>JARFXV010001398.1:0-97500 GCA_031761425.1 Cosmopolites sordidus
ATATATATAAATATATATATATATATATATATATATATATATATAATATATATATATATATATATATATAATATATATATATATATATATATAATATATATATATATATATATATATATATATATATATATATATATATATATATATATATATATATATATATATATATATATATATATATATATATATATATATATATATATATATATATATATATATATATATATATATATATATATATATATATATATATATATATATATATATATAATTGAACTGAGTTGACACACGAAGTGCAAATAAACTTATTACTAACATTTATAACATAAACAAATTACCTGCAATATAATTTAATCCTTGACAATAGCCAACATCTAGATTTTGATGAGAAAAGACAGATAATACATTGTATAACATTTTACTTAATGTTTCTTCACTGACAAAGAAAATATTGTCTGGAAATGTGCGTGGAAGATCTATTTGTATTGATTCAACAACCAGATCACTATATTTATGTTTCAATTGCTGATAACTTAACATATTCTCATTTTTAAGCTTTTCAGCTCCAGATATGTGCATCCAACAGTCTGTTCTAAGGTTGGCTGGAATTCCTTTTCGAACAAATCTTTTTAAAGTTTTAGTTTTTTTAAAACTGTTGTCTTTATAAACAATATTCCATCTTTGTGCCCTTCTTGTTAAAGTTCTAATATATTCTGACATAAACAAGTCATGCAGCTTATAGTCAAAATCATCTGTTCTTTGAAATCCATATTCATCCACCTTACTGCTAAAGATAACTTATTATACAAAGACTACAAAATATTCTTAAAATTAGGAAATAAATCTATAAAGCTTATAGTTTCTCATAGGTATTTTATTTCATAATTATAGTGTAAAGTCTTTAATTAATGAGTAACCTAGTTATAACTATTTAAGAGTGTTAAAAAGAATTATTTGAATCTTTTATAACTTATTTATTTTGTCTAATTTACCAATAAATTAATATTTCTATTTTTTTTTAAATTGAGGCACTTAAACATATAAATACTCACCTATAACTTGAATTTGCCATTATCCTAAGTTATATTATTAATACTTTCTGACGAAATGGAACTTAAAAAAGTATTAAGCTCTCTCTCATTTTTACACTATTTAGAACTTAAACAAATATGTTATAAACCATACATGTCCATATGATAAAGGAAGATGAAGTGATTAAAACATAGCTTTATAGGTTAAACATCTATGAAATTAATTATCTTATTTGATAAGAAGTAATAAAGATATAACTGAAAAGCATAGGCAATTACCACTTCTTCTTATTTTAGATTTCGTCAATTATCTGGTATATATGTTACCTACTGATAGGTAGCTAACCAGCTATTTAAAAAGAAGAAAATCGGGTTTTCTTCTTATGGACTAATATTAACCTTTCTTTCTTGTCAACTCATTATCGAGACCGTGTGCTTGTTCTCCCGTGAGCTAAGGCCTTTGGCAACTTGCACGATATTTATAAAAACATAAATAGTACAAAATGACTACCAACGCCGAATTAGCCTGTGTATATTCAGCCCTCATCTTGGCCGATGACGATATTGCCGTTACAGTGAGTAAAGTTGATATTTTTTGTCCTATACCTTACAGTCTCAGCATTTGTAATCGGGATTTATTTCTGTTCCAAATATTCATCTTCTACAGAAAATGTTATTTATTTACGGGAAACTATTGCTTTAAACATATTTTGCATATATTTTTTTTTTTCTTTTAATATAACTTATTTTGTTTTCTATGTTTGTATTAAAAACTTCAAAGAGAACTGTATGCAAATATTGTACTCCTAAGTTTTCACGATATGTCTAACACCGACCTAAGTAACTTATGACGAACCTATAAAATTTTAATAAAAAAATATAATTGGTCGCATCGACGAAGTTAGATTTAAATTTAAAAAAGAAAAAAAATCATCCAGTTTTACTGATTTTATATTATTTATCGCTAAACAAAACTACATCTTATTAAGCATTTTCCTTGTTAATTTTTGAAACTAATTTAATCCTGTTCTTGAATGATTGACTGCCTGCTATTTATTATGAGGGTGTCTGAGTGATCTCCTATATAGCTTTCCTTTCTTTTTCCATTTTTGTGATTCAACTCTGTTAACTCTATTAAAGTCGGTTGTTCCTAGTTTCCTTTTGCTTTAACTTGCTTTGCTTTACTAGGTGCTACCAAACTTTTGGAAGTACTATATGTATAAATGCATTTAAATTAATTAAATCAGATAACAGTACTACTAAGGTCTTCACTTTTTGACTTCAAATTTTGAATTCATCATTTAGTTTCAAAATTTTAAACCTCATATTCTTTCTAATTTCCACACTTTTTTAAAGTAGATGTGTCAATTTTTTTAAAGCCTTATTTGTTTGTTTCTGTGATTTTGTCATTAACGATAGAGCTGGTATACGTTATTCAATTTTATGTTTCAAGGGTGAAAAAATCCAAACCATCCTTAAAGCAGCCAATGTAGATGTTGAACCTTACTGGCCTGGACTTTTTGCCAAAGCTTTAGAAGGTATTAATATCAAAGAATTGATCACAAACATTGGATCTGGTGCTGGAGCTGCGCCCGCTGGCGGTGCTGCTCCTGCTGCAGAAGCCGCTCCCGTTGCCGCTGCACCTGCAAAGGAAGAGAAGAAGAAAGAAGAAGAGCCTGAAGAATCCGACGATGACATGGGTTTTGGCTTATTTGACTAAGTGCAACTTTTTATTTGTAAGAGTTGTATTTTATAATTAAATAATGTTTTTATGTATTAATGTTTTTTTATTTATTCTTTTATAATTAATAATTTGAAAAACACAGTGAAATACTTAGTAGAGCAAATATAAGTATATTTGCTTTATGACTTCTATCAAGTTGCAGAGATAGTATATTTGAATATGTTAACCCTGAACAATGTCCCTTTAATGAAAGCCATGAGTCAGTCTGATTCCGCGCCTTTAAAATTAATAATAAACAAACATATAAATCTAGAAAACGAATAACTAAAAGAAAAATTGTTCTTTATGATAAAATAAAATTGTATCAGAATATATACATACATATATTTTATTATTTTAAATTAATAACAATGTTGGCTTAGTAATTCCTAAATGACTTTTATGAAACAAAAATAATCTGAAACAATATATTTTTTCAAACAGTTATGACAAAACTTTTGTAAACTTAATAATTAAAAAATAAACTGTTTAAAAAGGGACTATTCTGCGCCATCCTATCATCTGCTTTTGTTATTTCTTCTCTCGTTTGTCTTGAGTAAAATCTAAGGCAGCGGTACCAATAGTCGCATTAGGCCGGTTGAATAATAAAGTAGTCGGTAAATGATTATCTTTTTTTACTGCTGAATAAATAAACAAACCTAATAAGGCCTACATTTCAACAGACTGAGTATTAGAAAACGTCTTGTCGTTTATTTTCTCGTAGTTCAAGCGATTTCGTCCAATTTTTTCATTGGTATATTTAATAATTTCATCATTTCATCTGTTATAAATAAAGAAAAACTCAACTGACTCAATCACATATTTTGCTTCTCCAACTGGTCAAGGCGTAATATGCACAACATTTTTTCCAGCAGTTTTACCATTGCCAATTTCTATTGAACTAGTTTTCCACTCAAAAGGAGGTTGAGTATTTTTATTATCCATTTTTAAAGTTATTCTCATTATTCTTATCAATTTTCTTTCTTTTCCTTGAACTTTCACCATTTTTTGAAGAAGTTACTTTTTGTTTTTTGACTGATTCTCTTTTTATACCTTTTTCACAATTTTTGATAGCCAAATCAGTATCTAGATTAATTTCTGACCCTGTGTCAGAACTATCCCTCTCAAAATCTCCCTTCTCGGAGTTTCCCCCTTCCCTTCTGATCCTGGGTGCCATTCATCATTTTTTTCGTCGGAGGTATAATCAATTTCTTCATCCAAAATTTTGTAATTTATTTTTTTCAATTTCCTCACTGTTGCAGTACCGTTTTACTCCTTGCTTATCCATAATACCTGAAAGTTAATTAGCTACGGTTTATAATTTTATTTAGGAAGTTGAATTGAATAACTACATTTTATTGTGTTTTTATTATAGTAAAAAGCTCATACCAAAAACTGTAACTCAACAAAATTTAAACACCCAAATAAAAATGCAAGCAAGAACTTTTTTATAAACAAATTCATACTTACTATTTTTTAGTAAACCTCATTGCGATGGAAGTAATGAGTAGAATTAACTCCGTTCCGTGAGGAAGCGATCTGCCAGACTCCGCTGAAGCGGTCTGTCCAGCGGTGAAGACCTGCTGAAGCGGTCTGTCAGACTCCGCACAGTCTACATTATTGGAAGAGTGACTCAGTTACTTAACTTGACGAAACGTTGATGAAATTAGGCCGATAGCATAATCACTACAGAGCATAGCTTGGCGGTGGCGGCGCCAACTGTCTGCATTCGAACAATAAAGATGTGCAAATGTATTGAGTCAAAATGACTCAATTAGTGGCGGCTCGTGAGGGAGGGCGTTGAGCATTAATAGTTTAATAGCAAATACAGAATTATAATTCAAAGAAAATATGTTGAATTTTTCAGCTTATTTGCCTTTTTGGCGATTGCTTATATGAGGGATAAAAATATGTAAGAGGTATTTATAATGTTTTTTGCCTATAGGCGAGAAGGGAGAAAGCAAAAGCGAAGAAAAATTACGATTCAAAAATAGAGTTGAACCTCTAAAACGTTCTGCCTTCGTATTACTTTTATTATTCTAAGTTACATGTACTTTTCTACAAACGACCGCATTGTCGTGGAGACCTAAGGCCTTGCGGATTTAACTTCTGCTCTCGGTGGGATTTCGTTATTGCTTGAGTCAAGTGAGTAGAGATGAAATTGGAAAAGAAATAAATAAAGTTTGGCGTTGATACCTTTTAAACATAAAAAAGTGCATTTCTGGTATCCATTATGGAATATACTGTAAAATTTTCCTTACCCCACATTATTTACCAATTACAGAAAAAATAATGTCTGAATGATTGTGTCGTGTTCATATATTTTTTTCTTTTTTGGGTTTTCGCCACGATCTAAAACTCAAAAATATAAAAAATTTCTATTCTTATGTAAATAAAGAATCACTGGGTAAAAAGCAAAAAACCAAACGGAGACAAATTTCTCATTTATTCTTTTCTGTAATAAATTTGCCTAACGAACAAAATTTTAAAAAATATAAAAATGTTTCAAAATAAATACAAACTTTGAACGTTAACGTTTCGAAAAGTATTCTCCTCCCGTTTTCAAAACGAATCTAAAAAATAAATTATATTAATTTCTATATATAATGCAAAGATATGAAGTAACTATATTTTTTGTGTATGTCAATGATACTTACATTAAACTTGAAGAGATTTACCACTAAACACCAAAACGCTTTTTTGAACTGCTCGACGCACGTTTCGCTAACCATGTTATCATCATCAGGAGATGATTTAATCTCAAGATTAAAAACATCATTAAAAAATTAAACGTGCGTCGAGCAGTTCAAAAAAGCGTTTTGGTGTTTAGTGGTAAATCTCTTCAAGTTTAGTATTTCACACCAAAGGTTCCAACAGAAGAATTGAGATACTTACATTGACAATTAGTTTTTAATGACAGTGACATACTACCAAAAATATATAGGTGAGATTTATTGTACTGATTGTGTATTAAAATACTTAAATGTTTTTAATTGTATTCTTTAGAATCGGGAACCATATTGAATTTAAATCTACCGAAGGCATAGCAATACAGTTATTTTAATTTAAATTAACTATAGCTGTTTCTTTTAATCTTCTGTATTTTTTTACCGATTCTTTTAATACCATTTTGGAATTATTCCAATTGATTTTATGACCTGATTCCCAGGCCTGTTGACAAATTCTAGATTTATTAAAATCACCCTTCTAAGAGGTTGATTTTCTAACATTTCTCTTTTATTCTAACATCTAACGGTCTAGATGTCTCATCTATAAACTATATATAATAAATATATTTTCAGAGCAAAACACCATATTTTACCTCCGTTCAGTTTCTTTCCTTTAACTTATTTTCCTGGTTCACCTCCTGTATAGGGTTTCAATAGCACAAAAAGGAGGAAGGGAAAAGCAAAAAAAAATATTCAGTATGTGTACACGTGTAACTATTTTCTTCTACGCCCTCCCACTTTAAAAATCCACGAACCGCCACTGCAAACGACGTAGTTAAATTTACGTGTAAAGGTAACAACACGTCAAATCGGCGTGCTTAACGTTTTTGTTAAAAATCGTTGATTGAATATTTTGCAATGGAAACACTTTAATACTGTAGAAGAAATGTTTATTTGGCGGAACAAATAGTTGAAATCGTATTACACCTCTGAGGACTGAACTATTATTAATATTTCGTATGACATCATAAAAATGAATGAAAGATCGAGTATATAACAAACCAAACAAACATACTTAAAAACATTGCATACAAACTATGACAACAGTAAATCTAAACTAGAGTTTGAATAGCACGAAAAGTAAAAAGGAGGAAGGGGAAAGCAAAAAAATCTTCAGCAGCACTATTTTCTTCCGCGCCCTCCCACTTTAAAAACCCACGAGTCGCCACTGGATTCACAACCAACTTATTGAAATATCAGCCGACAAAACTCTACAACTAGAATTTTGGCTCAACTCAAGGTTTAGATAAGTTTTGACTTGCACGACGATGTGAATATGGAATCCTAATAACGGGAGCTTTGAAAACATCGATCCCCTTTACTACTTTTTACTTATGGGAAAAAGGTTCTCATCTATGGTAGCTTTAAAAACTAAATATAGAAATCGTCTATTATCACTGGAAAATAATTTGCTTATGTGTGTTTGCAATGATGATCCACGTATAGAAAAACTTTTAAGTGAAAAACAAAATCAACCGTCACATTAAATTAATATTTCAAACAACTTTGGCTATTACTTTATTTAAGTTTATTTTATTATGTTCTTATTAGCAGATAATATTAAATTAACACTTGTTTCTAAATAAAAATACTTCAATAAAAGGATGTTTCGTATACGGTACTTATTTTTTGAACACGTGCGACCCCCCCACACCCACAACCCCCCAGGAGTCGCAACCCTTATGGTCCGCGGGGTTAGGGGACAATTGATTTGGGAATTAGTGCTCCAAGAGAAATACTTTCTACTTGGGGATCCACTCATTATCATTAGTTGTATCAGCCGGTTGCTAAATTTAAATGAGTTTGAGAACCTTTTAATATAAAACTAACAGGAACGAGCCTTGCCTATCTTTATGCACATATAAATGAGGATGAAAACGGCCATATTGAAACACCAAGGATGATCCATTGTTTTTGAATTTTGGCAGTTAGTATCAACAACTTAGAAGTTTAATAGTAGATATGAATAATTTTAGTTTGCTTTAATCAATAATAAGTGTATTGGAATACTCTTTTTGTGTATTCTGGCGCAAATACACATTAATACTTACTATATTGACAATAATATCGGAAGTAAGGCAAACACACAAAATATGGTTAGTTGTGCGGCTTGTGGTTGTTGCCTGACACGAAAAAATAAACATTCAGGAGTAATATTACATAGATAAGTGCTTTCAATACTAAATTTGCCAATTATTTAGGAATAAAAACGTATTTTGTTTGAAATGAAATTTTAAGGTTATGAAGCCAACAAATCGTCCCGTATGCATAGGCTTAGTCAAATTGATATTAGGTAAAATATAATACTTTAAAAAATATAAATAAAATATAAATAATTATTTTTTTTTAGAACTTAAGTGTTAATAAGTGCTAGTAATGTGTTCTAAAATGCTTAGTTTTTCGAGATACTGGGCCTTAAAAATTCAGATTATTTTTTAGTTTTCGTTTGATACATACAAAACATGTTACTTTACTCATATATAAAACCTATAAAATATAACTAATAATACAGATTATTAACTTTTTTTACAACCCTATTTTTTCCAGAAATTATTGTACTAATAAATGTAAATGATACTTCCATTTTGATATGGATTTCAGGTTATTAAATTAGTTTTTTTTCAAAGTTTTCCAAGGATCCAAATAGAACACAGTAGCTTAATTTTATTAAAAATCAGACTTTATTCCAAACCGCAGAATTTTTTTATGTTCCCATCCTTTTGCTGAGAATTGTTTTGATTGAACATCTAAGGTAAAAGTGACACTACTACCAAATGCTGTTCCAACAATTGAAGTGGATCTTTTAAAATATGTAATTTTTGAAGTAAAAACTTCTTTAGCTGCGTTGAGCGATTTTTGGTAGGGGCAAAACTTATGGGTTCGCGTCACTGACATGCTAGTGACGTGTTGCGCCAGACTGGTGATGTATACACATACATACACTAACACATTGTATATACTCGACTGTATCATGTGCGTGTTGGACTTTTTTTGGATGGGTACAATCTTGTGAGTTCGCATCACTGACATGCTGTAGTAGCAGTAAGTGATTGACCACTTGAAAAGTTTAATTTGTGTATACCGTGCATTGTTTAAATTGTGTTTTAGATAATCATTATTTTAATTGTTTAATTGTAGAATTACTGTGCAGTACAAGAGTGAGTATTTAATATGCTAATATTTTTATGTAGAAAAATGAATAACAAAATCAAAGTATTTATTTTCGAATATTTCCAATATTGTTATTGGAATTTAATTATATAACGAAATTTTAATTATTCATACCATAATTAATTTAAAGATTAAAAAAAAAACAGTTATTCCGAAGTTTCAAGTTTTCACTTCTGGCGGCAGTCCCCATGACTGCCGACCTGTTTTATTTTATCATTTTGATAATCATCTTTCATAACATATATGTATATATATTCTTGAGTGTTAGTTTTTTTTGGTTGTTGTGAAAAATGAGTTTATACCAGAGTTTAAATCTCCGACTTTATTTATTGACTATTTACACTACAAGAATTAATTATATCTGCAAAAACGCTGTAGTATATTGTAAAAACGCTTTAGATGACAAAAATTCGTAGTGTGCATACAAATTTAATTTTGTTTAAGGGACAATAAACATTGAACAACTAAATACAGAAAAGATATATGTATTTTAATAATAAATACTTTTCTGAATATTATGGCTTTTTATCTCATTTACGAATATATATATATATATACCTAATTTAAATAAGAACATCAACTCAGTGCAAGATGCAACTGAGTACCTAACCAATTTTTGCATATGATATGACTTTATGACAAGAGATTCCAATTTCTTAATAACTTTTTGTCTTATTGGCTACATAACAGACACTTTATTCTTTGAAAAAATACATTTTTTTTATTAATTTAAATTTTTACATTTTTGCAGGATAGAAATCAACACCATCAACTGATTATATTACTCCTCTTCTAAAACTATTTAAATTAAAATTTAAAATTGGGAATTAAATAGTTATCTGCCGTATCTAGTAAGTCTTCATTAATTTAATACAGTAACTATAATTATACATGATAATTTAATTTTAATCAGTTTCTTACTTTTATTCATACTGCCCTACGCCACTGCCAAACCGAAAATAGTTAGTCGGCCATATGCAGATACCATTCTGGTCCCGCTTACGGAATCGTATGTTCTTTTCTGTAGTTTTATGAAAGAATATCGACTTCCATACGTAAATATTCTTTGATTTTATATTCAAAGTTAAGAACCCATAATTAAACGCAGAAGTGTAGAACAATTAAATTTTTTAGATAATATATTTGAATGAAAGTAATACACTTTTGAATAGGTTTGTTCTAGCAAAGGTTTCAAACGGTTTGAAACCAGTTTGATGGATTAATTAACTGCGCATGTTCGTCCCTAAACTTGGTTGTAAACGGTTTGAGATTTTTTTTCTGCTAGAACGCTTATTTTGATTGACATTTCTCTGCGTCGTTGAATTGCGTTTGTTTATGTTTTCATTTGAAAATAGTAGAGGGGAAAAAAATATCATAAAAATAATACTGTGGGGGCATTAAAATCGTCCAAAATCACAAAAGAAATTAGCTGTTAAATAATCAAACAATCCAAAGTCAAAACAAATCAACGAACATTTCCAGCTATTGCGCTTGTCACAAACTAAATTGAACGGTTTGAAACTAGTTTGCAAACTGGATATTGGTTGTTGCTAGAACATCTTACTGGTAGTCGGAATTCCGGTTTTAATTTGCTAGAACGCGTACATTCGTCTGCGCAAACTCCGGACGATTTGAAACCTTCGCTAGAACAAACCTAATAAATTATTTGAGTTACATGAACGATTTGCACATTACTTTTGATACTTTTATTTCAATTATGTCGGTTTCTTCAATTAATTCAAAATTATTAAAATTCAATTATTATTCTATAAAATATTCTTTATTTTATAGAGAAAAGGTCGATCCATCAGAAAAACCTGGGCTTAATGATAATTAAGAGTGACGTCAGCTATGACGTTTCGATCACAACCACATTATACAATGCAAAAATTATAGTTGTGCATTAAAGCTTGATTTTTTTGTGTGTACCTTGTACAAAAACTGCCATGTAGAACCATATACAAAAAAAGATATATGTGTAGAATGACAAAAATGCATACTGGTCGTCAAGTGGAACGCAACCATTATAACTTGATCATATATAAAAAGTATACGGTATATTTTGTATGTCTGTCTGATAGAAGACATATACAAAATTATTTTATTTTGAAGTGTAACCACATCTATATTTCTTAATTATTTAATAATATTATAATCTTCAGGGTGAGAAATTTAGGTTTTAAGTTTTAAATAATGTATATTAATAAGGTCTTCCTTAAAATTGTCCATCTAACTTGTTTGTAAATGATCAAAAAAAAGTCAAAAGATATTTCATAACAGGAATGATTTTGATCGATGGGTTTTTTTGTGGCAATCATTGACCTCTAATTAGGGATTATATATTTACAAATAATACATTAGCACTAATTATATTTGTGAGATTATGTCATCATTAATCATTTATATTGATTGTTTTAATTTGATAATATAATTTTCAATGACAGTCCTAATGAAATAGGTCTGCACAAGTAAATCTAGGAAACATTGTGTTTTCATAGATTTGTTGAAGTATTTTGATCTTTTAGTTCTTGACCTATGATTTTTTTTTCCAATAAGTTTATATTTACCACAGTGTTAAAAAGAAATATTTTTGTTAGTTGGAGTTATGTTTAGAGGATTAGAATAAAATGCCTTATTCTAATACTGCAAGTTTTCCTGAGGCTGCATTGTAGCATTATGTTGTAAGAATAAAACTTCCTATTTACTTTACAGCCTTATGTAGCAAGCCTTATCTGAATAATATTTTATATAACTTTAATATCTTAACTGTAGTTTGATTTGTTGTTTCTATATTTCATATTTGGTGCAAATGTAAATCAATCATTTCATAATTATTCGAGTGCTATTTCTAAAGCTTTCTAGCTGCCTGCATAATTTCTTATAATCTGTAATTGAGTCTGTTATAATGGTGCATTATAAATTGATTAACTTCACTTCCTTCATTAACTTACTTGCATTCTTAGACGACACACTAAAATCATTGATAGAAAAACTTGAGTATTAACAAAACAGTTGGTTGATATTTTTAAATTTTCATATAATTCGGGTCTAGGAAAATTTGCAAATGTGAAAAAACAAAAACACCATCAGAATTATCAGAGAAGTTATTACTTAAATTGTCAATATATTAGTATACAAATTAAATTTTGTTTTTATTGTATTCAATTTTACATGCCTAATTTTTTTTTCCAGAACATGGTTATATTTTCATTAAGGGTTTTAACAAGAACTAGGATAAATGGTTTATGGAGGACAAACATCTGCCAAAAAAGAAGTTATGCTGATTTAGATAAGTTACAAGCCCCTCATAAAGTGGACAACTGGGAAAGAAGATTTTTGGTATGGACTGGAAAATATAAAACTTTAGAGGAAGTCCCTCCATTTGTCAGTCAGGATGTAATGGAACGTACCAGAAACCGTATGAGAATAAGGATTGCCAATTATATGATGCTGGCAACTGTATTGGGCTGTGTTGCAATGGTATACTTGGGTAAACAAGATGCTAAACAAGGAAAAAGTCTAACACAGCAAAACCTTGAATGGCATAGAAAGATTAAGGAAGAAGATATGCAAAGACAGTTGGCTGAAAAAGAGAAAAAAGAAACCTAATGCCTCAAATAATATCTGCTTCAATGCTATGTATATTCATATTTGTAAATATTTGTTAGGACAAAAATAGGTTACATGTTTATTAGTTTTTTTTTAATTATGTTCATTATTATAAACTAAGGCAACAATATAAAAAAAATTCATGTAATTAAAAAAACTTCAAGGTAAAAATAAATTAATATAATTTTATTTACACAACAAAAAAAATATAATACATTTCAGACAATTATGATAGCTCAAAACCAGCTTGTTGTTCTATGGCTCCCAGTAGTTTTGATCTTAAAACTTCTTCATCTTTTATGATCGGAATTTTGAGTAGATTCAAACAGGTACTAGCTGTGGGCATTCGGTTTTCAGTTCCGGATGATTGAATTGAAAATTGGGGATTCAGTTCCTAAATTTATAACACAAAACGGAAAAATCTCTATTAATCTTTTTAAATAATAAAAAATATAGAAGAAATAAACACACATATTCATAATTAAATTATATAATTTATATACTTCTTTTTGTAGCTAGAATGGTTGAAGCAGATTAAATTGTGTTTCTTAATAAATAAAAATATATACCAAGGAATTGGAAATCCTTAACTGGTTTAATGCATGCTTAATTGATTATATTGCTGATATTCAAGTCAATGCAAAATAAATAGAAAGTATTTTATACTAACACCTATAAACTACGAAAGATTTGCCACTAAACATAAAATCACTTCAATTACTTCTCAACGCGTGTTACGCCAACCATGTTAACATCATCACGAGATGATTCAATCCAATTCTAAACTGTGTTCTATTTATATGACAATAGAATCTAATAAAGCGTGTAAAAATCATGAACCGTGTAGTTCTAAGCATTATATTAATAAATGAAAAAGTTAACTGGATGTAATAGGTCCTTTATTAGTTTGAATGCTTTCATATGCATGCAAAGTCCTATTACTGTTTACACTTTTAATAAGTCTTTTGTCTACCAATATCTTATATTATAGTCATGCCAGAGTGCATGTTGGGCAACACAAGATGTGAGCAATGTGTTCTTTATATCTGCTTAACATGAATCTTTAGTTTGCCTAATATATACTTTCAGTCACAATCTTGACTGAACAATTTAATAAATCCCCGACTTTTCATGTTAATCTACTTTATCCTTTGGATTGCCTAGGATTTCATTTAATTTATTACAGTCAATGCTCCTTATTCGCGGATTATAAAATTGTGACCACTTCTTGTATTCACGGCTGGGAATTTCTTTATCGCGAATCCAAACCTAATGATACATATTGCATTTTCAAAATATGTATTTATTTATCAGTTACCTTTCTAAACAAACAAGTCTGATTGCCGCTTGGTCGAAAGTTCTTTGACAAATAAGTTCCCGCCGCCGAGTTACGTGTGAGGTTATGGCTTTTGATGAAAGCCGCCTTCTTATGATTGGTTCCGAATCTTTTGTTTTATTGCTTCAACTTGTCATTTGTTGTAATAATTTTGAATGAATAGTACGTGTCTCTTCTGCTTTGTTCGAGATTTATAATGTCAAGTAAAAGCAAAGAAAAATTACTTCCTACATGGAAAAAGTCGTGTTACCGCTTAAGGTGAAAATAGAAATGACATTTGCATTCCATATTACGTTTCTTTTAATGCCAATGAATCAACTGTACGATCCATCCCAAGACGAAATAAGGAATTCTACAACTTCAATCCCACTATCAGCAAAAATTGTTCGAATCCAGCAATCAAAAAAATGTAAGCTGCATTAACATTATGGATTTTAGCCAGAAGAAAGTGCCTCTAAGCGATGCTATAATCCGTGAGAAAGCTAAGCGTCTTTACACGCATTTTAAAGAACCTGGAAGGTTGGTTCAATATGTTCAAGATGCGACAATCACTGCATAACATCAACATTGTTGGAAAAGCTGCATCTGTAGACACCTCCGCAGCTGCAATATATCCAGAAAAAATTCAAATTTAATTGCTAATGGTGGATATAAACCTGAACGAGTGGTTAATGCTTGATTAGCATTAGACAGTCGTAGATAGTCCTAAATAGCAATAGTCGTAGAGAGTTAGTAGATAGTCCTGGGCAATTCAAAGGATAACTTGTTAAAAATGTAAATAAGGCTTTAAATGGGTATGAAAGCATAATTAAATAGAAAAATGTAACAAAACCATGAACCGGGATAAAGAACCTACTTGATTTAGTCAACTTTTCTATTACTAATGTAATGCTTAGTTAACGTCACGATTCATGATTTTATACCCTTCATTAGACACTGTTATCACATATATAGAACATAGTTTAGTTTTAGAATTAGATTGAATAATCTCTTGATGGTGGCGATGGTTGGCGAAACGCGCGTGAAGAAGTTTAAAAAAGTGACTTGGTGTTTAGTGGCAGATCTCTTCCAGTCAAGTGTTTCTACCGAGGTTCCAATAGAAGAATGAAACTAAGACCTATGACAATATTAAAAATCAAATAATTGAGAGATTTGTAACCTGCTGCACCCCCACGATATTCTATTTTTAAGTTATGTTTTAAGATGTTAGTTATCCCTACTGTTTTCAAAGTTACAAAAATGTAAGAATATATATATATATATATATATATATATATATATATATATATATATATATATATATATATATATATATGTCATCATTTTACGCACGTTTTTTATGCCAATAGTGTATGTTTCTGGTTTCATTAAATGTTGGTGGATGCTTCTAGGAAGTTTCAGCACCTCATTCAATTTATCCTACTTCGACTAAATCGTCGTCTACTATTGAAAGGACCAGTTAAATTTTCCAAGTTTTAAACAAACTACTTTTGTGGTGATTTGCATAAAACAATGATACCATAGAGGTTACAAATCTCAGCTTATTGAAAATTTCTACCATACTTTTTTGCAATTCACGTCTTTATATTTAATATCGAGCCCTTGCCTATAAACATCATCTAAGTAAAAGCGCAAAGAAAATTGACTCCAGAGTCTACATAATCCTGAAATTAGCTAGCACAAATTGGGGTGCAAACACTGGCGTACTCTGAACGGTAACACTATCACTTTTATACTCCGCTACTGAATACTGCTCACCGGTATGGATTAATAGGGCACACGTATCCCTAATAGACACACAACTGAATAATGCCCTACGTATTATTACGGTACTCTGAGCGAATAAAATACAGAATCTTCCCAATACACGTGTATTCCAATCCCTCAGAACATCCCCCAGCTTCGACCTGCCTCGACGAGAATGGGTCCAGCTTAACCGTTTTCTAACCGACCAAGGAAGGTGTAACTACTTAATGTACCGATAGGGTAGAACCGAGATTCTTTCGCGTGACTGCGGTGCAGACCACAAATCACATAGTAAACGAAAACTCTTCGTGGATGGTCCCATCGAACTACAATCGAGCACCTGCCTCAGCTGTTTATATATATTCTTAGTTTAAATTTAGTGTTGTGATAGTTTGTATTTCTGTTTGGTTTGTTATATACTCGATCTTTCATTAATTCTTGTGATGTCATACGAAACAATAATAATAGTTCAGTCCTCAGAGGTGTAATCCGATTTCAACTGTTTGTTCCGCCAAATAAATATTTCTTCTACAGTATTAAAGTGATTCCATTGCAAAATATTCAGTCAACGATTTTTAACAAAAATGTTAAGGATAGTGAGATTTACGAAATGACACGGGAGGCTGCCATATCAATCTGAACCCCTCAGCTCTGGTTCAAAAAGTTCCGGGAGGGAGACATAAGGCTTGAAAATAGGGGTTCAGGTCGTCCACGATCTTTCGATGCCGATGTGGGAGCAGCTGTGGCTGCAGATCCTAGAACAAGCACTAGAAAATTTTCAGTGGAATAAGGAGTATTCTACAATACCGGCATTTGCGAGGTATAGGAATCATAATACCGGTACTTGCGAGGTATAGGAATGGTACCAAAGAGCTGTAGATGGATCCGTCATGAACTGTCGCAGCAAAAGCCACGTGCAAGTACCTCAATATTGCTATTTTTGACTAAGGTTGAGAACTCAGATATTTAGCGAATATATTATACTTAATAATTCATAAGAAATGTACGATAGTGTTTCTTCAATCCTTATATTTAAACAATCAGCTTTGGAGTATTTGAAAAATTTTATATAGACCTCCCAGATATAATTTTTTTTAACCCTAGAATAGCAAAGCTACGCGTATTTGACGTGTTAATTCATAAAAATGTTTGCAGCGGCCAGTGGGTTGTTGGCTTTTAGTTCCCCCTCCACAGGTCTCTTTCACCACTATTCAATTTCATGTAGTGAAAGAGATCAGTGGCTGGGCAGACGTTTTTTAGGTAAGATGGGCTGTTTTTTATTTCCTAACACGCCGATTTAACGTGTACCTTTACACGTAAATTTTACTACGTTGTTTGACATGTTAGCTTTGCGAGAAAATTTTACTACGTCGTTTTGACGTATTGTTAGCTTTGTTAGCTTTTTAAGAGAGTTATTTTGGGGTTATTGTTATAACCGATCAAAATATATTACGGACGCAGCAGTGTACACGGAGAAAGGTATAGTACCTGAAGGTCTGTCAGCTGCAGATTTTTTTGGTAATTTATTAACAGAGCCTGTAGTTGACTCAAACAGGAACATCATAGCAACATCACAGTGGACAATTGGTTTACAAGTATACCATTAACTGAGTCACTTCTTTTCAAAAAATTAACATTAATAGGAACTAACGAAATAAGGCTATAGGAAAGAATCTTAAATTATAATGAAACCAAAAGTGGAGTAGATTCATATGATCAAATGTGTACTTCCAACAATATTGTAAGAAAAACTAAACTCTGGCCGCTAACATTTTTTTATAACATGCTAACATGGCAACTATAAATACATATGTGATCTATTTGCATAATTTTTACAATAATAACAAGAATTAAAGACCATTGTCTCGACTAAATTTTTTACTAGAGCTCTCAGATGAGCTATGCCAACCATGGCGTGAAATAAGGTTGAGCCAAAATATAAACAATAATTTGCAAGATAGAATTTTGAATACAATTAAGGCTGCTCAGTCTGGATTGTTAATGCCTCAGTCATGTAACAATACGGCGGCTACTCTGCCCACCCAGGTTACAAGTACATTTGCTACTTTAAAACTTTCAAGAAAATACAGCGCTTTTTGCAATTGGAGAAAGAAAAGGATCAGCACAGTTGTTTGCTTCAAATGCAGCCAATCCATTTGTGGGGAACATACTATAAAAATATGTAGCAATTGCTACAAATCGTCATTACCAAATCCTCGAGTGAAAAACTGATAGACTGAATTTTAATAAATATTTTTTTTTATAACAAATGTGTTCAGATTATTTAAGTTTAAGTTATTACAACTTCTTTACATTCATGATTGAAAGAAAAATAATATTTTATTTTCCTTATGTATTTACCTTAAAAACTCGTTCGATTCCTATTGAAATGTTATCAAAATTTAAAATTAAGATTGTTTATTGACCTTTATTATTATAAGGAACAACAATATTGTTATTTTATTCCAGTTGCATTGCGTCCCAATTTATATTTTAATAAACGTTTTTTTTCTAATGTAATTTTGTTTAATTAAAAGCATGAATTATTACAACGGAAGTGGGATAAAAGAAAAAATTGACCAATTTGAGCATAACACGTCAAAATGATGTATTGTTACCTACCAGTAGCGTATTATTTCTTGGTATTGTCATTCTAGGGTTAATGCACACGTCTGAATTAAAAAACTCATTACTCCTAACTACAAAACTAACTTTACGAAAATGCTTATTTTACCTTAAATCCCAACAATGGTGGACGTGAACAGCTTGTTACAAATTTTAATAACTGCCTTTTTTGAATATCTGTCATACTATACAGTATTTTCCAGAATAATAAAATTGTTGGATGGTCTGGTGTAAAGTCTCCTAAAAGGCCCAATAATTAATACAACTGCATTATTATGTGACATATAATTTCACCTGAGTATACAGTATGAGTCCTTAAATCGCTTAGATCTATTTCTTGGGTGTCCCCGCCGATAATCACTTGCAATTCTTTATGGTTAAATAGTTTAAGCCAAAGTAGCGGCACAACACTATTCAAACCTTCTCGAAAAGCCATGCACTGTCTCTTAGTTTGTCCGTTTAACTTTAAATCTGCCAATCGTTGTATGTATTCCAACCTGTTTTCATTTGTGACTGGAATATTTCTTCCATTTGGCTTTAGTTCCATAATCTACAAATAACATATGCTCGGATGTAGTAGATTATTAACACACACAAAACATATATTACCCTTGTTTCTCCAAGATCATTGTTAACTGTAGTAAAATCTAAACCTAAATCACTAACATCTCCATTATAATCTCTAAGGTATAATAAGTTTCTATACAAGACTGGATCTAATGATTTCAAATAACAAGCACTAGCCCTATCAACCAATAATTTTGCTAAGAAAAATTCCGCCAGTGGTAAATCAACCAATATATTTTCAAAAATTGCCTAGAATGATAATTTTAGGTATTGAAAGAGACATTAATGTATGCAAAGAATAATATTACCTTTCCAACCAAACGTCCAATGAAATTATAATGTTCCGGGAAATTCTCTACAATTAAATGAACATTGGGATTTGGGTAAAGCGCATTATCAGCGGTCATAAGAAAAAAACCTCTATTTGGATCAAAGGCTGTTTTTAAAACTTCATTTATGAATTCCTTAAATATACCGCCGCCGTCAATACCAGCTTCTTCTAAACCGATATTATTAATGAACTGAATTCTAACTCGATGCCTCAAATCAGATTCTGTAAGAAAGAGCATATGATAATTAACATGCAACTGATGAACTTTGAACATGATGAACATGAAATTTGTAAATGATGTGTATGAAAAATAAATTATAATAATAATTTTCAGCTCTACAGGCTTATTGGCTTCAAGATCTTTCACTATTCTTTTTCATCTTTTTCGATCCAAAGCTTCATTCTTCCACTTCTTGACTCCAACTTCCCTTAGATCATTCATCACTTCATCCAGTCATTTCTTTCTAGGTCGCCATCTCTTTCTCCTTCTCCCTCCTCCGATCAGTATTCTTTTAACCGATCTTTTGCCGGGCATCCTCATTCTTTCCACAAAACTGTGGACAGTGGAATGCCTTATTTCAGTCATTTCTTTACAGTAAACTCCTCAGACGTTGCTCCATCGACTATAACTTTATTTCCTGTTCTACTGACAGTCATCTCCACCAACTTCCTCAACTTTTCCGGGGCTCCGACTGTCCCATTGTTTGAAACAATTTTTTCCTGCTAAGGAGTCATATGTTTTCGGATAATCTATGAACAGCAAATGTAAACTGAAATATTCTTCATAAGTATTCTGTTGGATCTGTTTCATGCTGAATGTGTGGTTTATTGTTGATGATCCTGACCTGAACCCTACTTGGTATTCTCCAACTTGTTCTTTATGGTATTTCTCTAGTCGATTATTAATCATCTTTGCTACCACTTTGTAAGTCACGTCTTGCAGTGCAATTCCTCGATAGTTATTGCACTCCTTCCTAACTTTTATCTTTTATTCTGCCCTTCATTTTTTCTTCTTCCCAAATTCCTTTCATCAACTTCCATGCTTTTGCCACCAATGTGCCTCTTGCCACCGTGTTTTAAGATTCTTGTTGTTAAATTGTTTTCCCCAGCACTCTTGTTATTTTTTAAGTGCTTTATACAAACTACTTCTTCTTTTGTGGGTGCATTTATAATTTCGTTATTTGCTATAATCTCATCTTCTTCCATTTCATGTTCGCCCCAGTTCCCTTCCTCCCCAGTCTCATTTAGTGTCTCTGAAAAATACTGAGCAAATCTTTTCAGTTTTCCAATATGTATCTTCTACCAAGAACCCTTCTTGAGTTTTCAAATAATATGGTCTCCTGGCGCTACGCCTTTTTTTAACTTCCTGATAGAAATTTCTTATCTAGTTATTAGCATATGATTCTTCTATTCCTTTTAATTCACGTTCTAAATATTCTTTGTTTTTCCTGCTACATATGGTTTTTTTCCCTTCATATGGGATCATATATTTTTTTGTTGTTTTCACTCCTTTCTTCCGGTAATCTCAGATGTGCTCTGTTCCAAAATGTTTACATTCTTGGTCGAACCACCTATTTGCATGATTTTTATGAGTTCTTCCAGTATTTTTTCTGTTACTTCCTCCATAACTCTCATATCCTCCTCATATCTCTTTGGACTTCTCCCCTTTTGTGTCTTTTCTTCTAGGTGGTTTATATTAATTTCTGTTATAACTAATATGTGATCGCTATCACTATCGGCTCGTATGTAATTTCTCACATCAATAACATTCTTTGTATGTCTTCTTTGTTGGTGCACAGTGGTTCGTTTTTTTTGAGCCGCTTGCTGTATTTCCAGTTTTTTCCAGCACGGTTCCTCGTCTATTCCATTTCCAAGTTTGACCGTCCACCACTAATTTCAAAAACCTTTTCATCAATTTTGACATTTTTTCCATTATCCTTTTCTTTCTTTGTTCTCTGTTTAATTTTCTTTTGAATATCTCTTTCTCTTTGGTTAGGCCATCGTTGATAAATATTTTGTCACCTGACAAATAAATTATATACAATTTCTAAAATTTTAAACCATGTAAGCACGGAAGATATAAGATTCCATCATGACATCTTTCCAATTAATAATATTACTAAACCGACATAGATCATTGTTTACCAGCGTTAAAAGAGCTTTCCGGACAAACTATTAAATTAAGAACAGTTACGTACTTCTTTTGGTACAAAATCAAACTTCATAAAGGATTTTTTACTACATGATATTACATTTTTGTCATTTTGATAAGTAATTTGATATGTTTTTGACATGTTTTTTAATATTGTACAAAAAATAATTCTAAAATTTTATTATATTTAAGAGGTAATACCATTTTCATCTAGACAATAATCTCCAACGTTATCGACAATAATTTTAAAATTTTATTATATTTAAGAGGTAATACCGTTTTCATCTAGAACATAATCTCCAACGTTATCGACAATCTTCGCCTATCGCTCTGACAAGCTTTCTAAAAAATACGCCTTTTATAAAATGAGGGTGATTTTGAAGTATAGCATAATCTTTAAGTATAGTTTTGCTTTTTTTACATGAAATGTTTTTCCACGAAGAAAATGTTCAATAGATCTGAGATGGTAACATGATGGTGCAGCATTAGGAGAATATGGTGGGTGAGGAAGTATTTCCCAACCTAACTCTTCGATTTTTTTTTGAGTGATTCTGACAGCAGAGGTTTTGCATTGTTATGTTGCAGAATAACCCTTTTTCCCCTTTTTGATTAATAGATAAGTATTATATAATAAGTCTTGGACGTTTTTGAATCAGAGCCATGTTTAATCTATCAAGTTAGAACAATAATATTCAGCACTTATGGTTTAATCAGGATTCAGAACCTCATGGTGAATGCCTGTAAAATCTCACCATACTGACCAATAAACCGTTTTTAGGATGAAGACCTGGTTTTGGGGTGGGCAAAGGTGATTGTCCTGGTGTAAATCCTTGCCTTTTCTTATGTGGATTGCTGTACAGAATCTACTTTTCACTTCCAATAACAACGTATATATCATTCTAATTGCATAGTTATTTGCATTTCAGTTGTTTTAAATACTGTTGTATTGTAGACCATGAAGTGTTAAGCTTTGTTGCTAATTCCTGGATGGTTTGTTTGGGATCAGCTTCAATTTCCAGCCAACAACAGCTCTGATTTTTTATCGTCGAACAGATCGAAATCGCCGTTCCTATTTTAATTTTTTTTTTTGAATTTTCAGTTTAGGGCCGCGTCAGCAACTGAGGCCATTTGGCAGCCCATAAAGAGTGTATGCATAATAAAGAGTGTATATATAAGAACTAATGAAAATTAAATATAGTTAATATTGTATATAAAGTGTATAATGAGAGTAATATAGATGGATCTCAAACGTTAAAAGGCAGTGGACCGTAAATAAAGGAACAGCCAGATGTAATGCATGGAATAGCTTAATTAAGAGAAGGGAGTAGGTGAAAATTTTAAGGGAAAGAGGAGTTTAAAGATAATAGAGATTGATTATATCAAAGGAAAGTAGGAAGAGGATCAGAGGAATTCAAAAAGAGAACTGGAGTAATGAGGGGACAAAATAGATGGAAGGTCTCTGGGAAGTCTATGTCTTTGTGCAAGAGCAGATAGCGAAGGGCACTCTAGTAAGACGTGACGAACAGAAAGAGGAGCACCACATAAGGTACATACTGACGGAGGGTCGCCACTTATTAGATGACCATGTGAGAAGCGACAGTGCCCGATTCTAAGCCTATTCCACTTTACAAAAAGATGACGGTCGAGAGCTGGAGGGGGACTACATTCGAAGAATTTAGGTTTCACTGTATATAACTTAGAGGTGTAACCCAAAGTATCCCAGTCGAATTGAACAATATCTTGAACAATTAGTGAGATGCAGGAGAAAGCATCCTGGTGATGGAAAAGGGGCAAGATAGGAAGATTTTCTTTTAGAGCCATTTTGACGTAGTAGTCTGCTCGTTCATTACCCAATATGCCTGCGTGGCCAGGGATCCAAAGGAATTTTACTACTGACCCTTTAGATTGGGATTCATGGATGAGGGAAAGAATGTTAACAACTAGAGGCGAAGGTAGGGGAGAAACAAGAGATTGAAGAGAACTTAAGGAATCAGAGCAGATAAGCCAATTGGAATTTGGACGGGAGAGTATATAAGAAATGGCCTCTCTAATGGCTAAAAGTTCGGCAGAAAGGATACTATTCCAGGTGTGAAGACGAAAAAAACAAGTCAAATTATCGTGAACGAAGGCTAAACTCACTCCATCGATTGACTTGGAGCCATCAGTGTAAATGATGTTACCAGGTCGGAGGTCTTGAATGATTTTAGGAAAGATGGTAGCAGGAGAAGGGAGACCAGAAAAAGGTTTGTTATATGGAAGAAGGCTGAAATTAGGGACAGAGCGCTGAAGTAACCATGGCGGCTTGTGGGGGAAAGTTATCGGGTGACAGGGGGGCAAAGAAATACCAGAGTCAAGGAGAAAATTGAAAAGAGCCGTGCCCGAACTCTTTAATCGCTGAGAAAAAACTTGGTTGGGGAAATCAAGAGAGCCAAAGAAATATTGATAAGAAGGAATGAAGGGTCTACATCTAAGACTTACTGCATATCTCAAAAGAAGATCCAACCTTCGTATATTAAGTGGTGTAATTTCAGAAATACAATGAAGACTGGCGATGGGACTGGTTCTAAACGCTCCTAGCGCTAATCTAAGGGCCGAGTTTTGCACCACATCTATCCGACGGAGATAACTTGCAGGGCCAGACATGTAGGCGATGCAACCATAGTCAACTTTTGGCCTGATGGGGGATTTGTAAAGGTGGAGAAGGATGAGGTGGTCACAGCCCCATTTTTGATGAGAGAGCCATTTTAATATACCAAGGTCCCGAGATATATGGGATTTAAGAAGCGAAAGATCTTCTTTCCAATTTAGTCTGCTGTCAAAAGTGAGGCCAAGAAATTTTATTGAGTTGACAGAAGAAACAGGAGAGTTGCAAAGAGAAAACAAATGGAGACGAGGGCAATTTCGCTTTCGATAGAAGTGGATAGAAGATGATTTATTTGGCGAGAAGGAGAAGCCAAAGTTAGATGACCATTTGGAGAGGGAGTTAAGAGAGCGTTGAAGAACTCTCTCACAGGTTCTGGGGTTAGGAGAAGATTAATAGAGTAGAATATCATCTGCATAGAGTTTAAAGGAAATAGGGTTAGGGAGGAAGGAGCAGATGCTTGATAGCTATGATAAACAGAGAAGGACTAAGCACAGACCCTTGTGGAAGTCCATTTTCAAGGGGGAAGGAATCAGATAAGGTGTCATTGACACGAACTTGAAAGGACCTGAAAGACATGAAGTTGAGGATGTACTTCAGGAAATTACCTCTCACACCCCAAGAATGAAGAGTGGCAAGCATTGCTAAGATCTAGAAATACTGCTATAAGATGATGTCCCTTAGCGAAGGATAACGAAATATCATTTTCCAAACCCAGAAGATGGTCAAGGGTAGATCTGTGAGGTCTAAAACCCAGCTGGTTATCATGGACGAGTGAGTGAGATTCAAGAAACCAGGAAAGTTGGAAGTGTACCATCCGCTCCAGCAGCTTTTCCAGATGACTAGTAAGAGCGATAGGACGATAACTTAGAGGAGATGTCCTAGATTTATTGGGTTTGTGGATAGGTATAAGAATAGATTTACGCCAGGAAGAAGGAAATGTTCCAGTTGACCACAGATCATTCAAGATTAGGAGAAGAAGGGATAAAGCCCGATCTGGAAGGTTCGAGATCATGGGGACAAGAATGCCATCTGGACCAGGAGAGGAATGTTTGCAACGACGAATGGCACGAGACAACTCTGTAAGAGAAAACTGGGAGTTTAGTGGAGAGGCAGAAGGCTCATGAAAATTGTGAAGAAATTCTACCTGAGCTTTTCTGGGACGAAAAGAGGGGCCGAGGTTGCGATTACTGGAGACAAAAGAGTAATGGGTTGCTAGAGAATTAGCTACAAGGGTGCGATCAGTGATCCAATTTCCGTCAACCAGAAGACCATTGATGTGGCCGCAGGAATTAGTACGAAGACGATTGACTCTATTCCAGAAGTCCTGGCTAGAAGAGCATTGATTAAAAGAGTTTACAAAAAGCGACCAGGAGTTTCGCTTAGCACGAGTAATAGTACGTTTGGGCAGAGCTCGGAGCCTCTTGAAGGCTATGAGGTTATTGACAGGGATGGCTAGTACCGCCGACTGGTGAATTGCATGAGTGAAGCGTTCAATGTTACCATCACAGTTTCCTTCAACAAATATGGGACATTGAAACGAGGATCGGTAGAGCTCCCAGTCGTTCCTATTTGTTTAAGCCAACGCTGACATGTTCTGGTATCCAAGGCACCAGGATAAACAACAATAAAGGCATTAGTGACATTGTTTTGCGTTCGAAACTCGTAAAGCTTCAAATGTCTAATATGGAGTTCTATATGGAGAGTGAATAAGTTCATGTTGGCTCATTCCAAAGAGTGGATAAGTTTATCCACTCTTTGCTCTTCCATTCTTACAAGATTCACTTCATTTTTTTCAATATTTAAATATAAGCACACTAAATATCAATTTATTTAACTAGACTATAGACCAGTAGATTGCAATGTTTTTAAAATCTGAAAACATGACATTACTTTTAGTTACCCCAAATATGCATTAAAAATAAAAGCTGCCTGATATGCTCATACTGCTATTCAAGACACGAATTTGAATAATTTTTCGAGTATAATCATGAATTCTTTCTAATTCAAAAGATTAGACAAAACTTTAATATTTTCAAACTATGTGAGGTGTGGCTATTAAATAACGAGACTGACGCTGTAAAACATTTAATTTTTTCAACATATTTACTTATTATCACTTTCAATATACACCCTCCTCTATCCCTACAACGCTCAATATGAATCGTTCATTGTTCCAAAACAGTGTTGGAAGTGTTTTTCTGTCAGCTCTTTTAGAACGCCTTCTCTTTTACAGCTTCAATGGACTCAAATATTGTTCCTTTTAATGCAGATTTCACCTTAGGAAACAGATATAAGTCGCACGGCGCAAGATCCGGCGAATGAGGCGAATGGTCTAACACTGGGATGCTGTACTTGACTAGAAACCTCTTGACAGACAATGCGGAATGAGCCGGCACATTGTCTTCGTGGTGAACCTATGACTTGTCCTTCCACATTTGGGTCGTTTTTTCCTTATTCTTTCACGGAGTTCAGCAAGAACGTGAAGGTAGTAATGTTGATTAATAGTTTGATCTTCAGAAACCCAGTAAAAGGTACACAATCCCATAACTATCGAAAAAAACAATCATCATCGTTTTGAATTTTGATTTGCTCATTGATTGGCGCTTCGTTTCAGAATCATAAGTAAAAAAACACGATTCGTCACAAGTTATTATCCTTGCAATAAGTTTGGGTCATTTTCAATGGTATTCAAAGAAACATTTTTCCGAACTTTTTGTTGTTCAAACGTGAAAATTTTAAGTACCATTTTGGAACACTTTTTCCATGTAAAAATTTTTATGAAAAATTTTCAATTCCTACAGTTTCAGCAATCGCACGAATACTTAACCGACGGTCAGACCGACACAGATTACCCATTTTTTCGATATTATCATCCATTTTTGAAGAGGAAGTCTTCTCGGCCATCTTGAACACGCTTAAACCACTCAAAAACACGTGCACGCGATAAACATTCATTGTCATACACTTCTTTCAATAAATTAAGTTTCAGTAGTGGTTTTTCCAAGTTTCAAGTGAAATTTCACAACAATTCGTTGCTCTACTGTTACACTTAACATTTTTCCGACGAAACGAAAAAACAACTCTAATGCGGTTACGGTTAGACGCATAAAGGCTACGGTTATACGCATTTGTTTACAGAAGCGAAAAGTACTGCATTCGGAAGAGAAGGCTTCATGCTAAACAGCTGTTGGTCGCTGGCGTTTGGCAAATGCCTACTTCTTCTGCAGCAGCGTCAGTCTCGTTATTTAATAGCCACACGTTTTATAATAAAATCATTAAACTAATTTGAAACAAGAATAATTAAGAATTTGATATTCAATGTAATTACTCAAGTGGAATTATGCACATTATTCATTCATATGTATAATGAATTAAACACATACTTCACATACTGCAAAATGAACTCTTTACTTACCACTTTTCGTTGATATTTTCTCAAATGCATCTTCATAAAGATAATTCCTTCTAATTACTACAGTGTTATCGTTCATGAGGTCATGATGCATTCTCTGATATTCATTATCTCCCAAGCTATATCGACATAATTCTCTCAGTAACAATACCCTTGTGTTAAATGGTACCAGAAAGGGAAGCTCTTGAAGGATCGCTAACGATCTTTGTTCTATTGTCGATAATGGTGGTAAATGGGTATCATCTGAAACGAGTTATAAACATTTATTTCAATTAAAAGTTACTAGGATAAACAAAAGTATTTGCGTTTTTAAGATACTTACTAGATGTAGCGGTTAAAAATTCTTAATTTTTTCTTAAAAAAAAATAATACGTTTAATTTGGGGGAAAAGTAAAAAATGGTTTATTCAAAGTATGTGTCATCGCTAGTTGTACATTTTTCCCATCTCTCTGCAATTTGTGGATGCCCTCCCAGAAAACTTGTACATCTTTTGAGGTGGTCCAGTCATTAAACCATTTTTCCACATATTCGTAATTGTTGAAGTGTTTCATGGAAAGTGCATGAAATATCGATGAAAACAAGTGGTAGT
The DNA here is from genome assembly GCA_031761425.1 of Cosmopolites sordidus. Taxonomy (NCBI): domain Eukaryota; kingdom Metazoa; phylum Arthropoda; class Insecta; order Coleoptera; family Curculionidae; genus Cosmopolites; species Cosmopolites sordidus. The sequence goes on from JARFXV010001398.1 coordinate 27,666, forward strand.
CGGAAGGGGCCAAGTCTAGTGAGTGCGGCGGGTGGAGCAAGAGTTCCCAATCAAGTGCAGAAATGGTGTCTCTGGCCGCTTTCGTTTTGTGCGATGGAACGTTATCATGCTGCACAATCACTTTTTCGTGTCTTGTAGCCCATTCTGGTCGCTTTTCGATCAATATATGGTTCAAATGCTTCACCTGATTAGAGAAGCACATGGTACACGACACCCTTCTGATCCGACCAAATGCACAGCATTGTCTTCTTTTCAAAGCGATTCGGCCTTGCGGTCGATGTTGATGGTTGTCCTGGGTCAACCCATGATTTTCCGCTTTTTGGGTTCTCGAAATATATCTATTTTCATTCTCAAATGTTTTCGTTTAAGCCGAGAAAGCAAAACTTCGCATACCATTTTTCGCTTTTCCATCTGTCTGTTGTTCAGCTGATGTGGTACTCATTTTCCTGCCTTCTGCATCTTTCCCATATCATGCAGATGATCACAAATGGTTCGACGACCAACTCTCTTTGCCATTTGTTGCTGACTTTGCAAATCGCCTTCTTCCACTAAAACCGTAATTTGGTTACTTCATATTTTTTTAGTTGGTCTGGGCGCTGTTTGACTTTTAAGTCGAAATCGCCATTTTTGAACCGCCTAAACCAACGCCCACAAGCGTCTTGTATTGGGACATTGTCACCGTAAGTTTCCACAAGTATACGACGGCTTTTACTCGCGTTTTTCTTTTGAATGAACACGAAAAGCAGTACATGCTGTAATTGCTCTTTGTTTGGCTCGAAACTCAACATGTTTACTACTCCAAAAAAATATGACGCTAACTGGAAATCGTTTAAACATCAAATGCGTTTTGAAAGGTACTGCTGTAGCAACAAAATTAGACTTATTAGATTGTGAACCGACCTTTGTTTCCAGGGCTATCTCTTAAAAAAAAATAAGAATTATTAGTTTGTATCAAATCTTCAATCTTTAATTCTTGCACTTTGGTTTTCTCAAATTTGTCTAGATTGTCAATCGAGTTCAATAAACAACTTCGTCGTTTGAATTATGTGTAAATATATCAAATATTAATGACTAAGCTGTACAATTCCTACATACCAGTTTCAGGTGTATGTATATGTGAGTGAAAACTAAGTTTAGTACCCAACAATTTCCACTTCTTGGTTATCAGAACGTTTGTTTTATCTTTGGAGTAAATACTTTGATAATCCACTGAAAATCATGTCTAAAAAATCATCTGAAAGATCTTCCCACCGTTTTATGCAATAGACAAGTTGTAAAAGGCAGATAGATGCGCGGGAGCGACATGATTTTAATTATAAGAATATGAATGATGAACATGAAGTCTAATCTTGTATTTAACCATGCTCCGGTCGGCCCTCATCTACTAACATCAGGCATGGTTTCTTCATCTTTTCACTTCAACGATTTCAGTCATTTCAATCACATGCACTTCGCACAATACTAAAAGACCCATAATTTGTCAGGAACGTACAATTCACACAGAAAGAAAACACTCAAAATGCAGACATTCTTATCCATGTTATTGGACAAATTCTTAATCACGACGTCCCTTTCGGTTATTTCAGTAATCAAAGCTGCGGCAGCTTTATTGCCTGCCACCTTCATCGGTCCAAAAACTGTGCCCAAAAGGCGGCACATTACACCCCTCCAACCCGTGACGTAGAACATGCAGTTTGGAAAAGCACCAAGAACAAAAGTTGGGGCTTACGGCTCATCTTAAAAGCCAAGATAAACGTGGTAGTATAACTCATGAGTTTTTAAATATTTGAATCTCTACTGCAATGAAAAATGTGGGAAAAGTTAGAAGTCAAGCATTGTTATTAGAAATGTTGTTTTACATGCTATGATGGATGCAGTATTATAGTGATGTTAGATTTTACCTGTAATGTTCGCACGTTTATTTAATAACAAATAATAAAAAATTAACAAATTAATATTTAAAAATATACATTAGGAATTAAACTATTTATCAGGTGTGGCGGTTAATAATTCTTAATTTTTTTCAGATATGGTGCTGGAAACATGGGTTAATGTTGGTGGGCAACCATCAACATTGACCGCAAGGCCGAAACGCTTTGGAAAGAAGACAATGCTGTGTATTTGGTGGGATTAGAAGGGTGTCATATACAATGAGCTTCTGAAACAAGGTGAAACAGTTAATACCATTCGCTACTCTCAACAAATGATCAATTTGAACCATGCATTAATTGAAAAGCGACCAGAATGGCCTATAAGATACGGAAAGGTGATTTTGCAGAACAACGCCTCATCATACACAGCAAAATCGATCAGAGACATCATTTCCGCACTTGGCTGGAAACTCTTGCTCCACCCGCTGTACACACCAAACTTGGCCCCTTCCGACTACCACTTGTTTTCATCGATGTCTCACGCACTTTCCATGAAACATTTCAACAATTACGGAGATGTCGAAAAATGGCTCGATGAATCACTTCAAATCATGTACTGTTTTTCTGAGTGGGTATCCACAAATTGCCAGATATATGGGAAAAATGTGTAGCTAGCGATGGCGTATACTTTGAACAATCCATTCTTTACTTTTCTCCCAAATTAAACGTGTTTTTTTTTAAATAAAAAAGTATAACAAATAATTTACAATATATAAAAAAATTATAATAAAAAAATGATATAATTTACATTATGGGCTTACCCTCAAAATTAGAGACTATTCCACCAAATGGTACGCTAGTTTTATGTAAATAATTTTTCTTCGCTATATCAGATAGCGATATCGGAACTTTCTTAGCTATCCAAAATCCAGGTGGACAGAACTGTTTTCTCATATCCAAAGTATACAACATTTTGACACAATTTAGACATGATTGATATAGATGGCTAATTTCTGGTGACACGGCGACCTAATAATTAGTCTCATTAATGAAGTTCTACAGCGATTAATATTTTAGTTGGACATACAGAGCTTTGTTTACACATGGGAAAAGCAATTTCAATTAAATCTATAGCGGTGGATTTCAGCAATTTCGACATTGTATGCAGATCTTCCTGGCTAAATGTTTCACTAGTATCAGAATTTTCTAAAATACAAAGTAACATTTTTAAAAATGTGCAAAGTTAAAGTGGACTCATAAATAACCTTTATCTGTTAAGGTTTCAGTATAAAATGTAAACATATCACAGAAAACAGAAAGTTTAGTATGGCAGTCTTTCCAGGCTACTAATGCAGAGCAATTAATTTGAAGGTCATTGGGTTGTTTTTTGGACATAGTACTCCACAGATTTTTGAGAAACATACTGCTTAAACCCAATTTATATAAAAATCTAAAAAAAAAAACAGAATAATTACAGACAAACTATTCACTTATTTACCATAATAAGTAAAGTACTTACAGATATTTTCTTATCGAATCCTTATAAACAAGAAGTAAATTATAGCAAAACTGAACAAAAGCTGATACAATTGATTCATTATTGGCGTCAACATCAAATAAATGTAACCATTTTCTCACTTTTTTCTGATTATTTAACATCTTCAAATAATCCGTTAAAAAAACTTCTTCATCTGATATTACTATACTGTCTTCTTCATAATCACTATCTTCAGTTAGATCTAGTGGTGGTTTCAATTTGTACATACCCTTACTGAGTTTGGATAATACCTGTATGCTATCATAATTGGGCTCTAAAATGTATTGAAATACTATATATTATATTATTAGGTTTTTAACTAAATGTTTCTAATAACTATTTTAGATACTAAGAAAGTTTTGCTTCAGAAAAAGGGTACAGCGGGATATCTAGTTATAATGAATATAACATGATTTAATATTCTGAACGTTACATTATTGATTCTGCACAATCACGTCTGGGCGACAAGCCCAATGTATTGTTATTGCCTTAAATGTAGCGGTTGTTGCATGACCTTCGTAAAATAGCTTATCAAAATTTTCCCGAAAGCTAAAAACGTCATCGGTGATTATTATTTGGATATTTTGAAATTGATTATCTTTGCATGTGGTAGGAGTACCGCGGTCAAGAAAGCTGGATGTGGTTACCCGACGATATGTTTGACTACAATCACTGGTGCTTGTTAGTTTTTGGCTTGAAAATGTATTGATTTTAAGACCATCTATCATGTTAACAAAATCTGATTCAGTGTAACTATTTTCTGTTTGTTTCATTTTAGACAATCTACGTAGTCAGGAAAACTAAAATGATACATATATTTTTAGGATACACATTTTGTAAATCTCCTTGCACATAACAGATTCAGAATGCTTTTATACAAGATGCGTCTCACGGAAAACAGGACTTAAAAAAAAATACAAATATTTTTTTTGGCAAAAACCATTATTTCTATTCAAAATAGTTTCATTGCACGAAAATTTAACGTTTTGCACGGTCAATTAGGTTAACGAACGAATTTTTGAACTCGGCCAAAGATATATTCTTCAGAATGGCGGTTGACGCCTTTCGAATGGCTTGAATGTCGGCATAACGCTGTCCTTTCATCCTCAAAAGACGTTTTTCGAAGAGGTAGAAGTCTCAGGGAGCCAAATCAGGCGAGTATGGTGAATGATTGATGGTTAAAATGTTATTTTTAGTCGATGCGATGGGACAGCGTATTATGGTGCAACAAGCTCCAGCTGCCTTGTTGACCGTATTGTGGCCGCACAGGATAAATACACAACAGACGCTTCGTAATACCAAGATAAAACACAGCATTGATCGTTTAACCAGGTGAACCGAACACCTGGTGTTCTACATTGTTTTGATTTTTGACTACTCGAGACCGTTTTTTCATCGGATTTTTTATATAAAGTTTTCGTCTTTTTTCAACTCTTTAATCAAGTCCTTGGAATGTTGGATTCGGAATAATTTTTGGTCGTCAGTCAATTTGCGTGGAATAAAGCGTGCACAAACCTTCCCAAGTCCCAAATGATTCGTTAAAATGCGATGAATTGAATCTTTGGATATGTTCAATTCCATTTCCATATATCGCAACGAAGATTTTGGCTGATTTTTTATAAATTTGTGCACAATTTCAATGTTATGATGGTGCTATTTATGTATCCGGAATAATAAATAAAACAAATATTTATCATTGTAAATGGTTTTATTGTTTTTTAAAATATTCTCCGCGGTGATCGATACACTTTTGCATACGTTTGAATCAATTTCCACATTTCAACACTTTTTTCATTCCGATTGAGGTATCTCCAAAAAATGCATTTTAAAAGCATCAATCGCTTTTTCTCACCTCGAAAATAGTTGACCACGTAATTTATTCTTCACGGTCGAGAACAAAAATAAATTATTGTGGTACGATGTGTGGGATCTAGCGTTGTCATGGTGAAGAATGATCCTGCGTCGCTGGTTGTTTTTTTTTTCATATTTCTTCAAAAACTTCTGGTTAGCAAATGGTTGTGTACCATTCAAAAACTGAATGTTCTAAGATGCTCTAGTGGCACTGCAGCCACATACCAATTTATCCCAAAAAAAACAGGCGACCATTTGCTTCGAAGTGTTTCTTGCGCGAACAACTTTTGTTGGGTTTAGTTTATTTTGAAATACGTACAGATTCGTATAGATTCAAGATTCGTCACCTCTATATATATTATAGACGGCTTAGGACGCCCTGCGATTGTATTTTTTGAGCATTTCTTGTTAAGATAATCTAAGTCGAAAGTCGTAGTCAATCATCGCACAAAAATTCTCACGAGTTAATTCAATTTTTTAACTAAGGTAAAATTTTTAAGTTACTAAATAACACAAATATCGTCTGTATGACCAAACGTTCTGAACATGTATACAATCAACACTGATTGTTGCCAATTTCGGATATATAAATAGCAACGCTCGTACTTTGAGTAACCATGGAATTTTTCGGACGAGCGCGTGTATAACCGCACTTTAAGCGCGATCACTTGGCTTCTAATGATCGAATGACGTCCGAATTTTGTCAGAGCGTCAGTAAAGTCAAAAGATGGCGTGACTAGAAATAGCAATTTTTAAAAACTTCTGTTTAAAACGTGATTTCTAATGATCTGAATGTCATGAAAGTTTGTCAGAACGTCAATGAAGGATGCAACTTTCCAACGGTTACCGGTCAAAAGATGGCGCCATTACAAGTAGCTATTATTAAAAAGTCCTGTTTTCCATAAGACGCACCTTGTAGAACTCATTCAATGCAATGATTATTAATCAGACGGTGTTCTGAAAGTTTCAAATCAAAATAATCGAATATCAAAGAAACAAAGATAATACTGGGGTGTCCTGGAAGTTCGTATGCATTTTCCGTTAATTGCTTTTATCTGTGTTGAATTAGTAATGTTTGTTACATGTTATTAATTGATGTGGTATTACAGTTACTCAAGTTGATTCAAACTAAAAATGTCATAAGTCTGCCGATACGATGTGTGTTTTACGAACTTAGTGAGCCAAAATGTGACGAACTGCATCTCTTCGTGCCATCTTTTGCTAAAAAAATCTGAGGTTCCATTCCTGAAGCGGATGGTAACTAATTATGAAAAATGAATTTTGTACACCAATGTGCAAGAAAAAATTATGGCGACTGCCAGAGTCAGCGGTTTTAAGTACGACGGCGAAAAACGATCTTCATCCCAAGAAAATTATGATATGCATTTGGTGGGATTGGAAGGAATTCATACACTTTGAGCTTCTTCTAAGCAACCAACTATCAACCAAACTACCGTTCACAATTAGATCGGCTTCTTGATAACCTACCTATGTCCAAATATGCCAACAGGTTGTTTTCAACTCTTTTTGCATTTTAAAAGATTTCCCATTTAATCCTAGCTTACTAAACATATTTTCCAGCAACAGTGTCACTCAATTTATTTTCTGAATCACAGCATTTATTATTAAACAATTTTGGAGGGAGTGAAATAGATGCTAATCCGAGGTTGCGATGTCCGGTAAGTTGGATGGGGTAAAACATCTCAATTGAAGCTCACCAATTTTTGCCGGATTCTTATTGAAACGTGTGGTTGAATATTGTCATGATGAAAAAAAGACGTTTTCCATGTTTGCTAATTCTGGCCGGTTTTCTTCAATTGCTGCCTTCAGCCGATCTAATTGTAAACAGTAAGAGGTCAGTGTTGATAGTTTGATTACGTGAAAAAAGCGTATAGGTATTTTCTAATTTCATCAAATGTAAAACATAATTTTCTTCGGATGAACGCCGTCATTGGTCGTAGTTAAAAACGATAACACTGGCAATCCCCATCATTTTTGTCGTTGAACGCCGTTGTACAAAATCCACTTTTTATCACCAGTTCCTATCCGTTTCTGAAATGGAGACTTAGATTTTGTGTGAATGAGCCGGATGTATGTGTGAATGAGCCGTTACATTTATATCGAAATACCGTACACAGCTACAAATAGCGTACAACAAAACTTGTGTACCCTCTTATTCTAATATTACTTTGACCGCGTAGCTCGCGCCAGCCACCCGCCCATGCGAGACAGATCATTCATCCCCAGTGCGCTTAGTTGGTACGCTTTGCTAATAAAAACGAGACGAGTTTCATTGTTAATTACATCTTTTTACGAAAACAAGTACTACGACTTCTTCTCTCACCCAATGTTAAATACTACGATTTCTTCTCTCACCCAGTGATAAATTAATAACAATGCGGTAATAAAATAAATTAATATTAAATAAAATGGACAAATTTGTGGCAAAACAAAATGTACCGTCTACATCTGGTGAAACAGTAAAGAAAAAGACCAGATTGTACAATGAAACATATTTAAAATATGGATTCATTGATTTGGATGACAAGCCGCAATGTGTTGTTTGTTATAAAGTTTTGTTCGCGGAAAGCATGAAGCCCTCAAAATTAGTCCGGCGTCTGGAAACAAAACACCAGTCTTTACAAAACAAACCATTAGAATTTTTTCGAGCGTAAATTACTCGTCTTGAAAAATAAACATATCAAGCCGTAATGAGACCGCAGCACTTCCTATTTAGTAGCGTTAAGAGTGGCCAGGGGGTCTAAATCCCACAAAATTGCGGAAAAGCTCATTTTATCCGCTGTCATTGCATGGTAAATGTTATAAGTCCGGAAGAAGCAAAAAAGTTAAAAACTATACCACTTTCAAATGGCACAATATCGAGACTTATTAATGAAATGACCAAAGATGTTCACGATCAAATAGTTGAAAAGAATAAATTAAGTGAATTTTTTGCTATTCAGTTCGACGAGTCAACAACAGACGTGTCAAACTCGGCGCAATTTTTGTGTTTTATCCAATACGAATGCGAGGGGTCAATTAAAGAAAATATACTATTTTGTAAATCAATCTCTGGTCCTGCAACTGGCGAAGGACTCTTTATAAAGTTTTATTTTCAACATAAAACGAAAACTTGGACTATAAAAAATGCATTGCGGTATGTACTGATAGCGCGAAAGCGATAGCGGGTAAGAATAGTGGTGTGATAGTAAAATTAAAAGACATGTCACATGCTGCTAGAAATGCGTTTGCTACAAAAAAAGATGCCAGATAATTTACAAAATGTTCTGCCAGAAGCCGTAAAATTGTTCATTTCATTAAAAGCCGACCTTTGCAGACTAGATTGCTTTCCACATTGTGTGAAGAAATGGATACCAAATACTAACTCACTGTTTTTTTTTAAATTTCGAGATGATTTGAAAATCTCTTTACAGATAAAAATAGCCCATTTTCAGAGTTTTTACAAGATGGAGAAACTTTATGACTTGTATACTTGAGTGATATATTTTCACATTTGAATGATTTGAATACGAGTTTACAAGGCCGTAACGAAATCATTTTACTAATAACAGACAAAGTCAATGCCTTCAAAATCACAATTTTGATGCATTCACTTTAACTTCGAATTATATTACCAAAAATATGGATTTAGAAAATTCTGTTATTGATCGCGTGTTGGAGAGTATGAAAACGCATTTATGCGAATTGAAAATTCCGTTACTGGGAGATACCAGATAGCAACGATGCTTTGTCGAAAAGATGGGTTCTCAATCCGTTTGATGAAAATTGTTGTTGTTGCAGCTGCTGATTACTTATTGAGATTCACAACCAGCTTATTAAAATATCGGCCGACAAAACACTACAACTACAATTTTTAACTCATGGTTTAGATAAGTTTTTGCTTGCACAACCATATTAACGGGGAGGCCCTAGTAACGGAAGCTTTGAAAACATTGATCCTTTCGCTACTTGTTACTTCTGCGAAAAAAGTTTTTCGTCTATGGTGGTTTTAAAAATTAGATATAGAAATCGTCTATTATCACTGGAAAATAATTTGCTATGTGCCTTTGCAATAATGATCCTCATATAGAAAAACTTTTAAGTGATAAACAAAATCAACCGTCGCATTAAATAATTATTTCAATCAACTTTGGTTATTTAAGTTTATGTTATGTTGTTATTACCTGGTATTATTTAATTTTATAACACTTATTTTTAAATTGAAAATACTTTAATAAAAGGATGTTTACGGATCTTATGTTTTGAACACATTGCGACCCCCAGCTTGAGAAACGATTAACTAACGGAAGAGAAATCAAATATAGTCTAAACGTATAAATTGTAAATACAACAGGAACTAATAATATATAAATAAGCATTACCAATCCAACACAATTTTTGTTACAAGCAACTAATGGAAAATCTCTACGAACTTCCCCGACAACCCAATATTAAATTTACGGAAGTAAACAAGGATTATTGTTCATCAGACAACTTTCATTTTCAAGTAGATAATTTTCGCATCTTTATATACATAATCGTTGGTGCGCCTGTTAGTGAACGTGTAACTTCTGAACGACTTGACCGATTGAGGTCATATTCCTATGATATATTTGTTTTGTAGAGATGATAGTTCATAGCTATGCTAAGATCCGATAGGTAGCGCTGTAGTCAAGTTATTAACAAATTCTATAATAATAAAACGGATTTATTGATTCTAACCAAATCAAACTCATCGCGCCATCTACCGGAAAGGCCAAAACAACGTCTGCCGGGCCAGCTAATAGTATATATAATTATATAGTATAGTAAAACCTTCGATATTATTGGTATAGCATATACATTGTAGTTCCATATTTACCATAATCAACAGGTTCCAATGCCAGCATGCAATAAAATATACTGTTTCCATTATTTATGTGGTATATACTATTTAAGTATCTAATAAGTTTGTCATAATATATGGAATCCAATTTATCTTTCAGATACGGAATAAGATACATTTTTACATTATTTGTTACCGTGGGTTTTAAAAAATTATTGCAAAATTCCGTCAACAATGTATCTTGTGATGGTCCTAAATCATTGAGGAATTTATAGGGTCTATGAATTAAAATAATAATTTGCTGCATTAATTCTTGTGGTCCATTATCCAGCAAAGCCCTCAAATATGTATAATATCCTGAAGAAAAAAAAATTATAATGATTATATTTGTCATATTACCTTAAACTGACCTTTTCTTATTAAATAAAATGTTATTTGAGCATCATCCGCAAATACTGTAACACATTTAATCATAACATCTAACATATTTTTATTACTAAAATTCTTCATGCAGAGAACTAAAAATCTCTTTATGGTCCAACAAAATTGGATATTAAGAGTTATATTAGGACATATATCATTTTCCAGTCTTAATATATCTTGAGCTAGCGCATACTAAAAATAAAAATCTCAATATATTAATAACATCAATTGTTTGATTATATGGAGTTTTTCAACAGGATGTGTTATATTTTAGATTATATATGTTAGATATTTTTTACCTTACCGACTTACTTTAATTTAATAGAAAGTTGACAAGTTAATATTTATGTACAGAAAATAATATTACTGAAATAATCGCTTCAAACTGCTATATTCTCGTTATTCCTTTTATCACCCACGTTTGCACCCACGCATGCACTCACGTTTTTATATAATTGCCCTTGTATCTCGTGAATGACATCGGATATTATCTAGAATTACCTGGATGGTTTGAGAATTATTCTTATAAACCTCCGCTTTAAAGTAGCTTCAAAGAAAGTAGTTCAACAATGTCAAACCGAGGTGATTAATCTTCATAGTTATGTAATGTTTAGTACATGTTTAGAAAATTTGTAATAAACCAATTGTCGCATTGTACCATTTATATGTATACAGGGTGCCCGAAACTCAATGTCAAGCGGGTGCCGGGCGAAAGGCCCGGTTATACTAGTTCTGGCAAAAATAAGAAAAAAAAATCCATGTCACCGTGTTAAGTAATAATAGGTATATTTTTGAAAATCTTGAAATTCGACACCCTATGCTATATCTGTAGGTACTGGGATCACAAATTTCCCAATTTTTCAGTGTTATTTGTTATAACGTGATCCTAAATAACCATGATATTACTCGCAGTCACAAATCAAACAATGAACGTTGTTAATTTAGTAAAAAAAGTTTCATTGAGTTATGGTTTAAAAAATTATGTCATCAACTTTAACGCTTCACCTTTAAAAAAAAATGAATTACACTACTCTGGGCAAATTATTTCAAAAGATGGCCCATTTAGTTAAGATTTTAAAATGGTGCAATAATTGGCACTTTTCTTTATACAAAAAATATTATTGTTTATTTTTTTGCAAAAGGGCCACATTTCAAAAAACTCATACCATGATAAAAATAGTTTTGTGTGCGAAAAGTATTGCTCATCGAATTTTAAAACGATACGAATATCACCCGTATCATGTGCAACGTGTACAAAGTTTGCTACCTCGAGACTACACTCCCAGAATAGATTTTTGCAGAACAATGTTGACGAGAAAACATCTTTAGGCTATACCTAAAGATATAGCCTAGGGTGTCGCATTTCAAGATTTTCAAAAATATGCATATTATTACTTAACATGGTGACATGGATTTTTTTAATTTTTACCAGAACTGGTATAACCTGGCCTTTCGTCCGGCACCCGCTTGACGTTGAGTTTTGTGACACCATGTATAGTGAATCCATTTCACATATTTATGATGTTGACGATAGTCAAACGACTTATTTTTTTTGTGTTAATTGTACCTTATATAGTTTTAACGCTAAATTTCTCCGCCACAGTTCACTAGTGCAGTGCACCATGCAGTGTAGTAAGGCTATACAATATTTAACACTAAATTTATATACTACCTATGACCTCCGCGTTGGCGTGATGTCGCGTGTTAGAGGGTTCGACTCCCTCTCTCGGTGTGGATGTTTGTGACTATTTTATTGTATTTTCCAAATGTTTGTTAAATGTTTGTTAAATGTTTGTAAATGTTTCTAGGAAGTGTCAAATCTGACAAGAACCTACTCCTCAGTCACTCCAGTTCGAGGCTGAATGAGGTCTGTAGGCTTCTCGAGAGACTTCCGATTTAGCACAAAAGCAAGGGTTAGGTTAGGCAGCCCGAGGGGGGGGGGGGAGGGGATTTGCTGATTGGAGTTATCCGCAGCTGAAGACCGTGATTTGGAGCCCATATTAAGCTGTAAATCCAGTTGCGAAATATCGTCTAGAAGGTTGACGCGTAATTAACTAAGTAATTAAACACTATCTATCTCAGAATAATTTCATTGCCTTCAAGAGACAGAGTGCTAACCCAGCTTACCACACTGATGGTTAAACGAAACTCCTGCTACTATAAAATCGCTCAATCTAAAACCCCTTTTCTAAGATTTTTTAAACAAAGTATTGATTTGTCAAGCCCTGTACATAACAATGTAGACGCTGTCGCAATTTTGACTTGATTTTTTACATAAAACATGTTAGACCCAAGTAATGCCCAGTTGATGTAAACGTACATTTGGGTCTTCTATACCACTCTTATGAACCTCATCATAAGAGTGAAAGAGATGAACTTCACCATTTTTACAAATAGCAACAATTCAAGTGCTCAAAGACGAAAAAAACTGAATTGGTAAATGTTTCTATTGGAATCTTTGGTGCGAAATACTAAACTCAAAGAGATTTATCTCTATCACAGTTTTTCCTTAATAGAGATAGGCTATCTTTGTCAGTATCCTGACATCAGCTCTATTGTCAGTGTTTTTCTCGGTATACTATTTCTCTGTATTCTCGGTATACTGTTACTTATCTCTGTATAATTTTATAATTGTAAGTGTGAAAGTGTCATCTAATGCAACGGTTCAAGAAATCAAAGCATATGAGCTTGTTTAAGAATCCAGAATATAATACATTCAAGGTAATATAATATATACATAATAATTCAGAGTAATTCAGAGATAGTAAAATTAGAAAAATATAAAAACTATTTCAGTGTAAGTTTTGACTATTTTTATAAATTACTGAAATAAAACAAAGGGACTCAACTGGTTGGTGATAGGGTCTCGGAAACAATCTAGATTGCTGATATTCTAGACTGCAACAAATGCCTGAGCAAAGTCCACAGTCCTAAAAAATAACCCCGACTCCTAAAAACCTAGAGGGGTTGGGCGTGGGTCTAGCATTCCCACCCCGGAAAACAATACTTGCTACAAAATCTTTAATTCAACCTGGGATTGAATTGATCCAATATAAACAGACCCGGTAACGAAATATGAACATAAGATTTGGTACATGGAACATTATAACTATATATCAACCAGAAGCTCTAAGTAATACCCTTCAATAGGTAAGAAAACATCATTTGGATATAGTAGCCCTCCAAGGGACGAGACGATTGGGTACAGAATCTTTGAGAAAAGGTAGGTATCAAATTTATTACTGTGGACAGGACAGAAAGGACGAATTTCGTTGTGGTTTCATTGTAGAAAGAAAATCTCAGTCAAGTGTAATAGGTTTAAAATCAGTGTGTGAAGGAATCTGCTATATAAAAATGAGGGCAAAATTTCGAAATATATTAATGTTCTCCATATATGCACCAACAGAGGACCAAACAGAAGAACAGAAGGTAGAATTCTATAAGCTGTTGGAATGCACGATAGACAAGACCCCCAGAACGACACTAAAATAACACAAATAATAATGGGAACGAGCAATATAATTTAGGTAATGAGTACTAAGTCCACGCAAAAACATCCATACGGGTACATGAGCCTGATGGACATACAGTAAACTAAATAGATCATGTAATGATCGATAGCAAATTAAATGTACTTGATGTGAGAAGATTTACAGGAGCATCGTCAGAGTTTGACCACTACTAACAAAGAAACAGGAACCCAGACAACAAATTACGACATGGGGAGATTAAAAGCAGACATAAGCATTAAGACGGAATATCAACGTAGAATAAAGTACGAGTAACAAACATTCAACAAAGGGTCTAGGTCACCAACAAAGAAACAGGAACAAAGACAAAAAAACGACATTGATATATTAAAAACAAATGAAAGCTCTAGTAAGAAATACCAAGGTAGAGTAAAGCGGGAATTAGAGAAACTAGAGACTTATACAGCAGTAGCAGAGTCGGTAGATGTTGGATGAGCAACATTAAAATCTGTAATCAAGAAAGTTAGGGGAGAGACAATTGGAGTTCAAACGGAAGAGAAAATAAAAGAAGCGAACGGTACGATAATGAATGCAAGAATGCAGTGGAGAATAGAAAGTTTGTCCGATTGAAGTGCAAATAAAAGCCCACAATAGTACAAGAGGAAGAATACGAGAGAATGAAAAAGGAGGCCAAACGTGTATACGAGAGAAAAAAACGGGAGTTTTTAAAAACGCAAATAGAGGAGATATATGAAGCATACCACAACCAAGAAACAAGAAAAGTTTACCATAACATTAAGAAAGTAAAAAGCTTTCACCTTAGAGAGACTTTGATCGAGGACACAGATGGCGAAATTTTAACTAACATGGAGAGTATAATAGGACGATGGAAGACATATTTTGAAATACTTTTAAATGGAAGCACCAAAGAATATTAAAATAATAGATCACAATTTATGAATGCAGCCCAACCATTGGTGGAAGTACCAGGTGGAAAAATTTTAATGAAACATAATTATTCACACAAGTTAAACAATCAAAATGAATAATAACAAAGTAAAAAATTTGTTTTATTGGGTTAAGTTCTAACCATAGTAAGGCAGAGGATAGTACCATATATCGAAGAAGGTTTGGGCCAATATCAGGCATGAAATTAGAAGGGAATGCAATATGACAATAGATCAATTGTACATAGTCCGTCAAATAATCAACCGAATTTGACTCCTTTATTCTAAATAAATACTACATAATAAATACTAAATAATGACCGTCTTTTATAGATAAAGCCATAAGAACCGGTCTAGAAATCAATATAGGCAAAACAAAGGTGATGAAAAAAAAACAATCCAAGAAGGGGACAGAATTGAATAATCAGTTACGACAATATAGAAGTTGTGAAGGAATTTACGTATCTGGGAAGGAAACTGGGAACGAAAACATCACAGGAGTTATCAGAAATTATATAATGGTATTAAAGTTACTTAATTCCTGCATTCTATCCTAAGATCTAAACTTATTCAAATGAACACGAAAATTAGGATTTATAAAACACTAATTTGTCTAGTATTCACTTATGGCTGCGAAACGTGGACCCTCACAGAGAAAATAGAACAGACAGTTTACAGTATTTAAAAGAAGAGTACTCAGAAGAATTTTTGGTGTAAATACCAATGGAATTTGGAAGATCAAGTATAACTTGGAATTCAAACAATTGCCCAAGGATCTGGATATTGTGACTATGTGAGGGTTCAGCGACTCATATAGGCGGGGCACGTGGCGAGAATGCCAGGACATTGAATATCAAGCACAATCATGTAGGGATCATTAGAGGGTAACAGAAAAAGAGGTAGACCAAAGACATGATGGCAGGACATGTAACAAGAAATGCTGAAGAACTACTGCACATCAAATCCGCTTGGAGCCGAAGGTTGAAGGAGGTTAAGGCTTATTAACGGGCTATAGCGCCACAGGAAGAAGAAAAAATAAAGTTAAGCTTCCGAGCAGCACAGCAGAAATAGGCCGTTAATGAGCAAAAAATCAACCAAAATGGCTAGAATTTTAGTAAACTGTGTTGAAATACTCTGGGAGATATTTGTACAAAAATATTTTGCAACTCAAGCATGATTTTCCTTGGTAGAAAATGGTGTCAAAATCGGAGGAATTAAATACGACCAAAGATATGATTTACGAAATTTTGACAAAGGATTTAAACAAACGGAAAGTCTGTGCTCGATTTGTTCTTCAGGCCTTAAATGAGGATCAAGAATTTTGGCGAAAAAATAAGACTGCGTACTTCAACATCTTCCGTATTCGCCTGATTTACCTCCATGTGACTATTTCCTGTTTCCGAAACTCAAATGGGCTATATGACACTATTAAAGAAACCCTAAAGAGGGTAAATGAGGCGATTCCGAAAAACGACATAAAAAGTCTATGCTATGGTTGAACTTGCCCAGCGGTGTATTGATGCGGAAAGGATGGTTTTTGATTAAAAATAAATCATTTTGGCAAAATATCTAATTTTTTTAATTTAAAAAGTTCCGTTATTGTTCCGACATTATGTGCATATTTTAGATAGCATCTTATAACTCTTTAATATTATTTTTAGCACAGGTATATATGTAACATTTTATAGACCACTCTATATACAGCTTAAAGCCATTGAACATAACAAAAAATATCGCAGTTCTATTTTATTTGTAAATATACATTCATTCTATAACATTTTCTTTACAAAATCAAACATTTTGTTTACAAAATGTTTGATTTAGCCGACTATAATCGTTCATTTGGTTTATTTTTGGATGTGAATATATATTATTATGACAAGCTAAATTTGGATTGTACGATTATCGCACAAGTATTAAAATGTATTAAAATGATGGACAATCTTATTTTTGAGATTATTTTGGCAGTAGTATCTATTTAAAATTAAATTTAATTCAACTTTCAACAATTCCTGTCTAAATAAACTATATGGGGTATGTACATAAAATAATGAGACCGATGGCGTAGCGTTCGATCTGGCAACACCATAGCTTCCTTTTTGGGGAGGTATTAGGCAAACATCGCATGCTACTTCAGTGCAAGTTTGAACTCTCTAGAGTACTTGGCAGTCCGTAGTAATTTTTTCGTGAACCGGATTTTTCTAGTGCATTCTGACCTGCAGACTGACAACACAATTCTGAGTCAGGAAAGTCAGGACATATTTTCTTCCTATTGTACTTTTAAGCCTGCAAAAGGTTTTTCAGAACCATTTTCGCGCAGGTTTCCATTCATTGGTCAAAATCTGATGAACGGTAGGGTGAGTTAAATTAAACTCTTTTCAATCATTCTGCCTGTTAACGGCCGATCGAAAATCGTACGAAATACTGGATTCTGTAAACATTTTCATTACTTCTTGCAATTGAAGGCCTACAGCTGAGAGGTTTATCTTCATTCGAGTCTCGGCCTTCTGAGAATGCCTTAAACCACCTCAAAACCTGGGTGTTTTACAAAACACTGTTCACAAAAAGAACTGTTGCAGATAACCAATTAGGGAGTTCAAATTCATTTTGAAGACGCATCAAAATTGTTATCACTCACTTTCAGAATGCAGTAGAAAAATGCTGTTCACCAAAAGAACTGTTGCAGACAACCAATTAGGGAGTTCAAACTCATATTGAAGACTCATCAAACTGGCCTGCCTTCCCTCCAAAGTGGAAGCTAACAGTATTGCCAGATCGAATGCTACCCCAAAAATATACGATGTCATTACTTTATTTAAAGACATCGTATATTTTTCTTAAGCAAATTTGTATGTATTCGTGGCATCTTCACAATTAGCTTCATCACTGAAAAATTTTGAAAAAATATTTAATAAAATAAATTCAAACAGTGATAGTCAAAAATGGCAAATCAAAATTAAATAAGAATAAACATTTTAATAAGAAATTTTATTCATTTAAAGCTTTGTTATGACTATAAAAATGCATATCCAAACCTTCTGTCTGCACATGACATATAGTTCTGGCACTATTTCATAATAATATAATTAATACTACCTACCAATTTTGCAGAATCGATTTTAGGATCATAAAAAAATAACAACTTCTTCAATTTGTCATAGATGCTTAGAACACTCTGCAGTTGAATATACTCATTTCTCTGAAAGTCTTTCATATGTTTTCTTATTAAATAACTACGTATATGGGATTGTAATAGTTGTGCACTTTGTAATTTTAGTCTTTGTTCCTAAAAATAAAGATATTGTAAATATTAGGAATAAAATATATTTTTCTTTTTTACTTGTCTTTTACGTCGTTCTTCTTGTGTTTTTTGAATTAAAACATCACGAGTTAATTTTTTACTAGCCCCAGCCAAATTTTGTTCTGGCCTAGATTTTGTGTTCCCTTCGAAATTATAGGTCATTTTAAAAGCTAAAAAAACACCTTTAATATATGAACAATTTGAGCCATCAAATCTTTACCCATTTTGACTATTAGTTTCTGTTAATCTAATTACAAATATTAAGGGATTTTTTATAATGTTTATATATGATGCACCTGATTAATTAACTTTTCATAGAAATGGTTTTGGTTTGATTAAGAAATTACAATGAATGATTTGACACAAAAACAAGACTTCTCCAAAACTTCTTCCTGAAAATAATATTCTTTTGACATAACCAATATTAGAAAACTAGATACTAACCTCAAACTTTTCTTCTTGAAACCTTTATATTCAAATATTAACAGTTCAAGCCCAGTCCATGTTCAACGAAGAAGAATTTTGTCCAATTACCGATACCTAATTTGACATCTTAGACATGTCATATTTTAGTTTATTAAAGTTTGTAGAAGCCAATCAAACTTTTCTGTTTGGTTTGAGTTTGTGTATATGTAATTAAAGCTACTAAATATTTCAACGTGAATCAAATTTTTTTTTTAAACAATAATGATAATATTCGTTTGTTTTTAATATAATCCACAATGGCAAAAATTAATGAAAATGATCTTTATGGAACTAATTTTTCAATTGAATCAATGAAAGTTATTGCTGAAAGCATAGGTATAGGTAATTTACAAGATGATGCTGCAAAAGAGTTAGCTGAAGACATTTCTTTTCGTGTCAAACACATTATTCAAGATGCTGCCAAATTCATGAACCATTCTAAAAGAATGAAGCTGTTGCAATCTGATATAGATTCTGCATTAAAAGTCAGAAACATAGAGGTAGTTGAAATATTTTATTTGAATCTAATATTATGGTCCATTTGAAACATTAAAGATTTTTTTAGCCACAATATGGATTCCATTCTAAAGAGTCTCTACCATTTCGTTTCGCATCTGGAGGTGGCCGAGAGTTACATTTTATTGAGGAAAAAGAAGTTGACTTGGGTGAATTGCTTTCAAATGTTAATCCTAAGGCACCATTGGATATTACCCTTAGATCACACTGGCTGTGTATTGATGGAATTCAACCAACTATTCCAGAAAATCCACCACCAGTAGCAAAAAGTATTCAAAAGGTAAAGGTGTACTTGTTTTATTAATTTTTTATATTGTGTTTTTTTATTAATAGTAATAATAAACGGTATTCAATATAATATTAATGTTTGCATTAGTTGATTCTCCAATTGGTATCACAAGTCACAGTCTACAATTTTTAAAGAACTTTTATAACAATTGGTGATTATCAATTTACCATTGTAAAATTTATTTCAGTAATTATGTATATTGTTATTTATGTTTGTGATCAGTTTTATGATCTTTGGTGCCTGGTGGATGTGTTCAACATATTTTGCATTTTTAATTATATTTTAGTTAGAGTCAGTTGATCCAGTAAATAAGAAACCAATAAAAGAAACATCAGGAAAACCAAGTACTGGAAAGCAAAAATTGAAAAATGTTGAAACAGTTCAGATAAAACAACTTGCGACACATGAGTTATCAGTAGAGCAGCAACTATATTATAAGGAAATCACAGAAGCTTGTGTTGGATCAGATGAAATTAGAAGAGGAGTAAGTATTTATGTCATAAGCTGAATGTAATGTTTTAATGATTTTGTTGTTACATTAGTTTGCTGGGATGATAATGCACCTACTGGGAGCATTGCGAGAAGAGACTTTTTTTCTTGAAATTACAGACATTAGATTGTTACATGTATGTCTCCAAAAATACTAGAAAGATTGATACATAGTCATTCCTTCTATTTGTAGGTATATTATTATCTTAATGGATATGATCTAACATCCTTTTAGATGTATCTATATTCAGAGAAGGTAATATAGATTTTCAAAGCAATATTTTTGTATGACAGTCAACTACCATAAATTTAAACAAATTCTCAGGTCTATATTGGGCTCATCTATCTATTCAGGGTCATTTTTTTCCTCATAAGGAAGCTTGCAAATGAATATTGGAAAGAATACAATATACATATTTGGAATCAAATTAAAGTATGGGAAATTGTTTCAAATTAAAATTCTCATATAATTCTTATAATAAAGATTGCAACTGAATATAGAAAAAAATCCAATATACATCTTTATGATATAATGAAATTTTGGGGAAGTAGATTTTCACATGTACCAAATCAATTATTTGGGCTCTCTAGGCATACTTTTTGTTAACCACGTAACAGTAGAATATGATCTAGTCTACAATATTTAATCTAATTTTTTTCTTAAGTGAAAAATTTGGTATTTGATAAGAAAGTGTTTTGAATGGCGATCTTCTCAAACTGTTTGCAACTTTTTTTAATTTACTGATTTTTTTTTAAATAGAACAATTTAGGTGGAAGTGATATTGAAAAACAATGTGACAAATTTATTTATTTTATTTCTGACAGTGAGTTTGGCATCTCCTGTAACTCGATAACTCGGAGATCGAAATGTAGTCACATGTCGCGATTAGTACTTGGATGGGTGAGGTTCTGGGGCGAGGACAGATCTGCAAACTGCATTTCAGCAGGGAGTAGTGTAACATCCGCCTCAGTCGCTGATGCGCATTTAATTTTTTCCATTTCTCTCTTTTTTTTTCTTTTTCTTCGAATTCTTCTTTACAGAAGAGTTACTGTCATTCCTTCTTTCAATGTGGCTGAAAGATCTTAGTATGCCTTCATGCAAATTTGGGATAGCCTGGTGGGTTCATTAATTTCTTGCAGTCTTCAGCACCAAAGTTCAAAATAATCAATGCTCATGAGGTCTTGTTGTTTTAATTGTCCATCTTTCAGTGGGATATAGCAATACTGGAAAAACTAAAGTTTTTACTATTTATTTCCGTGTGTTGTGTGTTATGTCCTATCCCTCCATATTTGCAAATTGCGTACTATATTTCTAACCATTTTGCATTTTCTTCTGATCTTATGAGTACTACTTCCTTCGTCGATATTAAAGCCCCAAGATAGACGAATTGGCTTACTATAATTAAATTGCCCTATGTAACTGATGTTGTTTTGACGGTAATTATTTTCAATTTAATATTGTTTAATATAATATAATCATTATTTTCGTTTTCTCCTCGTTTATTGCTGGCCCTAAAAAAGGCTTTCTTCTTTTGTTTTTTTGATAATCAGGTCAGTTCTTCGGCCGATTTCGCGAGAAGTATATATGTCATCGGCATATCTGTACCAAAAGGTTTTTAAAAATATATAATTAAAAAGCTGCCTTTAAGATAAAGACAAATGTTTCAGACAAATTAATTACATTGTGGATTAATTAACATAAATTTTAAAATGTAATATTGTTTTCTGGGTAATAACAAACTATTTTTTTTGTGTAACACAAAATCGATTGTATTAATTGTTGATACAATCTTTGTTTGAAGCCTAATTTATTTAATCTTTCAAATTTAGTGTCTCAGTTATACAAAAATATTTAATTGATATTGATGTAACTAGATATTGTTTTACAGGAAGCATTGCAAAGTTTATCATCAGATCCAGGACTTCATGAAATGCTTCCGAGAATGTGCACGTTCATAATTGAAGGGGTTCGTGTGAATGTCGTTCAAAATAATTTAGCCCTACTGATTTATTTGATGAGAATGGTTAAAGCTCTACTGGACAATCAATCATTATATCTTGAAAAATATGTAAGTTTGCAAAAATAGCGGTAAGAAATTATTAAGTGATTTTATCATATCATTTTTAGCTTCATGAATTAATACCATCTGTCACGACTTGTATTGTATCAAAGCAACTTTGTATGAGACCAGAATTGGATAATCATTGGGCCTTAAGAGATTTTGCTTCTAGATTAATGTCGCAAATTTGTAAAAACTTTAATACAAGTACGAATAATATCCAGACCAGGATAACCAGGATGTTTACCAATGCATTAATGCAATGCGATAAAATTCCTCTCTCTTCATTATATGGAGCATTACAGGGTCTGTCTGAATTAGGAACAGAAGTAACACGGATTTTTATTCTACCTAAAACTCGGAATATAGGTTAGCATATCCAGTTATTAAAATATTTCTTTACTAATTAACTGTAACTTGATAGGAGCAAGAATTGAATCGCATCTTGAAGGAAATCTAGTCTCCAATTCTGATAAAATAGCCTCAGGTCATATAAAGCAACTCCTTACCAAGATTATATCACCAATACTTAAAACTATTCGTAATCCCCCTGATAATTTAGAAGATTATAAACAAGAATATGGGTATTTAGGTTTATCTTTGCATAGCGCTGTCGTTAAGGCGAGGACGCAGCCAACAAGTGTTACTACTTTGCCGTCTTCAAATATTTCAACTAATTCCATAACTTCAGTGGGTCAAACTATTGCAAGAAGTGTTAGCAGTGGAATTATTCAACAGGTAAAATATATTACTATTATTCCGTACTGTTGAATCATTTAAAATAGCAATAAATTTTTTCAAATTTATATTTCCATAACCCATTTTAATTTTTTTAGAGTAATACACAAGGAAGAACAATAGTAATGAGCCAACAGCCTCAAAGAATAGCAGCTCAACAGAATATCCAACAAAAAGTTATTTTGATGCAACCAAGAAACCAACCAAACACACTTGTTCATCAACAGCACGCCCAATCTAATGCTCCTACAACGGTAAATACTTTATTGTAAATGACTAATGTACAGTCGGTTAAGTAAGAACGTGAAAGGGATAATTTGTATAGTTACTTAACAATTTTTTGGTAATCAGACATTACTTAAGTCATAATTTTTACTGATTGTACCATAATATGTTTAATCAGCATCAACATCGATAATCGCCGGACATTTTGAAAGCATGTTGATGGCGTTTCGCGGTGCAAAGACTTTTTGAATTAACAATTTTAATCTGGGCGAAATAGATCTATTTTTAAAGCGGAGAATGATAAGTGATGAAAAATGGATTGTGTATATTAGTGTTAAGTGTAACATATCATAGTGCAAGCACGAAGATGGCTCTTCATTCAGCGCAAAGAACAGTTTAAAACTAAAGATTACACTATGCATTTGATTTATTATGAGTTGTTACCTGACAACCAGACCATTATTTCGGAGAAATACTGTTTAGAGCTAAGTGAATTAAGGGGTAACGCACCTGTAATAAGCTAAAAAAGAGCTTTTTTGGCATTTTTTTTTGGATGGAAGAAAAGGTAATAAGATAATAATATTTAAGGAAGTTATTAGGCACATATTTAAGTATAATGCAAAAAATTATTATCAAAAAATATTTTCAAATGACGACACCGGAGCCATTCTCGCGGGACATGTCGAATTTAAGGCTCTCTGCGGCACGCAGTGTAACTGATACAAATTTGAATTGGGGAAAAAAATCACTTAATCTACATGTTTATAACTAGTGAAATACGGAGGGGATTTTGAAAATGTTGCCTTTTTGTGTGATTAGCGAGTATCTAAATAAAAAACGTTAAATTTTCTACAAAAAAGGGCAATTATTTGCAAAAAAATAATATTTAAATAAACTTATCGAAAATTCCGTACCTATTTCACTTCAAAATGATATTTTAAAGATGTTAAAAATTCATATGAAAGAATGAAAATTGTTGAAGTGTTTCGAGAAAAACGCGTTTAAAGTTTCGAAATGTGTTATTGACATGAAAAAATGAAGTATCCGACTATTTAAAAATGTTTACCATTAATCTGCTATTCCTGGATTATAAAGCAGCCCTTCTATATTTAAATATTCTTCCACAATCACTTTCCTCGAACATTTTATGTTAGAGTGTGTCTCTTTCGCTGCATTTGTCAGACATCTCGGTGTGTTTGATCCTCTTAGCATCGGCTTCTAGACTAAAATTATATTATTGGATGGATATTGATCCATCTCCAAAATTTTCATAATTTGAAGAATATTAGTCAGACCATCACTAAAAGTGCACACAGCTATATAGTTGCTATATTCAAGACTTTTTTGCCACTTGAATAAGATTTTGGAGCTAATTTCCAAACAGTAGCATTGAAACTTTCATTGCCATTTTGCGTGTAGCCTCCCAAGCAACGATTTAGCAACTCCTCTCAGTTGCTTGTTGACCGGGCTTTTGTTTGCTTTGTTTGCACAATGATCTCCACGCTTGACATTATTATATACAATCCAATACAAAATGGATCGATATCGTTGTGCTTAAACAGAAAATCACATGTAGAAATTCGATCTATCAAATTTTTCTCCCTTAACACATATGGCACTCATACATCGACACTGATACGTACGAAACTGTCTTGATACTGTTAGTTTTTGGCCAATATTTTGTTGCACAATCCGAAGATGGTAAAAAATAAAACTGATAAATTGCTTGCGATTAGTAGAGTTCATAAGTATCAACGCATAAATCAGTTTGACTCCTTTCGAAGCCGCAAATCTATTTAACGATCGCCTCGATGACGTATGGCTCCGACGCCGCCGTTGAATACGATTTTTTTATGCCTTTCCTGCCCTGGTCACTCATTGTAACTTATAAGAACTCTAAGATTACAAATAAACTGTTAAAAACTAGCACGACAAACAAAAACCGTGATTTCAAGCGGGGAACTTGCCTTTTTTTGCCCATGTACTGGCGTTGTACGAACGTACTTTTGTTTGTAATGCTTCTGACTAAACATAAACATCTTTTAAGGACACCTGGGTATTAGAGAAGTTAGAAATCATAATATAAAACATTAGGTTGGACCTAGACTGTACATTCCCAGTAGATATTTATTTCACGCAGATGCCTTTTCGGAGTAGCCGACGCGTCTCTTTCCTAAAGAGGGTGAAATTAAAAAAAAAAAAAAAATTAAATTAAGGAGTATTACTCCTTAAGGTAAGCGATCGACCAGAAGAGGTGTGAATTAGCCAACAGAATGTGTCTGTAGCCACCCAACTGATTAGGACAACTTGACTGGGATGTTTTGGTCGATCTACCATACTGTTCTGATCTTGCGCCCTCCGACTACGATTTATTTAGATCGCTTCAAAATAGCTTAGGTTGTAAAAAATGTACTTCTTTGGAAGATTTGAAAAATCACGTAAATCATTTCTTTAACTATAAACCTCAGAACTTATATGAACGTGGGATTATGCATGGAGAAAGATTATCGAACCGAACGGCATATAATATATTGGTTAAATCTTTAGTAAATAAGATTTTTCTTTAGCTTTTCTCAAAAAAAAAAATAGAACGAACTTTTACATCAACCCAATATGTATGACATATGTAATAATAAAATATAATCCTATGTTTTTTAGGTTGTTAAACTAGTTTCAAGCCAATCATCAGTTCAAGCCAAACAAATTCAAAATCAACAGAAATTAGTTGTGGTGTCCAATCAAGGTGGTTTTCCTACTCAGAATGCAGGACTTCAAACTCAGGGAAATATAATTAAACAAAGTTATATAAGCCAGCAACAGCAAATGCAACAAGTTAAACCTACCATAGAGGACATTTCTCAGCTAACGTAAAAGTACCTATTGCTTTTCATTTTAACATTGTGGCTGCAAATCATCAATTTGTGTATTGTAAATATCTAAATATTAAATACTTTTAGTGATAGGATAAGAAGTGAATTTAGGTTTTTAATAAGTTTTATAAATTAAGTAATAAAAACAAAATATAATATGTCATTTTATTTTTGACAATTAAACACGTTTTAACTTTTTTTTTAATTAATTTTCGACATCTTTTTTAGCTTCATACACTTCATCTAACGACCTTTCAAGATTATAACTTTCTTACATCGCGTTTTGTCAAACTGTTTAAAATATGCAATATAAAATATCAGTCGATGTAAATCCTTTTTCCTTCAACCATATATTTTTTTTTCAACTAAGTCTGGAGAATATATTGGATGAGAAAGCATTTAGTAATTGATTTGAATTGCTTCTTCATCTAAAGTATTATCCAGATTTGCATTCTAGTCTATTTAGTTTTTCTCAGAAGGATTTGTTATACCCAGACGGGTTATTTTGTGTCTACACTCTTATGGGATGAGCTTTGTCATAAAAGAGAGGCTATCGGGAATCCAAAGCATTCATTGTATAAATATGTACATGCATTGCAAAAAATGTGAAAAAGAACTAGGAAATAAAGACAGGAAAGGTGGATTTTATATTTACCTGTGTTAAAATTATACGTTGTTCTGAAATAATTTCTCAGAAATTGGTTCCAATCACAGATAGATGAGATTCTAAGTGGCTAAGAAGAATATCAAGAGATTCTTTTGACATCCTTAGAAATCCATAAAATTTTTCTGAATATTTTCTAGCATCTCGATAGAGATGATAGAATTCTCCGAGCGACTATATGTTGATTTCATGAACCCACATGCGTTTTGAGAGTATTTTCTATTCATTTTCAACGCAAGTTATATCTACTATTTGGCTGACCATATATGGAAATGTACCGACAAAACGCCTATCAGCACCTTTAATGCTGACTTAACCCTTTTAATTATATAAAAGGACGAGACAGTAACATCTCGTCAGATTTTCTCTCTTTCAAAGTAGCGCAGTACGCTCTACTCTCACTTTATTAACCTAACTTTGAATATTTGTAGTTTGGTTGACGCCACTCTGTAAAATTTAAATAAAGTTTTTAAAAAGAGTACTTCCGAGACTTTTGATTTAACTCGCATAACTTTCGAGTAATAACATTTTCCTTATAATTCGTGACGGAGCCATTGTGCACTGCTTCTGAAAAGCGGTTTCAAAAGCGCGTCCGATATGAACACATGGAGGTTCGCTTGACGCTAAGTAAGACGCGTAGCTCTAAGCGAAGCACGTTCAATGTGAATATACCCTTAAGCTGTAGGTCTAGTCGTTAAATAGTTGCTGATGCGCCTCTAATTCTAAATCCTTAACTGATCTTGTCTATAGTGCCTTGTCTAATTAACGTAACATTGAACTCGGAAAATCTCTGCAAAATATTTCACTGGGCGCCGATAAAATTACGATACCGGAGGCCGCGATAGTCTGCTCAAAGGAGCAGACTATCGCGGCGTCCGGTATTCTTAAAGAAGAATATTCAAGAACGCACGATGATAGATCGAGCCGAATGAAGTTGGAGTCAGTAAGTAAAGTATCTTGTAATTAAACTTGAAGGGATTTTTCAACGCGCCTTTCGCTAACGATATTATCATTATCAGGAGATGAATTAATCTGACTCTCCTATGCTATTCTGCAATTTGAAGTATATCTTGTAATTGTTGGGTCTAACATAAATAGAGGTTTAAATAAATATAAGTCTGTAATTAGTGGTTTTATTTTCTTTTTTTTACGCTTAGCGAACACGAGAAACATTATATGTCGTTAGAAACGATAATTATTTCATATTTTTATGGTTTAGTGGTTGTCAGAGAATGAGCGTAAATTTGAGATATATCTTGTAAAAAATAAAACCAGGTTTCTTGAATTATTATTTATTAATATACACTATTCTTTTGTACAAGAATGGCAGATTTTAGGCTGCCTATAAATTCATTCGTTAATTTATTGTTAAATAGTCAACAAAAAAAAAGATAAATTCGAATGCTGACGTAACTCTACAATTTGAAGTATATCTCAATTATTCTTCACAAGACTTTTTTTGGTTATATATCATTTTAGTACAACTTTAAATTATATTTGGGATACTCCTTTTAACCCATAAGTATTATATAAATTGATAGAAAATGACTATACGAAAATTTATAATGATATATTAAAGAAAGTTATTTATGAATTAGTAAATGGCAACCCTCTGAAAGGTCAGTTCTTTCTAAGAGCTCATTATTGTGTTCACCCATATCACAGGTATTACTATCAGGTTTATAAATTTTAAATAACATAAAATACTCTTATTCAATAGAATTATGCCAATCTAAGCTGAAATGTTTATTTTTTAATAAGTAATTTTCATATAAGATAAATTCAACTTTAAAAGGGTATGATCAATATTTGCTTTATATACAAGACAATAAAAGAAGCACAAATGAACAAGCTAAATATTTCAATATATAGATATATTTCAAATAAAGCGTTGATTAAACTTTTTATAACCTTTAATATAAAAAGAGTTTCAAAAGCATTAGAACGGTTATGGTAACTGTAAACAATAAGCCATAAAGTATTTAAAATGTAATAGTTAGTCAGTTGCAAAATATTGAACATTCCTTTAGAAACACTAGTTTGTAGATTTGGTGAATTACATCTTCTAGTAACCTATTTAGTGTAAAATCGGGAAAACTTTTTTTTTAGTAATTCACATTATTTATTACTACTGAGCGAACTTTTATCATATAGAGTACTAAATCTATCTTTTGATCAATTGGACCAGATTAATGAATTTCAATTTTTTTTAAACATTAATGAAATTAATTAAATTAACACATCTGCAATTTTATTTTTGTTAATGCTATTTATTTATCAACAATAACTAAAAGTTTAGTATTTTGTATTATTAAAATTACTTAAATAGAATATTTTTTTATACTGTTTACACCTTGAATTACAGTCAACCTCTTATCACACCTATATTGACATGTATTTATTTTACATACTTTTTTCAAAGCTTATCCAAAATACCACTTCTAAATGTATTTCGACATTACCCCACCACAACATTTTAATGAAAGGGTACATATGTTATATTTCTTCAGTCTTTGTGAAATTTTGGCGTTTTCATTTTTATAGCAGTGGATTATTATATTAATTTGTTCAGTAGAATTCTCATTAATTATAAAAATACAGCTTAATAAATAATTTTCTATTACTATTATTATCCAATTTTGTTATATGTACCCATTGGATTTGATAAAATACAGTCTGTAAACCAACAAAGTAGAAATTATGTTCTTTTCTATTTTAATAATAAATTTACTTGAAAATGTAAAAGATATTTTGAAGAAAAGTGTGTAGTAGATACACGTATGTTTGGCAATGAAGTTGCTGATACCCTGTTTTGAAAGGTAATAGAAAGTTAAATGTAATCAAATATCATTATTAGTACCTCTTTAAAAAAATCTGAGATATATTAAATAATGAAGCTGAATTTCCTATTTTTAGTAAATGATTGTCAAGTAATTTTTAGTAGAGGATTCACATAATTAACTTTTTCGAATTATATTCCTTCAGTTCTACTGGAACCTTTGCTGTGAAACACTAAACTCAAATAGATTATATACGAGGGTTGATCCAAAAGTAAGTTTCCCAAAGAGCTGCAGCAGCGTTGGAAGCTGCTAGGCGAAATTCGACAACACCGCTGTGCACGGCAGATCCCCCACTCCCTTTTCCGCCCGCGAGCGCTGCGCTACGCCGCTCAGTCTTGGCTCAGCAGCCGTTCGCGATGGAGTCTCTTATTGTTGATCCCGCCAGGTGCGAAATTCGATCGGTTATTCGGTTTTTGCATGCGACAGGAATTCCACCTGTGGAAATTCATCGAAAGTTGACACAAGTTTACGGCGACAAGTGTATGTCCGTTCAAATGGTCCGACATTGGTGCAGGGAATTTAGTGACGGACGGAAGGAGGTTCACGACGAAGAGCGGAGTGGAAGACCTGCAGTTTCGGAGTCGATTGTCGAGAAGATCGAACGCGAAATGCTTCAAAACCGGAGAATCACCATCCGTGAACTCGTTGATAGGATTCCTGGGAGTTCTTACGGTACAGTGGAAAGAATTTTGACTGAAAAGTTGGGGTATCACAAGTGTTGCGCTCGATGGGTACCGCGCATGCTGACAGCAGAACACAAGGAGAAACGCCTCGATTGTGCTCGACAGTTTCTTCAAAAGTGTCAAGACGATAAGGAAGAATTTTTGGACTCCATCGTGACCGGTGACGAAACGTGGGTTTTTCATTTCACCCCCGAAACCAAAGAAAAGTCTAAACAGTGGCGTCACTCAGGGTCACCAGTCACAAAGAAGTTCAAGCAAACTCCTTCTGCTGGCAAAATCATGGCCACTGTCTTTTGGGATCGCAAGGGGATACTGCTGATCGAGTTCCTGACACCCGGGACAACAATAAACTCGGACAGGTATTGTGAGACACTCACTAAACTCAGGCGTGCTATCCAGAACCGCAGGAGAGGACGCCTGACAACAGGTGTAACGCTGCTTCACGATAACGCCCGACCTCACACTTCCCGCAAAACCCAGGAACTTTTGGAGCAGTTTGGATGGACTGTCATGCCCCACCCACCTTACAGTCCGGACCTCGCGCCCAGCGACTATCACTTGTTCCCCAAGTTAAAAGAACACCTGAGTGGCAAACGCTTCCGGAACGACGAGGAAGTGAAACAAGAGGTGCAGCGCTTTCTTAAGGGTTTGGCGGCGGAGGTGTACGACATGGGCATACAAAAGTTGGAGCACCGTCTACAAAAATGTGTTGATCGAAATGGCGATTATGTCGAAAAATAGAGGAAAGTTTCATCTTTCCGACGATGTAAATTTTAATGAAAATAAACATAGTTGTCTATTTGAAAAAATGAAGGGAAACTTACTTTTGGATCGACCCTCGTATATATATATATATATATATATATATATATATATATATATATATATATATATATATATATATATATATATATATATATATATATATATATATATATATATATATATATATATATATATATATTAAATATTCTATAGTAATGTACCTGTAAAGGAAAATAAATGCCATGCAAATTCTATGATCTGTTAACCAGACCTTTGTTTATAATAGAAACCTCTAAAAGTCATTTTGTGACTGTTTAGTTTAATTAATCATTGTTGATTAATAATAATAATTTTTATAATACATTCTTCAAATTTAATTTTTTATTTTATATATCTATATCACCGTACACATCTATTTAAACAAATTTGATACCAAAAAATAAATTAAAATTTTGGTAAAACTTTATGTATCAGTAACCTTAATAGAATGGAAATATTTTCAGAAAATTTAAAGGATATGTTAATTATGTATTGTACTAGTTACGTCCATTGTAGCTTTTAAAAACAAAAAAACCAGTTTCAGTTTACAAAAATAGCCCAAAGATGGCCAAAATGATATAAAAACTATCTACAAAACTGGCCTCCAGTAAAATTCATTGATGATATCAGTAAGCATAGCAGATCCAATTTGAAAAAAAAATCATAAGCTGTAGAAGCAGAACTTGGCAATACTATATGGCCAATATATGGCAATTGAAGATGATTTTAAAAAGTTAATTATAACTCTTTGTCTTTAAGTGCTTAATAAATGCCTGATGAGAGGGAAAGAGAATGAAAAAATTACAAGGGCAATTTATAATATATTTTTCAAAAACTATATATAGAAGAATAAAATTAGTCATATTCTTTCTGTAGCAATAAGAGCAAATTGTTTGTCTTTTGGCAATGGGGATGCTTCAAAATATATAAACATATCATTATCAAAAAAAATATTAATATTATAAACATATCATTATCAAAAAAATATATTAATTTGTAATTTGTTGGTTGCAGTCTGTTTATTATATTTTCTGTTTTATAACATTCTCTGTTTAGTTCCACTCTTGTCTATCAATCATATTTATTCTGATTTTTGTTTAAAGTGTGGCCCAGATTGCATTAACTGGAACAAGTAACATTCATTATACAATATATGGGAAAATACTACTTCAGTGGTCAGTTATAGATTAATCATAGACAATTTATTACATGAACAATTTAAATATGAGTAAATATATTTAAACAATAAAAATTAAAACATAGTTTGACCACAGTGGATTCATTTCTTTACACAGGACTAAAATGAAGCTCTGCATATTTGAATTCTTTCCAGCTATCAAATATGGGGAACTTGAACAGATTCATTTTTAGAGCTATAATAACGATGCCCACCATTTTTATCGTATTAATTTGTTTTATTTTTTAGAATTCTAATTTCCTTAAAAAATACCATTTCATTAATGATAACTGAACTGAACTCAAACAACGTTGCTATCACATATATCTAAAAAATACAATTCAAGAAAAATATCCTATATAATAGTTTATTTTAAATATACAATATATACAAGATTCTTGACTTGGAAATCATACTTAAAGTAAATTTACACAAATATATATTTCAACAGTATGCACTAAATAAGTGCAAAAAAACAATTAAATTAACGAAAACGTATGAACTGTCTGTTATGACTCAATAATTAAATTTCGAAGTTAAGTTATTTTATTTTTGTACAGTGCTAGTTCATATTGGACATGAGGATATTGTCATGTTAACGCGGTTGCAAAATTCTTTACAGCTGTGTTATTTCTTGATCCTATTTTTATATGGTATTTCTGAAATAAACAAATATATGATATGAATAATTAATTAAAATAATTGTTTTTTAAAGTTCTCACCTTATTCTATCAAGAACCCCTTTCAGCCTCTGATCAGATATAGATGGCACTAGTTTCTGCACCAATTCGGAAACGAATATTTCGCTAATTCCTGGACTTGTCCTTTCTGCTATTTCAAATGCGTTTTTAAGTTCCTCTATAGCGTCGCTTGATTTATGCGAACCATCGCTGCTTCGGCCTATAAAATTATATGTATTAAAATATATAGGTAAAAACTATTTAGGAAAATCATAATAAAGTTCTTCATATTTTTTTTTGTAGTTCTCTTGAAGTCAATTTTTGTTTATATTATATATGGCTTGAGATATACTTTATCACATCTAGAAGCCAACTAACTAGATTTAAATCAGCATGGAAGAAAATATGTTAACAGATAGGTCGAGCAAACCTTTAATCTTGATGTAAACCTTTTCATAAAAAATAATCCGGAGCCGTCTCAACGACAAATTGTTGTTTTGACGCACCGTTGTTAACGTTGAGTTGCAATTGAATTATTTTTTAATGTGAATTATTTATCGCGTGCATTTATCCATAATAAGACTTGTATGTCTGCATTACACAACTGCCAAATCCAAACTTTCAGAAATATCATGAAAAAAAGGCGCCAAAACAAAACGATAGCGTGATACTTGCCCTACCCTTTAAAATAAATATATATAACTAAAGATTTTGATTACATTTTATTAACTGATACATGTTTTTAAACAAAATTGCAAAATCATTTGGTTTTTAACTTTTCTTTATATATACTTATAAATATTTCTTTATAAATATGAAAGGATATCTTCCAGTGGCAATATATTCTTATAAGGTCGTTTAAACTTGTTTAAGTTTTTGTAAGAGTTTTATCTTTTGTAACATTTTTACATTACACTTTTTGTGACATTAACATATAATTCTTTATAAGCATTAAAGTCAAAATATAATCGAAATTGATTGCTTTTCAAATTATAACTGAATATTTCATAGAGTGTCTTGAATTTAAAACAATGAATAAATGATCATTTTGTATTTTTACAGTATCTTTTAAACTTTATTGACGTCAAATGTTTAGGACTTTTTTGGTGAGAATGGGCAAATAAATTCTTCAAAAATTCTGTGGTCTTTAAGATTCTGGAAGAGATTCGCGAAACTTACTAAAAATAAAATAAAATATAATAACAACACAAATATACAATAATATAAAATAATCTTAGCAGTTTTAATCATGCATGGATGATGATCTGTCTTAATTTACATCTCTTGTCTCAAACTAAAGTCTGTATATAAGGTTGACTAGCATTTTATTAATATAACGGTTTTTAAATTTACGATACATTTAGGACATTAGTAATAGCATTAGCAAACACGTTTTTCTTTCAATGTCATTTATATGTGTGTTAATTCAAATTTAGAACTTGATATGTCCTTGATATGAACTTGAATGTCACTGATAGCAAAATAATGTTTTTATGGTGGACTTTTTTTCTAAAGCATAACTTCAATAATTATGTGTAAAAATATTTATTAACAAAAATATTAAGTGTAAAATGCCATTTTCAATGCTTGAATGTGGAAAACACTGTCACTGAAGTAATGGCCATTTTCACGAACGGCACACGCTTGGAACAGTTCTCGAAAGTTTCACTGGTCATACATCGACTGCTTTGTTTATCGATTGCCTCATTTCATGAACAGTTTGAGCAAATATGAGATGTTTTGATAGCCTTTTTCTTTGAACTGTTGAACAATCATCAATTTACATAATACAGTTTAGCTTGTGAGAGACTGCGCCTCCCTCACCCAATCGACATTCCATGTGTGCGCCGATCGATTGAAAATAACCTGGTTTGATTGAAAACAACTTTTTTTCACTTCAACTTCATTGGTAAGATCATAGCGAGAACGTTTCTGGACTTTGACAGAGTTTTTTTTTGTAAAATATACTACCACATTACAAGCATTACGCAAACGCATCCGCCAATTGCAAAATTATTCTTGAACAAGAAGTAATAAATAAAAAAAGACGGGGAAAACTGAGTCGAGATGTTATATTTCACAAGGATAGTATCATCAACTCATCATAAGTGTTGCGTTTCAATTGCTGAAATTTACAACGCTGGTTTTAAAACTATTGGTATTCTTCATATTCACCAGATCTGGTGTCTAGTGATTATTTTTACATCCTAAGTTGAAGGAACATTTATGGAGCACTCATCTTTTGTAATGATGGAGATGTAATCGTAGATGTAAATGATTCGATGGATGGATTAAATCTGAAGAGATTAATCACTAAACAGTATGTGTTTAATGTTTCACACGGAAGGTTCCAATAGAAAAATTGATCTAGGATGAATGGATGTTCATAGAGTTCAGAAAATGTGCGACCGCGAATAAAGAGTAGTAATATACGAGGTCATGGAGGAAATGGGACAACTGGCTAAGCTTATTAAACTAACCTGCGTAACTCTCAGGTAAAAGTAAAAATACAACACAAAATGGTAGAATTTGAGATCGTAGATCTGCGACATGGGTAGGAATTGGCACCAGTCCTGTTTAACCTGAGACGTGGACCCTCATAAAGAAGGTGCTTGCTGTATTTAAATGAAGAGTACTCAGGTATAATTTCAAACTCAAGCAATTATATAAAGACCTGGATATTGTAGACTATGTACGGCTTCAGCGACTTAAGGTAGACTGGATGCGTGGCGAGAATGCCAGAAAGCCAAATGCCAAGGAGAATTATGGCATAGTGTATAATAGAAATAGAGGTACACCAAAGACACGGTGGTGGGACAATGTAGGAAGAGATACTGAAGAACTACTGCACATCAAAAACTGGCAAGGGACTGCTGGAGATCGATACGGAAGAAAGGGAAGGTTGAAGGTCAAGGCAGGGCTTTAAAACCACATGAAGAAGAAGAAGACGAAGAAGAAGATTGCTTTGGGTTTCGTTTACCATAAACCTTATACTTTTTTGTGAGTAAAAATAATATCAACTTTTATTTAAACTTCGAAATCTGATACCACGTGAAAAATGATAACACCGTTTGGTGTACTTTTAAGATTGAAGGATGATGGTTAAACTTTCCATGTAAATCCAGCAGATACAGTTTATATATATTTTGTACATTAAGCAATTTCATAATATCTTAAACAGTGATGTTAGGAAAAGTCTGAATGTTAAGGACATATCGAATACATGAAACGGATAAAAAGACGTTTCAAGGGCGTTGTGCTTACATAATTGAAGAGATATTTGGATAATATTAACAATTCAACACCAATCAGACATCACTCACATGTTCTGAATGTGGATGCATTTGCAAATTAGACATTGGGGTTTTCAGCAATGGAGGAGAATTCATTGATATTTTAAGATATAATGCATTTTCATATTTACATGGTACCGAATTGTGGCATTGTTTATAGATTTAAGTTTGAATTTGAATTTTTAATTTAGGGTCGCGTCAGCAACTGGGGCCATTTGCCAGCCCATAAAGAGTGTATAGCAGACAAATTGAATATAGTAAATATTGTATATAAAGTGTATAATGAAAGCAATATGAATTAAAAAATGTATTATTATATTCCAATGGATCTCAAAGGTTAAAAGGCAGTAAACCATAAATAAAGGAACAGTCAGATGTAATGCATGGAATAGCTCAATTAAGAGTACAGGAGTAGGTGAAAATTTTAAGGGAAAGATGAGTGTAAAGATAACAGAGATGGGTTATATGAAAGCAAAGTAGGAAGAGGATAGGAGGAATTCCAAAAGAGAACTGGCATAATGAGGGGACAAAATAAACGGAAGGTCCCTGGGAAGTCTATGTCTTTGTGCAAGAGCAGATAGTGAAGGGCACTCTAGCAAGACGTGACGAACAGAAAGAGGAGCATCACATAAGGTACATACTACATTCTAAGAGGGGGACTACATTCAAAGAATTTGGGTTTCACTGTAGATTTAAGTTTACATATATATATATATATATATATATATATATATATATATATATATATATATATATATATATATATATATATATATATATTATATATATATATATATATATATATATATATATATATATATATATATATATATATATATATATATATATATATATATATATATATATATATATAAATATAACGGTAATCTTACCATTGTAATGGTACTTCCTCTCCAAGTCCATAATTAATGGATAAATAAAACTAGTTAATGTAGATCTTCCGTCGCTCTTTGCACCGCTAACCCCACTTGAAGTCGATCTGCGATTTGACTTTTTACTTTCTAAAAATAAAAAGAAATATTAATGTATTGTCACAATTATCGATATTAATATTATACATTCATCATTATAAAGAATTAATAGTACTAATATGGTAATGGTATATTAAAATTACTTATGACAAACAGGAGACAAGAACATTTTACCAGAATATTGATATATTAAAAAGCTTTTACCCTAGAGAATCTGATCAATATAGCAGATGGCGAAATCTTAATTACCATGGATAGGAAACTAGAGCCATAGAAGACATATTTTGAAAATTTGACAATATTATTAACCAAAGATCAAAATGACATACTACACTTTATGAGCACAGTTTATATTGCTAGACGAACTTTAGTCGCATGAGGTGAAGGAAAGTTTAATGAAACTCAAAAGCAATAAAGCTCCTGGTGTTTGGTGTCTCCTATGGTGTCTATCACCATACTTTTAGAACTAATGAAGCTTGCAAAAAAAATAATTAGCTCAAGCCATTCATAATTAATAGTCAACATCTGGAACATATAGGAACATTTGGAATATTAATTTTTCTATTGGAACTATTCTATTGGAAATGAGATTTACCACTGAACACCGAATCACTTTTTGTAGTTCTCGACGCACGTTTCGCTAACCATGATTTTATGATAAAATGATGATTTTATCATCTTCTGATGATGCTAACATAGTTAGCGAAATGTGCGTCGAGAGCTTTAAAAAAGTGACTCGGTGTTTAGTGGTAAATCTCTTCGAGTTTAGCATTTGGAATAGTCAACATTGCTTCGCACAACTTATAAAGTTTTAACGAACATAGTAAGATAGAGGATAGTACAATATACCACGTGTGGCGGTTAATAATTATTTTTTTAAAACAGATGGCGCTGGAAACAAGGCTCGATTCACAGTCTAATCGCATATTTCATTTTATTGCTATGCCAGCATCTTTTAAAATGCCTTGATGTTTAAATGATTTCGAGTTAGCGTAATTTTTTTTTTCGTGTGGTCAACATGACGGGTTTCGAAGGCTCGAAACTCGAATGCTCGAAATGCTCTTTAGCATTTGCGGCACGTACTGCTTTTCTTGTTCAATCAAAAGAGAAATGCGAGTGAAAGCCGTCATATACTTGTCGAAACTTATGGTGATAATGTCCCAACGCAAGACGCTTGTGGGCGTTGGTTTAGACGATTCAAAAGTGGTGATTTCGACTTGAAAGACAAAGAACGCCCAGGTCAACCGAAAAACTTTGAAGATGAAGAATTGCAAGCATTGCAGGAAGAAGCAAACTCAACAACAAATGGCAGGTAGGGTAAATGTTGGTCGCCAAACCATTTGTGATTGTGTACATGCCATGGGAAAGATCCAGAAGGCAGGAAAATGGATACAATATAAGCTAAACGACAGACAAATAGAAAAGCGAAAAACGATGTGCGAAGTTTTGCTTTCTCCTCATGAAAGAAAGACTTTATTACATTGGATCGTGACTGGAGACAAAAAATTGATATATTTCGGAAACCCAAAACGCAGAGAATCATGCGTTGGCCCACGACAACCATCAACATCGACCGCAAAACCGAATCGCTTTGGAAAGAAAACAATGCTGTGTATTTGGTGGGATCAGAAAGGCGTCGCGTACCATGAACTTCTAAAACCAGGTGAATATATATATATATATATATATATATATATATATATATATATATATATATATATATATATATATATATATATATATATATATATATATATAAATATCTCAAATAATGGAGAAAATAACATAATTTGATGCTCCTTTATTTCAGAAGTTTAGATATTTTATATAGCCGTCGACTGCATAAATGAGTAGTAGTATACGAGGCCATGGAAGAAATGGGAATACCAGCTAGGCTCTTTATTTAATCCAAATAACGATGGTTAACTTTAAGATAGTAGTAAATATCCAAGAGCATATAGAATTTGTGATCGGAGGTGTGCGATAGGGAGATGTATTGGTAGTAGTTCTGTTTAACATAGTATTGAACAAAGTCATGAGCGAAATAGACCTAGACGTCAATGGAAAAGTAATAAAGTAAAAACAGATAGTAGAGTATGTAGCTCACATAAACATATTAACACGATCGAAAAGATCATTAAAAGAGACCAATTATGAAATAAAGATGAAAGCCAAAAAAAACGACCCAGAAATAAATATAGAATAGATAAAGAAGTTAATGGCATTGTTAAAAAAAAATTAGTTTAAAAACTTGGTTGTTTTAAAAATCTTGATTATATATAAGACTAATAAAATTAATTAAATACTACTAATTTCTGTATTGCATTAGGCTGACAACCTAACCCCTAACAAAATGTCTGTAGCAAGGATGTCCTATACTACTATTATTAAGTTCTGAATTTTTTACAAACACGTACCTTTAGTGTCTGTTAGACTTATATCTCCCCGATGATCTAGAGGACTAGATTCTCTAGCTGGTCCTTGAGAAATCGAACTTCTCTTTTCCCACTCTTTATCTCGATCTCGATCGCTGCGATGGTGATGCTCTCTATCATTTCGATCTTTTCTGTTATCAGTTAAAGGCGACTGGACAACAGGCTGTAATATTAACAATATCGAATTTTCATACACATTTTATTAAATAATTAACACTTACTGGTATATTTTTATCTGGTCTGTAATGGTTAAGATTAGAATCTTTCGGCGGCGATCTAGAAATTGCAGAGCTGGAACCATTTTGATAGTTGATGTTCTTTTGATTCGAGGGCGTAATTTCTTCGGATTGCATTTTGATATTGTTTCCTTTAACCGTCATTACCCAATCCGTTGATTCTATATCACTATCTAGTTTAGGTTCCTCCCTAAAACACGATTTATTTTTAACATTCCGGTATATAAATGGTAATTGTTCTTACGAGTCAGAATTTTCAGATTCTGTTTCACTTTCCTCGTTTCTTGTACATTTCCATTTCTTGTACCTGTCAATAAGATCTACCAAATATGAATTTTTCTTAGCTTTTCTTATAAATGGATATTTGAGCAGTTCTTTGGCTGTAGGTCTCTAAAAAAATGCATAATTATATATTATGAGAAGTTTTAATTTCTATATTATATAAGGTTCCGTAATCAAAATATGACCAATATTCAATTAGAATTTGCCGCCGTGTTGTACCTCAATTTTAGGTCGCTTATGTTATTCTTCTCGTAACCTAGAAGCATGTAGTTCTACATGTAGTACTAGAAGAAGTATAACATCAAATTGATTAACCGTTAAGACTGAGTGTGGAATATAACAGAAGTACTACTTGACTTCGGATAAGTCCAAGGAAAACTTTTCTAATATGGTAAAGAAGAGCCATGGAAAAGAGTCGGACGATTATGACCTTGATCTCAAACAATCTTTTCGAAAGTTGGTGATAAAAGTTTTATAAGAGGACCTATGCTACAAGTCGGGTATGATTAAGGGACGACAAATGCTTTCAGCTATTTGTTTCTGAAACTCGCTTCTGTGATCGATGAAAAACGAGGCCACGGAAAGGGACAGGTTCTAATTTGGTAAAAAATCCGGCAAGTATTCACGTCCAAGTTAGTGGTGTTGTCAAGTAACGGTGAGATGACACAAGATGGTCTATCTACGCGTTTTTTAATGAATGTAGTGAAACCTTGGATAGCAACTGTGACGTCTGGGAGACAATAGCCCAGTCGCCACACCCTCAGTCATTTGACTGCCAAATAACGTAGGTGGAAATTATGTATGTTATGTATGCATTGTTGAAAGGATCACCAACAAGTCGAGACTACCCAATTGAAATTTTTACAGACTGTAATTGAAGCAGTATTTGCGAATTTAGATAAACTGCTATTACAGAGGGCATGAAGGCACACGTTTTTAGGGGGTTTCCCCTAAAAACATGTAAAAGATTTTTTTGTTGTAATTTTTAATTTTCAACCAATAAAATGTTTAAAAATTGTTCATTTTGTCGAAATTTTGGTGATGAAAAGGATACCTTTTTTATCATCGAATTTATGACAGCCGTAATGGACCTCACATTTCTTTTATAAAAATAATAGTGCCAAAAATGATAGTGTCAAAAACTTGCTATTGACTTTAAATAAAATATAAGACAATTTAAACTGAGAGCAGTGGTGGCTCTTGGGTTTTTAAAGTTGGAGGGCGTAGAAGAAAATAGTGCTGCAGAAGATTTTTTTTTGCTTTGGTGTCCCAACGCCCTCTCTCGCTAGCCGCCACTGACTGAGAGAAAAAACTCTTAAAATAGTCTACTAAAACTTGTTCGAAAAAGATCGTTCATTAAAAACGTTTAAGCACTGCGTAAACCTGCGAATGTTTTTATATAGGCTTATGTTGTTAATATGGATATTATTTCGTATTTTCATCTATATATTCTATAAATTAATTTATATATGTACTCCCAATTTTAATAAATTCATAGAATATCAGGCATAT
Source organism: Cosmopolites sordidus (assembly GCA_031761425.1). Taxonomy (NCBI): domain Eukaryota; kingdom Metazoa; phylum Arthropoda; class Insecta; order Coleoptera; family Curculionidae; genus Cosmopolites; species Cosmopolites sordidus. Next base: position 69,141 of record JARFXV010001398.1, read on the forward strand.
GAATTGCTTTAAAAGTGTCATTAAAATGCTTGCATATAATCAACTTATCAACTTACGTTTTCTGGATCTTTATTTAAACATGCCTCAACGAAATCCTTAAATTGTTTACTATAACTACCCGTAAGCTGTGGAGGATTATTTTTTGGAATTAAAAATAATACCCTCATGGGGTGCAATTCAGAATTTGGGGGTTCTCCCTTGGCTAATTCAATGGCGGTAATTCCTAGTGACCAAATGTCCGCCTTGGAATCATAAGCGGATTGTTTAATAACTTCTGGTGCCATCCAAAATGGCGTACCTAAAACATTATTTATTTTTAATTCATCTTGTTATACAGAAATAAAATAGTAGAAAGTAAGTTAGAATAGAGATTAACATAATATTATAATCTAAAGACCGAGAAGATGTTTAGGATGTTCATAATTTCGTGCGTCTTTGATAAAAAAAAAAAACGTATTTTACATAACAAATTTTTAATTGTAAAATTAATGGTAATTTGAAATTATAAAATTCAGTGGTTAGAAACAACTTATCGGTAAGCTAAACATCAAAATATTTTTAACATCTTGCGCGTTTCGCTAATTATGATAGGAGATAACCAACATCAGGAGAAAATTCAATGATAGAATTGAATCACCTCCTGATGATGCTAACATGGTTAGTGAAACGCGCGTCGCGAAGTTACAAAAAGAGTGATTTGGTTTTTAGTGGTAAACCTATTTGAGTTTAGTCTTTAACACCAAAGGTTTAAATAGAAGAATTGATCGATAGGTAGGCAAATTCAATAAACAGTAAAAATAAAATATATTTTTTGTCAGATATAACTTATAACTAAAATACAGGTAATAAATAACTAAGCACTGTGTATACTTTTGATAAATGTCCTTACCAACAAATGTGTTTCTCTTGCTTGTGGTATTGGTTAGTTGTCCCGCTACTCCAAAGTCGGCTAACTTCACGTCTCCCATCTCACTCAGTAACACGTTTGCAGCTTTAATATCTCTGTGGAGTTTACGTTCACTGTGGAGATAATCAAGCCCTTTCAGAACTTCGCGTAATATTATTGCGATGTGCATTTCTTCGAAGTTGCCTGCTTTCATTAGATCAAGTGCAGAACCGCCTCCCAGATACTCCATGATAATCCAAAGTTTCGTTCCCTATAACAAAGTATGCGTAATAAGCTTGTAAACAATACTACAGTTAAAGAAAAATAAATAGTGTTCTACGAGGAGTTAAGAATATTCATGACGGTTGCTATTATTGGGGAAATGATCCCGATAATACCACTGCAGCAAATTAAGTAAGAGTGTTAAACCTAATTAGGATTAACTTTTCAGTAATATAGCGCCAGATAATTTTTGAGATACCTTTTAGTTAGTCGCTCGCTGTAAGTAGATAGGTTTTTCGAGAGTGTAAAATGGGGTGTTGACTGGGATTAATCCGTGGTTGAAATCAGTGATTCGAAGATTACGTTAAGTAATAGTTAAATAACCTAAGATGATAATTCGCATCTAATTTGAACTGTAATAAAACTAAAATTATTTAAATATTGTGAAAAAGGATTTTTTTAATACAATTATATGTTAAGTTATACTTATATAGGAGGCAGACGAGAAGCTCTCTCCTCCTTTCAATAAGGAGTTTTTGACAGCTAGTGTAGTGCACACTTATAGTAGTATATTTTTGGCTTGATATTTTATAAACGGAATAGTTCTTTGTAAAAATGGCATCGAATATGTATGTCGAAGTTTCACACGCGTGAGTTGCTTGTTTGTGGTAATCAAGTGGAGCAAACAAATTTTCACTTTTTCTAAATATTGGTATAAACTACGTTATTTCAGGGAGTAAAAGGTGAATTAAATTATTTAAGTATTGATGATGACGAACTATCGGGAGACTCAAAAACCACTATGACCGACAAATTCGAAACAAAAATCTATAATATAGCATCAAATGATCACTATATTTCATATGTTTGGACATGAATTTGATGTTTTGGATATGAAAAAGCTTTCCGCTTGAGTCCGCGTTTGTTACAAGTCGACCAAAGACGCAATCGATTACATGCTAGAGTTCAGCAGTCAAGCTCCCAGTGGGTAGGAGCAGGTTTAACATGTGTTAAAGAAAACGAAAACGACTCGATTTATTGACTCTACTGAATCTACTGACATCACAGTTGTATCTATATACATACACAGTACAATTATAGTTGAAATATTAGTTTCTAGCGGAAAATAATGTCGTTTTTGTGCGTATGCATGTTCGATTGGCATTCAACGACTGATATTGTACGCTGCAGTTGTATCAAATATATTTGTAAGTGAATGTGATATTTTACTCCCGCTATACACAACAATAACATTCCCTTTATAATATCCCTCTAAAATAACTAAACTAAATCTTAGAAATATCATAAAAAAACATTTGTTATTTATCCAGAAGCGTCATATGTTTGTAAATAACTAAGGTAGTTTGCTTAGTTTAGATTGGGACATGTTAACCTGTCTGATGCGTCTTGTTTGCGAAGAGCAGTGACGCTCCATCGTTTTACGAATAGTTATTTCAAGTCGATCTTATCAGATTACAGAAAATCTACTGGATAAGCTTAATTCACCTTAATCAACAGTTTAGGAACATATAAATCACATCAGTAACACAGTCTATCAGAAGAAAATCAGGTTAATTGCTTAATCACCTGCAATGTGTTGTTACAATAGCATAAGCTGAACCATTTCTTGCTCGCGTAAAGACTTAAGATGAAAAATGGAAACTTTATGATAATATCTAACCCAAAAGACAATGACATTCTTAAACCCCAAACCATTACCAATCACAAAACTTGGTTTGCACTCTAAAAAATCCTTTGTGTTTGGTGGAATATTCAAGACCTAATCCATTTTAAAGTGTTAGAGCCAAACCTCTATCGTGAACAATTAAAACGCATGATTTTACAGCATGATAATCGCAAAAACGACTCATTATAATCAATGAACTGAGATGAATTCATCTATGAGAATTAGGAAATTCGCTCGATACTGTTTTCTTGGATTATTTCCTTATATGTCGTCAGGTCTATGTTGAACTTTTGGATAAGGAAGGTGCCTGATTAAGTATGGAAAAATATTACTAAAAAATTGTTTCAATTTACGGAAAAACTTATTTATTTTCGGATAAAATTATTAGTAGGAAGTCGATTTTTGCCCGAGCTCGGGCAAGGTCACACGCTTATCAGTGTGTTTAGTCATAATCGTACACTACTAACTCGTTCTTTACAAAAATGAATTAATACTAATTTTAGCTTTATCATTGTGTATACTTCGAACAATGTACCGTTACTTTTTTACTATACAACACAAAAAAAAAAACGAAACAATTCAACTCACAAAAAATAATTGAAATTAATTTAAAATCATTTTGGCGATATAGATATTTTCATAAATTGAAGTGATGGCGCACGCCATTGAATGAAACGATTTATTCACTTATCTTAGGCTAAAAAAATTGCCCATGCATATTGCTTTTCTAAAAATTAATGCGGCATTATGGAAACATTTTTAATTTGCATTTTTACTAATCACCATTAAACAAATAACATGTATGTTTGGTTTACACATACGTAAGCTTAAAAATTGCGGAATTAATATATACGATAAATCTCTTTATCGTATATATAAATAATGATTAATACCATTCCAGGAATTTAAAAAATGTTGCGTCGCATAACAATAAACTTTTAACAAATAAAAAAGTAATTGGAAAAAACATATAGGAATGATTTTATTAATTTTTCATTTAATTATTATTATATTTTTGTGAGTGGAAAACATAAAATTAACCAATTCGTAATTATTCCTGCATATGACTATTTTTTTAATGAGATCAGTTGAGGAGGTATTAATCAGTAAACTTTAATGGATCATCCTAGTGATTATTATCAAACATTGACTATGACTATTCTGAAACTTATACAAATAATGTTATGGATTTTAAATATGTGAACTCATTAAATATTAAAAGTAAAGTGTTTGGGTTAGAGGCGCATCAGCAACTAGGCTATTTAGCGACTGGACCTACAGCTTAACGTGGGTTCCGAACCACGGTCATCAGCTTCCGACAAACCCAGGCCAGCACCCCCCTCGGGCTATAAATCCTTGGTTATGTGCCTACCCATAAGTCTATCAGGAAACCTACCGACTGGCGAGTGACCAACGTAGAACACTTCTCAGAAGGCATCCGGCCTTACCCAGCCTTTAACTGGCGTGACTGAGGGGTAATTCGTAGTCGGATTTTACACTCTTGCCTAGAAACAATCACAAACATTTAGGAAAGATAAACGGACAGAAGAAAGAAAAATAACCATCCGAGCGCTGGAATCGAACCAGCTATCGCTCCAGCGCGGATTCGGCAAAGCAGGCGCTCTTACCGCCGCACCAACGCGACCGGCCCATTAAATATTGCTTAATACTACATTGTAAGAGATAAAATACGTAATTTATATCACTGTTTGGCATACATAAATTATTATCACTTGATTATAAAACTCGAATGTGCCTGATATGAGCAGCTATAGAGAAGAATCATCAGAGTTGGACTACTACCTGGTAGTAACAAAGCTACTACAAAGAATCTATCACCAGCAGAGAAACAGGAATTAAGATAAAAAATTACGAAATGAAATATTTACAATATCAGGTCTGTAAACATGAAACCAGAATTTGCCTATAGATGGCCCTAGCTATGTAGTTACTGTCAAACCGCGTCATTGATGCCATTTCCTTGTTGACATCTGACAAAGATTTTCAACTCACAACAATACAAGTTTCATACAACAGTATAGTATGTCGAATTTTGTCGATTTTCTGTTACCATTTGATGAAAACTGCTGCAGAATCGCATCGAATGCTTGTCGAAGCTTACGGTGAGCATGCTCTTGATAAATTACTGTGCTTTGAGTGGCTTAAAAAAATTCAAAAGTGGCGGTTTTGATGTGAGAAACGAAGAACGTGGAAGACCACCGAAAAAGAGAGCGAATTGCAAGAATTGTTGGATGAGGATGACGCTCAAACAAAAACAACTCGCGGATCAATTAAATGTGACACGAGAAGCCGTCTCTATACGTTTTAAAGCCATGGGAATGATCCAGAAGATGGGCAAATGGGTGGTGAAAAAACACTTGGGAAATGCTGCTCGCCATGTAGAAAAGAAAATCATTTCTCTCAGAATATCAAAAAAGGCAACACAAGTGATTTTTCTTCATAATAATGCAGCATCTCACACAGTAAAACTAGCCAAGGAAACTATTAAGGCGTTTAGTTGGAAAATACTTTCGCATGCTGCTTACTCACCAGACTTGGCTCCGCCCGATTACTACTTATTTGCATCGATGGGACACAATCTTGCTAAGCAGCGCTTCACTTTTTACGAAAATATACGAAAATGGTTCGATGACTGGTTTGCCTCAAAAGAGCAACAGTTTTTTTGGTGTGGCATTCCCCATGGTGTGCGAAAAATGTATAGCTAGCGATGGGAAATACTTCGAATAAAATATCTTTTATCATTTTAATACAATAAACGTGTATTTTCTATACAAAAATTCCAGTTTCATATTACATACCTGGTAGAAGAAAGTACTGGGAAGGCGTACCAACGTAGAATAAAGTAGGAGTTACTACCAATGGGAGCTACTAAAAACGGAAATAGAGGAAATACAGGAAGCGTATGGCAAACAGGAGACAATAAGTTTACCAGAACATAAAGACAATAAAAAGCTTTCATAGTCGTTACAGATTTTAATTAAGGACATAGATGGTGAAATATTAATCAACATGGATATAAGACATAATAGAATAGCGATGGAACACATATTTCGAGACGGTGTTGTGAAATGGAACAAAAGATCAAAATGGTAGGCTACAGTTTATGATGCAGCCCAGCCTCTGGTAGAAATACCATTGTTGTAGGAGGGCGAGAAAAGTTTAATGAGACTCATAAATAATAAAGCTTCCTAGATAGACAGCATACCTTCAGTATTATTGACGCTTGGAAGTAAAGATTTAACTCAAGCCATACGTCAATTAAGTCAACATTTGTAACAATGAGCAGATGCCTGAAGAGTGGTAGCAGACTAATATGCCCTATTCAGGAGCTAAACTGAAATGCGAAAACTATCGTGATTATTGCTTTGCACAATTTCTAATAGTAGTAATACCAATAAGTTCTAATAAACATTGTACGACAGAATAGTACAATATATCGAGGAATTAGCGAATAGCAGACAGGGTTTAGAGATGTACGCTTAACAATAGGTCAATTGTTCACAGTCAATCAAGTGTTTATACTTCGCATCGGAAATGTTAAATTTGACATAACCTTTCTGATTGTTTACTTGATAAGTTGATACTTTAATAGACGACATAAACAAAATGTAATTTAATTTACCTCGTCTTTAAGCTCAATCCGAGAGTATGACATATACTGATTCAAAGCGTTTTCAAAGATGTTGTCGATAAGTAGCAAACTTAATCAGTGCAAGAGATTGTTATATCATCCAAATTTTATCATATTATTATCAAGAATCATAAAGGAATATGTTTGCCGTCTGGGTATATACTCATGAAGGTCAACTTGACTACTTGCACAATTATCTGCGAATCGTTGCGAAAACGTACCCAGGTTTACAGTGGATATTTGTGGGACATGACAAAATGATCGTTTAGGATAACATAGTGCATAAATGACATAGGGTAAGACATACGGGACATAAATGACATAGACTAAGGCCACTTCCTGGGTTAACATATTATAAATGTGTTAATTAACCATATGTATGAATTGGCTGGGAGGTTTTACTTTATCCTACATATTTATCGAACCTTTTTTACAATAAAAATGGTAAATATAGAAGTGATTAGAATTAATATGATAGGGCATATGTAGAATGTACGGGGATAGATAATAATTATTATGATCATAATTATGCGACTAATACCATTTCTAGAGATAAATTAATGTAGGCAGATAATAATTTTCTATTTGAACGACCACACTCGATGGGAGTATAGTATTATATATGTTTCCTGTTAAAAACTGAACTTTCGTTAACATTACTCATTGTTTTTGTATTGATAACAGCCGAAATTTATGATCCTTGTTTTTACATCGTTGTGGTATCTCGTCATATTTACACCATTTGTCAAATATTAAATATGACATAACAAAAATTGACAGAATGGTATATACAAATAAAATGTTGTGTTTCCCATAGAATTAAGTATGCAGCCTGATTAACGCAAAAGAGATTGGCTGAATATGTAGTCACGAAGCATTATATTAACACACGTTAAACCTTTCAGTATTAAACATATTTATATAATACGTGGCGATATCTTTTGAGCTTTGGTAGAAAAAAACAAGTTTAAGTTTTCTAAACTTAAGTTAGGTAAAACTGCCATATAAACTTTTTAAATGGTTTAAACTGCTTATGGTATTAAGCCATAATTATGTGGTGTATTAAGCCATAATGTCACGCTTTTATGACAGAGAAAGAGAATCGAAAACAATCCACCAAACCAAACCTATCCAAAAAAGTGGCTAACATTTCTTGAAACGATTGTTGTGTATCAACTAGGCTTATCGAGGATCTTAGTACCATTCTTAAATCCTCCGTATATCTCATTTTAACGGAAAAGTTTTATTTTGTAAAAAAGTATAATGGTACTTAACTATTTCCCATATTCGCCTGATTTGTGTCTGAGCCATTTCTAGTTATTTCCAAATCAGTAACGGGCTATGAAAAGAAATATCGTTTCTTTTCAAATCGATTTTTCAAAAATCGTTTTTAGATATACAGGAGTCTTCGATCGCGGTTAGAGATGGTTTCAAAAGTGAGTACCAGGAGTAAATAAATGCTAAATAGTATTTTTTCCGGGTTTACATCCGTTGTTGCATTAGTTTGTGCGAACATTTTTTTATTAAGTACAGAGCAGTACTAAGAAGTATTAAGTTACTCACGTCGTTTCGACGAGATCGCACTTGTCATTTTTAGGTGTAAACCCGGAAAAAACTCTTCAGCATAAAGCATTATCCGTGAATTACTACCATCCAGTCCCACGGAAAACAGGACTTTTTAAAAATATCTATTTCTAGTGGTGACATCTTTTAATATATATTCATTAATTACGGATTTGGAGAAAGTTTAATTAGAATGGTAAGAGTACCCTTATATTTTCATGTATGGTGAGGATTGTTTATGCCGTGGCAGAGTCCACGAGTGGTTTAAATGATTTAAAGAAGGTTGTGAGGACAATAAAATAACATGGAAATTGTGTGTGAATTTATAAAAAATCAGCCAAAATCTTCGTTGGTTGCGATACATGGAAATGGAATTGAACATATCCAAAAATTCAATTCATCGCATTTTGACCGATCATTTGGGATTTCGGAAGGTTTGTGCACGCTTTGTTCCACACAAATTGAGCGAGGACCAAAAATTGCTCCGAATTTAACAATGCATGGACTTGATATTAAAAAGTCGAAAAAGGACGAAAACTTCAAGTACAGCATTGTTACTGGTGATAAGACGTAGTGTTTTCAATATGATCCAGAAACCAAGCATCAAAGTACCGAATAAAAGCACCCGAGCGAGCCAAAGCCGAAGAAAAGTCGCCTCGAGAAGTCAAAAATCAAAACAATGTTGATTTGTTTCTAAGATTCGGAATGAATGTGCAAAAGGAGTTCATTCCACCTGGTCAAACGGTCAATGTTGTGTTTTATCTTGGTGTAATGAAGCATCTGTTATTCATCGTGTGCGGTCACATTATACCGTCAACAAAGCAGGTGCTGGCGCTTGTTGCATGATAATGCGCCGTCCCATTGCTTGTCGCTCATCACTGCTTTTTTGACCAAAAATGGCATTTTAATCATCAAATAATTCACAATACTCGCCTGATTTGGTTCCCTGCGACTTCTAACTCTTCGAAAAACTTCATTTGCCGATGAAAGAACAGCGTTATGTCGACATTGAAGCTATTCAAAAGGCGTCGACCGCCATCCTGAAAGATCTTTGGCCGAGCTCAAAAATTAATTCGTCAACCTAATTGACCATGCAAAAAGTTGTACTGACGCGCAAGGAAACTATTTTGAAAAAAATATGATCAATAAACAATATAGATTGAATCATGGTGGTTAGTGAAACGCGCGTTGAAATATTAGAAACAAGTGATTTAGAGTTTAGCGTTTTACATCAAAATGTGAAAAGGGGTCGTGAAAGTGTTTTAGTATTCCAATAGAAGAATTGAGCAATTAAAGAATCATTTTTAGGAAGTTATTCAAGATATATAGCTTGAAGCACGTAAAGAAATTAGAAAAATATATGTACATATGGTATCTGATATATTTGCCCTATAATATTTATACATTTCATACTTCTAATAATAGATATATAAACATTATTGTTATATAAACAATTAAATTGATTATTTATTGTTATTTCATTACAAAAACATTTCAAATTTATTTGTTTATTCATAACAATTCATTTTGTATATAACTCGACTCTCAAATTATAACATAAAAGAGGTGCTACACAAGTTAGTTAAAGCATATTCTGAAAAAAAAAGTTTTTATAATTATGAAAAGTTCCGCATGTTACGTTGTTTATATAATGAATAATAAATAAGCAATCCCATGAAATAAAGGAAATCGTAGAAATAGTAATTTTCTTTTAGAAATAGTTAGTTTCCTTTTTATCATCATTTTAAATCTACCAGGTATGGCATTTAATTTGGGAGAAAGATAAAAAAAATGGTTTATTCAAAGCAATTTGTGAATGCCCTCTGAGAAAAACCATACATCTTTCGATGTGTTTCATGAAAAAGTGTGTGAGACATCGATGAAAACAGGTGGTAGTCGGAAGGGGCAAGTCTAGTGAGTACGAGGCGTCTGGTGATGCGGGTAGGGCAAGAGTTCCCAGTCAAGTGCAGAAATGCTGTCTCTGATCGCTTTCGCTGTGTGTGATGGGGCGTTGTCGTGCTTCAATATAACTTGTAGCCCATTCTGGTCGTCACTTTTCGATCAATGCGTGGTTCAATATGATCAGTTGTTGACGGTAGCGAACGGTATTAATTGTTTCAGATGGTTTCAGAAGATCATGGTGACACACTGACTGATATAGAACTGGCTAGGAATATAAAATGAAACAATTTTTATCGATGTTAGACCAGCCGTTTTTTTTGTTTGTTTAATTCAAATTATTTCATATTCGAATTTTATTAAACTCGAGATTTACCGCTAAACATCAAATCACCTTTTTAAATTACTTGGCGCGCATTTCCTTAACTATGTTCTATTTATGACAACCGTACCAAATAAAGCATGTAAAAATCATGAACCGTGAAGTAAAGGATTAAAACCCATTGTTTGCATTACGTGAAATTTAGATCACTTTTTTATGTAGATACCATCATATCCAAAACGACTAACATTTCATAACTAATGTATACTGTTCACATTTCTACGCCAGTCTGCATATTTTCGGTAGTTAATTATAATGTGTGTGTTATTGGCGGCATTATAAGATAAAATTGATGGTAGTAGACCATTTATATTTGTCAGTATCAAATACTGAACAGGTTTCTTTAAAACATCAATTGTTACAATCTCCAGTTTTCAACTCAAAATTTTGACGCCAGGCCAATTCATTATAGTTTTATATTTCCAATAGTTAATTCACTTAATCTTCTTTTCCATCAGATGTTATATCAAATTTATCAATAACAAAAATGACTTTTATCACTATATTTTCTGTAAAATGCAAAATTCTGCATTATAATAGCAACTACTGATTGAATATATTCAGTACAAAGACAATAGTTACATGGGGATGCCCATATATGAGATCTTCGATATAAATCATTTCACCATAATAGGCGTTCTGATACGTCTTCTACTATAAATAGTAATGCATTTAAAAGACTTAGTGCCACTGAACTTTACAGCTATCGATGAGCGAACAGGTGTGCTGGGTGGCTTTACTATTGCAGAAATATTCAATTTTAAAGCTATTATTATTATTATTATTATTTAATATTGGGGGATTTCAATATTAAAAAGTTATTTAAATTTGCAACATTTTCATTATGCCATTAATCATAGAACTTTACATAACTCATGTCGTTTATGTAACCTCGTTAGACATTATTTTGAGTCCACCAGTTAGTCAACCATCTTTGGGTTATTGGACCTTATTTTGAATTCCACAAATACTATCTAGATACTTTTTCAGCACCGTAGCCGATATGAGGATAATACTATAGCTTTTAATTAGGACTGTTTTAAATTTTGTATAAAACAAACTGTTTACCAAAAAATATTTAATGATAATGTTGAATATTATATCTCTCAAATGTTCGCCTCTTGCTGTTTTACTAACAGTCGTCTTTATATTAAAATCCTTTGATGATAACCGACAAGCGATTGCCTCATCTTCAAAAAAAAGTATGGACCAGTGTTTTACTAGTAATGCAAAGGGAGGTTAATAATCTCTTTCAGATTAACTCACTTATTTAGGGTAATTTATGTTCATTTAATTTACTTACTTATATGTTTACTTATGCATTGAATTAAATTCCGTGAAATATCTTTCACAGAACGACCATTTCAACTTAATTAATTAAATGTCGAAGTCAATTGACGATGGTATCTTTGAGGTGAATTGATGATGAATTCCTTTTCATCCAGCCATTTCTTCAGGTTTGGAAGGCAAAGAAGTAAGAGGGGTAACAACAATTTTTTCATTGCCAAATGAGGGCATTTTTAATCACTTCTCGTGATCGTCTTTCCATTTTTTAACAGTCGATGAAGATAATGCTTTGCAAATATCAGAAAATAGTGGCCATGATCTTCCCGGCTAATGGAAGCATCTTTGTCTTTTTTGGAGCACGTTTGCCGGGCGAATTGTCAGTCCCCATGGTTTTGAGTATTCCTAGATTGCTGGAGCGCAATAATGAATCCAGGCATCAACAGTCACAAATCTCCGCAGGAACTCATGCGCGTATACATGTCTAAACATCGCTGTGAAATGGTCATTCGATTTCATTTTTAGTCCGCAGTGAGCAAACTGGAGACCAATCGCGCATAAACCTTCCACATGCTAAATGATCATGTAGGATGTACCGTATGTGTTCGTCTGAGATGTTAATCATCTAAATGATTTCAAACTTAATAATTTTTTAAAGTATCTGTCTGTAACCGCCCAATACAATATCCTGCATTGTGTTGGTCATTTCCTCAGTAGTAACCACAAATGGTTAACCTGAGCGTAGAGCATCGATGTGATGAGTTGGCCATATCGAAACTCAGCAAACCAATTTAGAATCCAGAACTCCCATACTACATTTTTTAACTTCTTTAGTTTGAACAATCATTTTTCCACGAAAAAAGAAGTTTTGTCTATTTTCGAAGATTTTAAGAATAAAACTAAATGTCATTTCAGTTTGAAATGAATTCATGTTATTAGAGAACAACCTACTTTGCAACCACCTTCGCCTCATCTATCGAAAAATTAAATACAAATTTCAAATAGAATAGGACTAGTAAAAAGATTGGTGGTGGTGTATCTGCCGTACTACGAATAGTAGTAACATTTTCCACTAAACATTTTGATTCATAGATTAGATCTAGCTGAGTGATCTTTAATAATAAACTGCTATCAAATTATATTCGATGACGGGAGAAATATCAGAGGTATTAAACTTTTCTAATACTTTGGACTGATGCCCAAATAAAAGAAACAAAATATTTTGTTTCCTGGGTGGATAAATTTAATTTTTTTTTTAACTTTTAGTCGAATTAAATTTAAAATATCATTAAATCAATTCACATATGTATTGTTATGTAGATATATTGCATTAAAAGGTTTTATATAAGAACCAGATTAGATAGGGATATTGTGGTATTTCACAAGGAATAGTAAGATTGCTTATATCTTTGGCTAACTCTAAAAAATTGAAAGAGTGCAAAATCCTACATCAAACACCCCATTTTACTGATATTGTACCTATACATAAATCATTAATAAAAAGACGAGATGTGTAAATAAAGTAATCAGACTGCTAGCGTAACCTTCCATCTGTTGGCTTCGCCTTTGGAGGCCATCATCTGACTCTACAGCGTTCTGAAAATGAGTGACAACAATTCTGAGCAACGGTGCATGCTATCAAGTTTTGTTTCAGTCTTCATAACAGTGCGATGGTCTTATCAAGTGGTTTCAGGAATTCTCAACTGCAAGAAGTGATGAAAATGTTCACAGAATCCTGGATCTTGTATGTTCTGATTTTCGGTTGATGGTCAGAATGATCGAGGAAGAGTTGAATTTGACTCACACAACCGTTCATCAGATCTTGACCAACGAATGGGGATGAAAAAATATCCGTGAAACCTTTCGCAGATTCAAAATGACAACCGGAGCGGCGGATTGAAAATGATTCTCATCTTTTGAAACGTTAGTTATTACTAGTAACGACTTTTGGATTCTTTAATATGATAGGGAAATGAAGTGCCAGAGTATGGTACACTCCAACGGCACGGCCAAATTAAGCCGTAATACTACTGATTTGCTTTTTTTATATCCTCCATAAAAAATTGTGTTGAAAGGTCAAAAGCTAAACTTTTTAAAAGCATTTTTGTTGACAAGTTTTTGAAAAACTTCGAAAAGAGTCATTCCTGTGAGGCCGATCATCAAGAACACCCAGGTGCTGCATCACAACAAAGCGCTTTGAAAACACAGTTATTCCAATTAACGAGATTTTAAATTAAGTTATTCCAATTAACGAGAAGTAAAAACATCACAGTGGCCCCGCAGCCCACTTATTCACCAGACTTGAGTCTTTGTAACTTTTTCTTTTTCTCAAGATTGAAAATACATCGTAAAGGACGCCATTTTGACTATTGAAAATGTCGTTACCCACTAGCTGAAGGTGAATTCAGTATCTGAGTTCCAGTGCTGCTAAGAAGAGTAAACAAATTGTCTCCAGCGTTGTGTGGCTTCCCAAGGTAACAACTTTGAAAGGGATAATTCAATGTTATATGATGAATTATTAATGTAGAATTTCAATTGAATAAAGAAATTATAAAAAATCAGTCACATTACTTTATTTTTTTACACTTTTTACTTTATTACACACTTCGTAGCTCTAAACTATAGAACAAGTATTTTGTAATGAAAATTTTTAAACAACTGTCATATGCATATATATATATATATATATATATATATATATATATATATATATATATATATATATATATATATATATATATATATATATATATATAATTTGCGTATAAAATATAATACAGATATTAGCATACCAGCATTAAAAATATATTTTTTCATACATAATTTCAAAATAATTATCTGAATACATTTAAAGTTACTGAGCAAAAATTTGTGTTAAAACTGTCCACATTACCTTGAGGTACGATCCATAATACTTGGTGACGAAAGGGCTGTCGCACTGAGACAACACCATAATTTCCTGTTGAATGTCTTCGATTTCATCTTCGGCTTCTTCAAGGTCAATGATCTTAATGGCTACCACTTGCGTTGATCTGTTGTCGATACCTTTAAATACTTCGCCGAACGAGCCTTTACCGATACGTTCTTGCTTCGTAAATATCAATTCAGGATCGACCCTCTGTAAAAAAGATAAAAATCTCTTTAGCATTATTATAAAATAACTGTATCATATAAAAATATATAAATTTATACAAGTTAAGAGACAAGGAAATATGTAAAAAATTTAAAGAAAAAATAAGTAAATATTATTTTAATATTTTAAATGAATATTTGACATTATTATACATATAACTTGGCTTCTGATGATCCGAATGTCATGAAATTTTGTCAGAACGTCAATGAAGGTTGGACTTTTCCAACGCTCCCCGACAAAAGATGGTGCCACCAGAAATAGCGATTTTTAAAAAGTCCTGTTTTCCGTGAGACGCATCTTGTATATGATGACATCTTAATACGGCTGTTTTACTTCTCAATATATTCTCGCGTAGTTTAATACACTTGGTTTATTGTCTTAGATGTTCAATATCCTCTCGGGGGTTATTGTTGTCTCTGAAATGACTTTTACAGGGTCGATGTATTTTTCATTCGATCGACTTGCTTTCCTCATCTGGATATTAATTAAGTGGATGAAGAATAGGTACAAGTCTGATGAATCAAATTTAAGTAAATTCGGAACCAATCTTCTTGTGGAACCATAATGTTAATTGGCTCTGATCGATCGAACTTGAGTAAGAGGTGTTCATGAATTGGCTCTTTTAGTGAATTATATGATTTCGTTTGCTAATATACATCAAATGTGAGCATAAAATACGTTCACCAAATTTGGTGTGTAATAAAGCAGTTGTTTCGGCATCTCTTGCGTCATTATGTTGAAACTAAAAATAGTCCATGCTGAATATATGTTGAAATGGCGAAAAGAAAAATTGAATACTATACCAACCAGTGACTCTTTGAGGATGATATAATTCGATATTCTTTTTGAATTTTCGTCATTTCATATATGACAACTTTTTTTGTTATAATATCCGTGTAGCGAAGTGTCGCGGTATATGAAGGAAGGGCTTAGTAAAATCTTTTTCACAGATGAAAAAAGGTTCACTGTTGACGAGAAGTTCAACCGACAAAATGACAAATGTTTCGGGAAGAAAGAGGTTATCATCCGGCTTCAGATTGGTGGGAAGTGTCGTATTATGGCCTCACTCAGCTGCGTTTCTGGGAGCCAGCAATAAAAACGCGTGTGTGCTGATAGTAAAGCCACTTTATAACATCTTGTTTGCAGGAAAAGGATTTTTAAGCAAGATTTAGCACCAGCCTATAAGGCGAGATCCACAGAGCGTTGGTTGGAGGCCAATATGTCTGTATTAATCGTTGGTAAGGATTGGTCTTCGCGAAGTCCGGATCTCAATATGCTGGGCTTTCATCTATGAAACGTTTTAGAATAGAATGGCTGTTCTAGACCTCAACGCAATATAGAGACTCTAAAAGCTAATTTGCTGAAATTAGCAGCTTCAATATTCTTAGAAGCGGAGCGGAGCGGAGCGGCAGTAGAAGCAAAAATGTGTGAAAGTAAAGTAAAAAATATTTCGGATATAATATTATATATTATATATATATATATATATATATATATATATATATATATATATATATATATATATATATATATATAGTACAGTACAGTACAGTATAGTAGTATATATAAAAAAAGTACAGGAAAACAGTCGGCAGTTTTCCCGCTCATAAATGGACTAACCATAATGGTAGAAGATTGGTTGAACTATGTTCGCAGTTTAATCTAAAAATAATGTCAACCCATTTTAAGAAGAAAATAACAAAACAAAAGACCTGGAGGTGCCCAAACACGTACATGGGTGAATTTCAAATTGACCATGTTGCCATTTCGTACCCCAATTATAAAGAGATTTTGAATGTTCAAGTCAGGAAAGGAGCAAATATAGACACGGATCACTACTTGACTAGAATCAAACTTAGCTTAAAACCTCGAAAACTTATTCAAAAGGGGCTGCTAATACCAAAGTTTGACCCAACGAAAATAAAACCAGCCCTAACAGAAGAGCTTGATAAACAACCTGCACAGAACTGGCAAGAATTAAAACAAAAAATTATTAAAACAGCCTTAAAGTTGGTCCCTTTACAAAAACGTAGAAAACATCTGTGGTGGGATGAAGTTTGCGAGCAAGCAGTATTAAGCCGAAGTAAAGCATTCAAAGATTGGAACAGTCAAAAAACAGCAATAAACTATAACATATTTTTGGAAGTAAGAAAAGAAACATCGAAGCTAATTAGACAAACTAAAAGAAAATATGAAAACAATCAACTTAATGAAATAGAAAAAGATTTCCAAAAAAATAACACCCGAAACTTTTACAAAACTTTTAAAACTAAATTAACAGGCTATCAACCGCAGAGCCTATGCTTTCAAAAGGAAAACGGACAACTAGCTCTAAATAACCAAGACAATTGCAAAGAACTTGCGAAATATTTTGAACAAATACTAAACTGTCCTGAGCCCTTAAACAAATTACCAACACTAAACCCTAAACAAACAAACCCAGATTCATTACCACCGAATGAAGAGGAAATACTTAGGCAAATCAAGCGGCTTAAAAATAACAAAGCTTCTGGTGAAGATGGAATCACTGCTGAACTTTTGAAATCCGCTGGTCCAGGTACAATCAAGGAAATAACCAAAATTCTACAAGAAGTTTGGCGAACCGAACGGATTCCGGAAGACTGGAAAGATGCTCTAATCCATCCACTACATAAGAAAGGAGATAGAACGGATGTAAACAACTATAGAGGAATATCTCTTCTCCCAGTTTGTTACAAGATTCTATCTCAATGTCTACTAGACAGAGCACAGGGACAGTTAGAACCGAACATTGGTGAATATCAGGCAGGTTTTCGACCGGGCAGATCCTGCCCTGAACAGATCCTGAATCTAAAGTTGATTCTAAGACATCAAAAACTGTACAATAAAAATCTCGTCTGTACATTTGTGGATTTCAAAAAAGCATATGATTCTATTGACCGCGAATCTTTATTCCGAATCTTGAAAGAACAAGGACTGGATCTGAAAACGCTGGCAATTATTAAAGCAACGTTAACTAACACGAGGTCAAAAGTTAAATTCATGGGTGACATCTCAGAACCCTTCGAAGTTAAAACTGGTGTGAGACAAGGGGATGGACTCTCGCCACTCTTGTTTAACTGTGTTCTAGAAAAAGTAATACAGGAGTGGCGTGAAAGAAAGTCGGCACTGAGTATTGACCAGCCCATTAAACTGGGGAGAACCCTCAAGATTGATTGTTTGGCATTTGCTGATGATCTAGCAATTTTGGCTCAAGATGTATTAACGGCTCAAAAACAGATTGAAATCCTGAAAAAAACAGCAGAAAAGGTAGGACTTCAAATATCCTTTGAAAAGACACAATACATGACCTGCAACAGACTAAGAACACCATTTCTAAAAACAAAATATGGTAACATCAGACGAGTCTCTCAATTCAAATATTTGGGTGAAATAATCATGGAAAATGGGTTGGAAAAAGCGGCCAATAAGGGTAGATGTCAAAAAATGGAAACGGCATTGAGACTTACACAAAATATTTACAACATAAAATGCCTATCTAAAAACACAAAACTGAGACATTACAACACGGTTATTAAGCCAGAATGTCTATATGCTGCAGAAACGCTCATTTTGGATAGAAAGAGGGACATCGAGGACATTGAAAAGAAGGAAAGAAAAATCATAAGAAAAATTCTAGGCCCCAAACAAATAAATAGCACAACATACCGACTTCGAGAAAACCAAGAAATCAAACAATACACAGATATACATAGCGATATGAGAAAAAGAAGACTTAAGTTTTACGGACACATCAAACGCATGAATCCGAGTAGGCTAACTAGACAAATAGTCGAATTTTATGAAAATAGGAGTAGAGCTAAAGTAGAAATAATTAAATGGATTGCGACAATTAAAGAGGACCTAAGATCTGCAAATATTACACAAAGTGAAATTCAGGATAGAGGTTGTTTCAGGCACAAGGTTAACGTTTGGAAGGTTGGCCAGAGAGAAAAATGTAGGAAGACTGGAACAACTTGGTCTGACGAAAGGAAAAAAGCTCATAGCGAAAGAATGAAATTAGTATGGACTCAAAGGAAGGCTAACAACAACAAACGCCTCTAATTGTACTTCGCGTGGTCCACTAGGGCCCATACGTGAATAATATATATATATATATATATATATATATATATATATATATATATATATATATATATATATATTCCTCTTGGTTTTTCTATAATTATACACTTATGCACAAGGGACAGAACTTATGCTAGGATTATGTACTAGACTAATTAAAAAGTTCGCGGAGCGATACCTACAGAGCACTAAAAGAAATATATAATCTACTACATTTTGAAGTTTCATCCTTCATATGAACATGTGTGAAGTTTAAAGTCGATCTGTCAATTCATTCGTACAAAAATAGCAGCTTAAAGTAAAAGTATCAATGTTATTTTTTAACAATATAATATTACTCAAACCTTTTGGATCAATTGAATGCAAAAATTGGTGAGAAAAGACCTGGTTTAGCGCAGAAATAAATCATTTTTCATCAAGACTCACAGAGGTGTTCTTGCAATGGCCAAATTGATGAAGTTACACTACGAATTGTTGGAGCTGGATATTCATCAGATCTGGCCCCCTCTCACTTTCATTTTTTCTCAAATGTCAAAAAATTCCTACGTGGCAAGCAATTTTCATCAAATGAAGAAGTTATAGCAGCCGTAGATGAGTATTTTGAAGCACTTCCAGAAAACCACTTCAGAGATGGAATAAATGAATTGGAGAACCGCTGGAAAAACTGTATTGAGCTCATTTTTCAGCTATCAACTTGTTTTATCATTTCCGCTCCGCGAACTTTTCAATTAGTCTTTACAGTAATTAGTATTAGTATAGTAATTAGTATATACATTATATACGTTACTTGTAATTTAAAAAAAAAAACTTTAAAAAAGGTGCATATTTTCATGAATAAATATTGAATTAATAATTTTAAAAAAGTTAATCCTACACAATGGGCGTCAATACCTATGAAATTGCTGATGACATAAGGCAAAAGATATTCGAATTGTTATAAACCTTCACTGCATTAAGTTAATTTTAAAACCATTCAATTCTAAACTTTTACACTTGACTTCTGATATATGATCTAAAAGTTCAAGTTCTATTTTAATAATCCACATAATACTTTTAAAGCAGACTTTTTGTGTGTTATTCGTTGTTAATATTAGAATTTAATTAAGACCAAATAAATGATTTGCATGACTGTACTAATATTTATTTAAACGAAGGTCATTCATTATCTTAACCAGGACATTTTTATTATCAGTACGTAAATGATAGAATTTAAAGTTATTTTGCGCCCTTTTTGTCCCCAAGAATTTTGTGCAAAATGATTACTTTTGTATTACACTAAAATAGTACGGCATTTCAATTTGATATCTTTTGACATGAACTTCATATGTTTTATACGACAGATGTTTGCTTTGTGTTACAGGCTTAGATGCGCATCAGCAACTGAGGGTAGTTAACAACCACATCTACAATTTAACGTGGGCTCCGAAACACGGCCATCAGCTACCGATTAACCCCGGTCAGCACTGCCTTCGGGTTATCAACACTTGGTTTTGTGTTTAACTTTTGAGTCTCTCGAGAAACCTATCAACTGATGAATGACCAACACAGAATACCTCTCAGAAAAAACCCAGCCTTATCCAGCTTCGAACTGGCGTGACTGAGATGAAATTCCTGTAAATGAAATTTTTGAACAAATAATCTATTCCCCATATCAGCCCTATGATAATGTTTTCCTAGGTTGAAGGGGCAATGAATTTATTTTTCTTGAATTTTACATGAATTTATTTTTCTGACGTTGGAATTGCTGTTGTGCTGCAGGACGAGAATTTTTTCCGAAAAGTATGTGTCAAATGAAAACACTGATGGAACAATTATTGCTATTCTGCTTATTTGATATATCTTTATTGATACTATTGTTTGTATAGTATTTTGAAAACACACATACACACATCCGGAACCTCTCTTCAGGTACAATTTCTTCGCGAATGGTAACGATCAATGAGTATGAGTCAGAGCATATACAGTAGACGAACTGTACAAATACTGTACAAACTGTGAGCTTTTACAAATAATTAATTTGCTTTACCATACTATACATAAACATACTATACATATAGCAGTCACATCTGTCATGCTACATCTTTGTTTACAACACAAGGCAGCGCGCGCATTGCTTCTCTCTCGTTCACACTCATCTAGAGCGAGAGTAATTAATTCAAATCATGGCAACCACTATTTGCGGCCATGTTTTTACAAGCAACAATGTATTATCGTGTACAGAACAATTATTTGTTCTTCAAGATAAAATTAAAATTATCCGATTAACGAAATTATGATGATTAAAACACCTCTCTTGTCGTGTAGGGTAACATTCCTTCCTTGTTCGCTTTTCAAGAGGAATTATATCAAATTCATAAAGGATTGCTTGCTAGATTAATTGTTTTTTTTTTAATATTTGTGTTAGACAAAACATGTGGATTTATAGCAATGCGCTATCAAGCATACGTTTTCTTGTTTATATTTGTCATAGGGACAGTTCATTTTCACAATTATACATTAATTATTCGTTAATTATTTTGAGCAGTGTATATTTCATAATATAATACAATTTCGTCGTATTTGTACAAGGTGTTACTTAACTATGTAAATTTAAGAGAATTGGGCTCAAACAATGTTGTAATAAAGAAGGTATTATTCTACATTCTCATATGAAATCTTTATTAAATAAGATAATATATAAATAGATCATTAAAAAAGCCATACTTACAAAACATACTTAAGATCACATGATTCATTAATTTTTGAATTAATAAAACCTTAGTTCAAGATTTTGTTTGTGATCTCAGTTAGCATCATTCGAATAAATTGATCCAAATCTATAAACACTTTTATATATTTTATTAATGTCAATATAAAAAAAGCACTATATATAAACAAGTTGTTTAAGATGCAATAAGTCGAAGTTGATACGGAAACATAAAAATATTGGGGTATTTTGGACAGAGAATACGTTATTTGGAGTCAAATTAACCGTTCATATTGTTAATAATCTTAAATGATAACAATTTTGGCTGATATAATTTTATTAAAATATACAGAATGAGTTCGAAACCTAGAAGAATTAAGACATGGAGACGCATATCAATAATTTTATTTAAATTACTGCTAGACATATGAACTAGTTGTTCTTCTATGGCTTTACAACTCCGTATGGGTCTTGGCCTCCACAAGTTGTTTCTCCAGTTAACCCTGTCTCGGGCAGCTCATTTCCAGTGATAGTGCGGTTCAAGATATATCGTTGACCGACTGTTAACAACTTCTGTCGTAACGAAACCCGGTAAAGTTGTAAAAAAAAGTAAACAGGGCCGGGCCTAATAAAATAACAGGTAAAAAGATAAAATTAATTTTATATCTGGTTTAGTAAAAGTAAAAGGTAAAGTGTTAGGGTTATAGGCGCATCAGTAACTAGGCTATTTAGCGACTGGACTTACAACTTAACGTGGGTTCCGAACCATGGTCATCAGTTTCCGACAAAACCCTACTGTTCAAAAAAGGGGACGTTAAGCAACCCAATAACTACAGACCAATCACATGTCTGTCAGTGTTATATAAACTGTTCACAGCCCTACTCAATGAAAAAATCTACCAACATTGTGATAAAAACAACATTTTTGAAGAACAGAAAGGATGTATAAGAGCAAGTATGGGCTGCAAGGAACAATTGACGATCGATGCTGTAGTTCTTGAGCAAGCGCGAAAAAGAAAACGCAACTTAAATATCTGCTATATAGACTACAAGAAAGCATTCGATAGTATCCCTCACGATTGGCTGGGTGAGGTTCTGAATTTCTATAAAATTAGCCCCCAGATTATTAATTCTTTAAAGTGCCTGATGGGGAAGTGGAAAACGAATCTTTTTGTCGGCCAACAATGCATTGCTGCTACAAATATCGAGAGGGGAATTTTTCAGGGAGATTCCCTTTCTCCAATTTGGTTCTGTTTAGCATTGAACCCTTTGTCCACACTACTCAACAACAGCAATATTGGATATAAACTTAACATGAGGAATCCAAGAAAGCTCTCTCATCTACTATATATGGATGACCTTAAATTATATGGAGAAACTAGAGAAAAATTAAACTCATTGATAAAAACGGTTGAAACATTCAGTAGGGATATCAGAATGTCGTTCGGACTGGACAAATGCTCTACCATTAGTATACAGAAGGGAAAGGTTCAGAGTCAACATTCAACACTTTGTAACATACAACAACTAGCACCAGAAGAATCCTACAAATATTTAGGAATACCCCAAAAGCATAAACTTGATCATAACCAGTTAAAGAAGGACTTTTCCACTCTATACCAAAAGAGACTTACAAAACTTTTAAACACCAAACTGAACGGAGGAAACCTCATTAGAGCGATCAACGGTTGGGCGGTGCCAACTCTGACATATTCTTTTGGCATAGTTAAATGGTCAGAAACTGACCTTGATGAACTCGATAGGTTGACGCGCCGAACATTGACAAAGTTCCGATGCCTGCATCCAAACTCATCTACGAAAAGACTATACATCCCAAGAAAGTTGGGGGGTAGAGGCCTTGTAAACGTAAAAAATCTCTGTCTCAATCAAGAAAATAGAATGAGAAAACACTTCCTTGATTCAAACAGTACGTTAATGAAATTGGTTGCAAATGAGGTTCGGGGTTTCACCCCACTGAACCTAAATAAACAAAATCGTATTGATAGCACAACAACACTCACGGACTGTGTTCGAGAATGGAAAGGACAAACATTGCACGGAAGGTTTCCTAAGTCACTCGAAGATGACACCATTGACGAACAATTGTCTCTGAAGTGGCTCACCGATGGACTCTTGTACCCAGAAACAGAAGGTTGCCCGATATCTATTCAAGATAGGGTAACAAGAACAAAAAACTATGAAAAGCACATACTGCATTTGGACGTAGTCGATAAGTGCAGGAAATGCGGTACTTTGGGGGAAACAATTGAGCACCTTATTGGCGGTTGCCCGGCCCTTGCTCCTAATGCTTATTTAGGACGGCATAATCAGCTGGCAAAAATTATACATCAACAAATTGCGAAAAAATACTCGCTATTAGAAAATGCACCTCCTCCATATTATAAGTACTCGCCTTCTCCTGTACTTGAATCATCCGATACCATTATTTACTGGGACAGACCAATCACTACTGATCGAACGGTTGATTATAACAGGCCGGATATTGTTCTAATCAACAAAAAGGACAAGAGGGCTTTTATAATTGACATCGCAGTGCCACTATCTCACAACATTAGAAAAACTGAGATAGAAAAATCCACAAAGTATGAAAATCTGGCATACGACTTGAAGAACCAGTGGAAACTGAGTAAGGTAGATGTAGTGCCCTTCGTTATATCCGCCGAAGGCCTAATAAGTAAGAGATTTTCAAAGAACCTCGAGAGCCTCGGGATCTCGAGATCGATTGCCATAGTGGGACAGCGTGCCGTGCTCTTGCAGACGTGTCACATTGTTCGTAAGATATTATGCTAGGGTGAGAGGAGCTGAATTGCTTTTTCATCTTGGCATTGGAATACCGGCCAGCATGAGCTGAGATTCTACAGTAAGGATGAGCAGAACAATAATAATAATACAAAACTTTTAAATACCAAACTGAACAGTGGAAACCTGATTAGAGCGATCAATGGATGGGCAGTGCCAACTCTGACCTATTCCTTTGGTATTGTTAAATGGTCAGAAACAGACCTTGATGGACTGGATAGATTAACACGTCGAACATTGACAAAATTCCGATGTCTGTATCCAAATTCATCTATAAAGCAACTGTACATTCCAAGAAAGTTGGGAGGCAGAGGCCTCGTGAACATTAGGAACCTTTGTCTGAACCAGGAGAGTAAGATGAGAGAACGCTTCATTAATTCAAGCAGCACGCTAATGAAGTTGGTTGCTAAGGAGGACTGGGGTTTCACCCCGTTGAACCTAGATAAATTGAATCGTGTTGATGGTAGAACAACACTTACGGATTGTATCCGTGAATGGAAACAACAGACACTGCATGGACGGTATCCAAAGTCACTCGAGGATGATACCATTGATGGACCATTGTCTCTAAAATGGCTGACCGATGGGCTGTTGTACCCAGAAACAGAAGGTTTTGCGACATCTATTCAAGATAAGGTAGTAAGAACACGGAACTATGAAAAGCATATACTACACATGGATGTTGTCGACCGATGTAGGAAGTGCGGTATAGTGGGGGAAACGATTGAACACCTATCGGTAGGTGTGCAGTTCTAGCCCCTAATGCTTATTTAGGAAGACATAATCAGCTGGCGAAAATTATACATAAGCAAATTGCATTAAAGTATTCGCTATTAGATAACGCACCTGCTCCATATTATAAGTACTCACCTTCTCCCGTATTGGAATCATCTGATTCAATCCTATACTGGGACAGACCAATCACAACAGATCGAACGGTCGATTATAATAGACCAGACATTGTTCTAATTAGTAAAAAGGAGAAAAGGGCTTTTATAATTGACATCGCAGTGCCACTCTCTCATAATATCAGGAAAACCGAGTTGGAGAAAACCACAAAGTATGAAAACCTTGCGTACGATTTGAAAAACCAGTGGAAACTACATAAGGTAGAGATAGTGCCTTTCGTTATATCCGCTGAAGGCCTAATAAGTAAGAACTTTTCAAAAAATTTGAAGAACCTTGGTATCTCAAAATCGATTGCCATAGTGGGACAACGTGCAGTACTCTTGCAGACATGCCACATTGTTCGTAAAATTTTATGCTAAGTGAGAGGAGTTGAATTGCTTTCTCATTTTGGCATTGTAATATAGACCAGCTTAGGCTGAGATGCTGAGTTCAGTACGAGGATAATAATAATAATGATGAGCAGTTCTCTTACAAACTTGCCACATTGTTCGTAAGGTACTAAGCTGAATGGGAGGAGCTGAACTGCTTTCTCATTCTGGCATTGTAAACCCGACCAGCCTAGGCTGAGATGATCGATGAATCATGTTTGTGATAATAATAATAATAACGATTACCCATAATCCGAACAACGGATACCCTATTAAAAATGAGATAGAGGAATACTGGAATGAACAACTAACTACCGCGAGATCGTATAATAATAATGCTTGCGGGATAGAAGAACGTCAACTCTATGAAAACTGCCATGAAATGCAGGATCAGCCATTCACAATCGATGTAACGAACTAACCAGTGTAATTAAAGATTTCCATAACTGCAAAGCACCAGGACCCGATGGACTACATAATTATTGGCTAAAGAAGTTATGGTGCACTCACAACAAATTGACCCACATAATTAACGAGATAATGGCCGAACCACATAAAGCGCCACTATTTCTTACTCAAGGGGCAACATACCTCATCTCGAAGGATAATCAAAATACTCAGGATCCCTCAAAGTATCGCCCGATAACATGTCTTCCTACGCTATATAAAGTGATAAAACATGTATTAGTAATCGCATATATGCGCATTGCGAGCGAAATAATATTATCGGTGTGCAACAAAACGGATGTACTAAAGGCGCAATGGGGTGTAAAGAATAGCTGGTGATTGATTCAGTCATATGCAATCAAGCTTATACCAAAAATAGAAATCTAAACATGGCGTATATAGATTATAAGAAGGCTTTTGATTCCGTTCCACATGAATGGCTTGTGGAAATTTTGAAGATTTATAAAATTTGTCCATCTTTAATCAATCTCCTAAAAACATTTATGTCAACGTGGCGAACCAAAATCCAGCTTAAGGAGGGTGACAGTAATGTAACAACAGACAATGTCGCTATTCGAAGAGGTATCTTCCAAGGAGACTGCCTAAGCCCCCTTTGGTTTTGCATCGCCATGAATCCTCTTTCGCACCGATTAAATTTGACTAAGTATGGTTTTTGCTTAAAAAACAACAACACAAACATTATGAGGCTAAACCATTTGCTTACATGGACGACCTAAAATTGTTTGCGTCGCCAAAAACTCATCTCGAACCAATGTTAAAAATAGTGGAGGAATTTTCTACTGATGTCGGAATGGAATTTGGATTGGAAAAATGTCGGACCATCAGTATCAACAGGGGCAAGCTCCAGAACAACACTTTTAGGACACATAATGGCCAAAGTATCGAGGCAATGACGGCCATAGACACATACAAATACCTGGGAATGAAACAAGCCCGGCGCATTGATCATCGTTCAATGAAAGATGAACTCAGCTTTCAATTCACCAAGAGGGTAAAACAAGTGATCAAGTCAAATCTTAATAGCAGAAATATGTTTAAAGCAATCAACACATATGCCGTCTCTATATTAACGTATTCTTTTGGAGTAGTCAACTGGAGTAAGACGGATTTACAAAATCTACAATTCAAGCTTAGAACATTGCTCACAAAAGCACAAAAGCATCACCCACGAAGTAGTGTAGAACGCACCACCTTGCAACGACATCAAGGCGGTAGAGGCCTGGTCGATATAAGCAACCAATTTGATCAACAAATTAAAAGCATGCATGCGATCATACTTTTTCAAATAAGCAGAAATGTCGGAATTACATAGAACGATATGTCAGATCGATGTATTAACGCCACTGCAATTGAAAGAAAATCTGGTTCAAAGCTATGCGAAAACCGATCAAGAAAAGTTGTAATCATGGAGAGAAAAATTCCTACATGGGAGACATCAGAATGAAGTCAACCAAGAACAAGTCGACATATTAGCGTCGAACTACTGGCTGACTGCAGGATAGATGTTCCCCGAGACAGAGGAATTTATAGAGGCAATCCAAGATCAGGTCACTGCCACTAGAAATTACCTTAAATATATTGTTCGAGATGCTGGTATTTTGGACGATCAGTGTCGATATGGATGTCTGACCTCCGAAACTATTCAATACATTACTGGGGGATGTACGATGTTTGCGGCTATCGATTATAAAGATAGGCACGATGCAGTCGCAAAGATTCTGCACCAGGAACTTGCAATAAAGCTGCAGCTCTTAAAAGAGAGAGTTCCACATTACAATTACAATCCCGAACCTATTCTCGAAAGCAATAATAATAAGACCTATTGGGACCGTACTGTACTCACTGAGCGAAGACTGGATCACATCAGGCCCGATATTATTACTGTGGATAAATCATCTAAACGTGCTCTATTAATCGATGTGGCCATTCCTAATAACATTAATATATTAGAGAAGCAAAGGGAAAACATTCAGAAATACCAGGAACTTCAAGAGCAAGTTAAAAAACAATGGGGCATGAAAAGTGTAGAAATTTTCCATTTCCATGTTATTGGGTCAAATCCACTAAATAGACCAAAAATTCCAATACTGCGAAATATTACAAAAGCTCGTATTACTCTAATGCAGATCAATAACGTTCTGGAATCACATCTGCCTGGAATATTAGATCTGTGTGATATACATTTTGCGTTGTACTTTGCAGCAGTGACTGCGATCGAAATTTGAGGCCAAAAAACATACACCCTCAGTGCGAGCAGGCATAATTTCCAGAAAAATACGCATGCCTGGAAAACACGA
>JARFXV010001398.1:102500-374460 GCA_031761425.1 Cosmopolites sordidus
TGTATAGGTTAAAATGGAAAGTAGAGCAGAAACCCTAAGAGTATGGTATACTCTCGGTTTTAGCCTATATACTTACACACCCAGTATAAAAAACTGGTGATATAAAGAATAATAATAATAATACCTGCCACATAGTTCGAAAATTTCTGTCTTAATGCCAACGGAATACTGGGTTATTATGAAATTTATCCCCAGGCTCCGAGCCGAACTCCAACATCGCAAGAGAGGAATCGGTTTATGGTATCCAGCTCTTTGAGCTGAGAGAGTGACACCAAGTCGATAATAATAATAATAATAATTTAACAATATTCTATTTAATTAAACAATTAATTTAACAAATTTTTCCAAAATTATTCAGAAATTAAACCACCCCGACTGAGGCGCCTTTGAAAAAACTAGGAATATTTTTATTGAAATTTATTGGGGCAATTAACATTTTGCCGAAAGGCAACGAAATATCTTGAACCGGACTATATTCACTCCGATATTACCAGCAACACCCTTCACACCACTCCCACCATAGCTTGAGTGTCCTTCGTTTACGTCTGCCTATCGGCGTTGAATTAAAGGTATTCTTTGTTTTGTTGGACCTCATCCGTTCTTATGAGGAAATTATCATATATTTTATTTTGCTTTCATTAATAGTTGAGCCCACTGCAAAAAATCCTAGGTGACTCAACACACTCACACCCACGCACGCACCCCCCCACCCACCCACACACACACACACATATACACACACACACATACACACCACATACACATACACACCACACACACATATACACACACACACAAACACACACGCACAAACACACACATGCAAACACACACACACACACGCAAACACACAAACGCAAACACACACACACGCAAACACACACACACACACACACACACATACACTCACACACATCGACAGATACACACACTCACTCACACAGACACACACATCCACAGACACACACACACACACACACACACACACACACACACACACACACACACACACACACACACACACACACACACACACACACACACACACACACACACACACACACACACACACACACACACACACACACACACACACACACACACACACACACACACACACACACACACACACACACACACACACACACACACACACACACACACACACACACACACACACACACACACACACACACACACACACACACACACACACACACACACACACACACACACACACACACACACACACACACACACACACACACACACGCACCCACGCACCCACGCACCCACGCCCCCACGCACGCACGCACGCACGCACGCACGCACGCACGCACGCACGCACGCACCCACACACACACACACACACACACACACACACACACACATACAAACACGCGCGCACACATGCACACCCACTCACACACATGCACGCCCACGTACGCCCTCATACCCACGCACGCCCACATACCAACGCACGCCCACATACCAACGCACGCCCACATACCCACGCACGCCCACATACCCACGCACGCCCACATACCCACGCACGCCCACATACCCATGCATGCCCACATACCCACGCACGCCCACATACCCACAATACAAATACCGTCCGTATGACAAAACGTTCTGAATATGTAGTTCTGAATATGTATAAAGCCAACAATGTCAAGCTTTACGATGTATATGTCAGATGGGGCCTAGCAACACCATCGTTGCTAATTCCGGATACATAAATAGCAACCCTCATACTAATATTTATACTAAGGCTAAAAGATTGTGTCTGTATCTGCCTATACGAAATTTTAAATTTAACTTTCAACTTAAAAGAAAATCTGATTTGTGTGAATAATGTTGCCGTATTGTAATTGCTATTACAATGAATATGGAGATAATTAGCATAAATGAAAACTAAAATGTACATATAGAAAGAAAAAATAATAAAAGCAATTAAAATAAAATAAAAATGATCCTTTTACTACTCTGATCAAAAAGTAGGGCAACTTCTATTTAAAAAATTCGCGCGCTTATGTATCGATAAACCATTTTTTTTAAGTTGGTATGACTGTCTTTGAAATCTGACAGACGTTCCATATTATTCATACGAAGTTGCAGCGTCTTTGTAACCGTTAAAATATTTTTTCGGCGAATTTTAAATAAAATAAATTTATACATTAACCCTTTAGTGCATATTGTCAATCCTGAGTTACATATCAAGTGTTGGCCTGCAAGAGACCTCTGTTCAACATGCAGAAAAAGCCCTCAGTTAATCAAAACTGCCAACAGTATAACCTAATTTCAATATAAAATGTTATTTTGCTGCGAAGATCTGTTGAATGAAGTCGGTTGTTTTGATGTGTTGTTTTTATGTTTTGCAAGTGTTTATTTTTGCAGAAAAAAATATTTCTGGCTTTTTTATTGTCTTAGAAATCATTTTAATCTTTCAAAGTATTCATTTATTTATTTACTTACAATATGTGTGTTTGTGTGTGTAACTTCTGAGTTACATCATGCAACATTTGTTGTGTTTACATTGCAATGTTTTCATGATTTTTTTTTAGTATTTTTTTGATGTTTTGCTTTACAGAAATTGATTCAGAAGACTATTTTGTTATTGATAGAATAAAAATGAGAAGAGAGGCGGTTGTAGCTCTTTTGGAGCCATCCAAATCGAAAGCGAAGGTGAGTTGATGTTGACGGAGGATGAACTTTAATATGTAGCTGACGATGAGGAGTTGTTCCGAATATTGGATAAAGCCATTCTCATGGAGCTTTCACAGAGTGGCGAAATACCTTCGACTATGAATGAATCTTCTGTATCAGCAGGTGAGCCTCTTCCTGGAACTTCGGCAATCACACAGGGTCCTACTCAGGAACAAAATATTGGTCAGTGTAGGCAGAAACGTTCTCTTAGAACACCAAGTGTTTCGGAAGTAGTCCGTGATCCACCAAAGAGCTCCACTCGAAAACCAAATCCAGGTAAATCGAACAAGTTAAAACTTAAGTGGAATCAGAATAACTTGAAACTTGATATCGCCCTCGACAGTCTATACCAATTTTTCGAATATTTTTTGACGACGACCTAGTAAGTAAAATTTCTTCAGAAAATAGTAATTATTGAACTCAGAAGGACCCTTCTAAGTCCAGAATAGTGACAATTAAAGAAATAGTTTTATGGGCATCTTGCTGTTTTCTTCGGTCTCAAGAGCTACCAATGTAAGGGACATGTGGGACGCAGTGCTTAGCAATCCAATAGTAAAAGAAACTATTAGTTCTACAATTCATTTTAACGATAATGTAAAAATGAGGCCGAGAGACGACCAGGAACACGATAGGCTGTTCAAATTGTGTCCCATTATAGACAGGCTAAATTTTTATCAGTACCAATTAATGAAATCTTATCGGTAGACGAACAGCAGGTATGCAATACGAAGACCCATCACTTCATGAGACGACAATACAACTCGAGGAAGCCTCATAAGTGGGGATTTAAACTATTTGTTTTATGTAACAATAATGGATTCTCACACAAATTCGAAATCTATTCAGGCCAAGAGTAGGTTATGTATGCCCAGGAGCCCAACCTAGGAATGTGTGCCAATGTGGTAATTAGACTGGCAAGAGAAATACCAAGAAATTTAAACTATAAAATAAATTTTGATAACTGGTATTCAACTATTCCACTATTTAGTTATCTAAAATCACAAGGAATTTTTCCTATGGCACATTCAGAAAAGATAGAATCAACAACTTGCCATTCAATACTAAGGATAAAAAAGATAGGGGATCAGTTGATGAGTATACCACTTCAGTTGAGGGGTATAATATGTCATTAGTTCAATGGGTACACAATAACTCCGTATACTTTGGCCCAACTTTGTGCGGAGTTTACCCAAAAGAAAATTTAAAGAGGTGGGAAAAGAAAAATAAACTGGTCAACTGCCCATAAGTAGTAAAAGTGTACAACCGACACATGGGTGGAGTTGAATGATGGACTCCCACATAGGAAGGCATAAAATTCGGATGACAAGCAAAAAATGGTACTTACACAATTTATAAATGGTACAGAATTAATTTCATCATATGATAGATTTGGCTGTTGTGAATGCTTGGCTCCTTTATTCTGCCAATACGGAGAAGCCAATAACCCAAAAAAAATCCGGATCGAACTTGCACAATCTTTGTGTAAAATAGGCGCTAGGAAGGCACCTAAGAGATGAAGGTCAACGTCTCTAGAAAATGTTATTCCACCAAAAAAAAAGTGCTATACCAAGACCTCCTTTACCAGTCATAAAGGATAAAACAGATCATTGGCCTAACCGGGAAGCTAAAAGAAACCGGTTGAAAATGCCAGGTTGCTCCGGAAATACTAATGTAATGTGCACAAAATGTAACTTGAATCTTTGTTTCCACGCAAAAAAAATGTTTCTACAAATTTCATGTGGAGTTGTATTTTTTTATTGATTTTGACTATTTTATTAATAATAAATAATATTTTTATAATTATAATTAACAATTATTGTGAAAATTATTAATCTTAAAAAAATACAGTGTGATAGCTAGGTGAGAACTTTTCTGTCATCCCTTCATTTCCGCCACTGCATGTTGTAACTCAAGGGTTACGCGACAGTTTTTTTAAATTTGACGCGAAAAAATGATGGACAATTTTTTTCTATTTTTTTTTGGGTATTTTCCGGCCAATCTAAGTGCCTATTGGTATTAAAAAAAATGCAGGTGAAAAGAAAAAATCATGCACTAAAGGTTTAAAGAATTTGCATTAAATGTTGTCGAAAAATTATATTACTCGTGCTGGTTTATTAGAAATATTAAGAAAATGCTACGTTGATAAAGTAAAAAAAAATGTTTATAAGTGGTACAAGAAATTTAGTGATGGTAGAGAGGCAGTTGAAGATCGTTTGGGAAGACCTTCCATGTTAACCGCCAAACAAATACCGTTCCATAAGTACCACATCCAGGAGATATGGCACCGTGATATTTTTTCATGTTGCTTTGATTGAAGAATCCCTTTTGTGGACGCCGTTTTCAGTTCACAAAATCCATTCAAGAAAGCCGATTTGAATTGGGAAAGATCCAGAAGGAAGGAAAATGGGTTCCATTATAATTCCATAAAATGGGTTGCCTATGAATTGAAGAAAATACATTGAAAGGCGAGAAACCACTTGAAATTTTGCTTGCCAGACAAACAAGAAATGGTTTTTTACATCGAGTTCTGATAGGCGATGGAAAGTGGATCTATTTTGACAATCCAAAGCGTAAAAAATCATGGGTAGACCCAGGTCAGCCTTCAACATCACAATCAGTATACACAATATACATGGAAAGAAGGTTTTGTTGTGTATTTGGAGGGATAGTAGGGGAGCTGTGTATTACGAACTGCTGAAACCTGCTGAAACGATTACTGGAGATCGATACTGATAATAATTGATAAAATTGAACCGAGCATTGAACGAAAAACGACCAGAAGTAATAGCTAACGATGGCCAATACTTTAAGGTAATTTATTTTGTTATGGAAATAAACGTTCAAATTTTGCGACAAAATCGACATTATTAACCGAGACACCTATTAGAAAAGGAAAATTAATGCTAGAAAATAATGCATAATTAAAAAAGAAAGAGCAAATTTCACCTATAATCTAGAATTAAATTAATATTAAAAAATAATATTGAAACATTTTAACTATCTTTTGGTAGTAAATATGCCTTGATTTTAAATTTTCGGCAAACACACTTTTCATTAAAATTTTTAGAAATACGAACATGGAATTTTTAATAATATTTAAGTATTAATTGAAACCTCTAAATAACATATTTATTTTTTAATAATAAATATTTTAAAATTTAAAGATGTATCGGAGGTATGTCAAAATGCTAAAGAACATTTAAAAATTAGACAGAATACTTTACTCAACCCATAAGCCGCTGTGAAAATGTCAAATCAATTGACTTGGCCGTTCAAAAGTTATTGCAATTTAAAATTATCGTAATTTTATACGCGATCTTATGGTAAACACTAACATAATAACTTAAACACAATATACAAAGAAAAACTATCAAGCGCTCGAAACTTGCAGATTATGTTACTTAAACTGTTTGAAACCAATTTTGCCCAGTTTTATTAATATCCATTTTCAGTACTCTTGCATCCGATTGTACCTCCGAAACATACTTAAATTTCTTCTCATGTCTAAGCGACAAGCGCAAAGAAAGATAAACCATCTGGGAAGGGATAAGGGATTTGTATTAAATTGTAGAAGTTGAGCAAATTGATTCCCCATACATTAAAAGGTAGGAACAAGTTTCAAAAGACAATGGTGTATCTTCTCTTAGGTATGCGAACTATTAATTGTTTAACTTTTTCTTTTGTTTAAACGATTAGTTTTATAATTCATTTGTATATTTCGTTCTATTGGATGCAATTTCAATTATAGAAATTGCTGAAACAATCTTATCAACCACTTTAATGTTTCTATAATTGAAAAACATCAATTATAAATATTGCTTTACACAAATTAAAATTCTTCGCTAAAATTCTTTAATAAATTTAATAATTTGGATTGAAAGTTCCGACGAATATAAAGACGTTTTTAAAGTGTCAGGTATCTGTTTGAAATCAGAACAAAATAACAAAAGAACCTTTAGAAAAGTATTTTTATCGACAAAACTTTATAAGATAAGATACATTTCTATTGTGCTTACAATCAATTTACTAATAATACATATTTCTACAAGGTGTAACTCAGTAACGTAGATTTTGTTTACATTTGTTACATCGTCAAACATTAATTTATATACTGGGACCTTTGGTAAACTCAAAGACATTTACCACAAAACATTAAATCACTTGTTTGAAACATCAAATCAATTTCTCCACGCCCTTTTCCCTAACTATGTTATCATCATCAAGAATATTATGATAACACAGTTAGAGCTTTTTCCTAACTATGTTATTATCATACTAATTGTACAGCATATCTTAAACAAAAAACTTGATAAACTTCTTGCTTGTTGATCTTTATGTTTCATGAGATTTCATAAAACGTGGCAAAGAAAATAGGTTGTTTTGATTCTGTGGTTCTGCTAAAAGAGCTAAAGTTTGTGCACTATAGTGGAATTACCCAATTTTCAATTGGGTCGAGTTATTGACACGAAACAAGGCTTTCGTGGCATAGCGAAACAATTGGAATTTGCTTCTCTTATCGTTATGAGGACATGAATAAGTTGATTTAAGGATTAAAGTTCTGCACAAGTAGAATATTTTGATTTTCCAGAAAGTATGTGATGAAGGACATCTTAGACTGATTACTGCACAAAATTGACATGAATATATCGATTATAAATAAAATGCTGATTAACAATCATCTTCGAAACAGTTCTAGCTGTTGTTACAACATTCAAGAAAAATAATTAAAAAAATAAGAAGAATACGAAGAAGAGAAGAAGAAAAGAGAAGAAGAAAACAGAAGAAGAAAAGAGAAGAAGAAAAGAGAAGAAGAAAACAGAAGAAGAAAAGAGAAGATGAAGAGAAGAAGAAGAGAAGAAGAAAAGAAGCGAAGAAAAGAGAAAAAAGAAAAGAAAATAAGAGAGAGAAGAAGACAATAATAGTAGAGGAGAGAAGAGAAGAGAAGAGAAAAAGAGAAGAGAAAAAGAGAAGAGAAGAAGAAAAGAAAATAAGAGAAGAGAAGAAAATAAGAGAAGAGAAGACGAGAAAAGAAGAGAAGAACAGAAGAAAAAAAGAAGAGAAGAAAATAAAAAGGTTACGAGGTTACACAGAGGTGGCGCAAGTCTGAATAAATAACTATAATATTTGTGTGAATCGTTAGATGGCGTGTTGTGAAGTTCTGACACGCTAACCTTTAATTGTTTGTTTGTGCCGATCGACTAAAGCAAACAAATTTTGACATTTTCTGAAAAATGGATAATGTTACGGTTTAAGCCCTACTGTCATAATATGTAAAATGAGCTAGATTATATTTTAAAAGATTCATCTCTTTCATTTTCGATGGTAAAAAAAGTGGGTTGCTGAATTTAAGCGCGGTTAAACATCCATTAAAGAAATGAACGTTTGGGACGTTCCAAACCCGCTACAATCGACAACATTCTTACAAAAATTGATAATTTTATACTAAATGATCATCGACTGAAGGTGTGTTAGCCTGTTGATATTGCAAACCTCTGTATAGACCGTGCCCACTATATTTTACACAATGTTTTGGGTTCAAAAGAGCTTTTCGCTCGATGAGCTCCGCGCTTGGGTACTATGTTTCAATATTGAGCTAACTTAACGTTACACATCTCGTGATATTGCTGCAAAACTCCATGACCCATATTTCGAAGTTCTTTCAGAGTTTCTTTTGAGTAGTATTCACCAGATTTGGCTATCAACGATTACTTCATCTTCGTTCCAGTTCGATAAATTGTATTATACTAAGAGTAATAAAAAGTTGGAACATCATTGGTCTATGTATGTCTATGTTCTGAATTCCAAGGTGACTAAGCTGAAATACAATTCTCAAAAAATCACGTTTTCTTGGGTATGTAGAGAACTTTTCAAACAACGCCCGTAAGCAAGAATTTGTAAAAAGACAAAACATAATTCGAAATTAAATATAGACATTTAGTAGTTGTAAATAGTTGATTGGCGTTTGCGAAAGCGTGCATAAGCCTGTTTTAATTTCGTTTCTATTCAGGCTAATATGACATAGATCCAATTAAAAGAAGACTGAAAACCCCTTTGAAAATTGATCATATGTTTTTAATTGGATTTTCCATGACTCATTGTTACAGATAATGTTGAAATAAGTTAGTTTCTATCGATAATAGTTTATGATACCATTATGTTATTTACTGATAAGGAAATCATTGATATTTTTTTATTGTTAGTTCATAATTTTTTAATTTATATGCTTTTATTTTAATGGGATCGGTGAACACTTATATGACAGGTGAACATTTCCATAATAAAAACATTGTGGATTAAAGAATAATAAAATAAGATATGTTGTTGAACGGCAAGATAGAAAGTAGGTGCGTGGATCAGAAAACAAACTAAAAAGGTGATTCCAATTCCTAAAAAGTGATTCCATTATTAGAGTTAAATTGTTTAAATGGAAAAACATCAATCACATAGCATGATACTAAAAAAAAGTTGAACAAAATAGTAATAAGAATTTTTATTTCAAAAAAATTTAAAATTCACTACTAAATTGATATGATTATTAGCATCATTATAAATAAAAGAGCATACATCAAAGATATAATATTACTCCCTGAAAAGTGACAATGAACATTTATCCTCTACGTTAACGGCCAGTCTTATATCATTTACTTATTGTAATTTGGTTAACATATTGTATATAAATTTGGGAAGTTGTTAATAAAAAAATTATAAAGGTTGTTACCATACCAGAGCGCAAGATTTGAATTGTGCACCATTTTGGCTGTCATGATTTGATAAGTTAAGAATTGTGGCAAGTCAATAATAGACAGATATGAATTAATAAAGATGAAGCGTACCATCAAAATCATAAGATTAAAATGGTGAAAGTTTGGTTATTACAATTCGTAAAGTGCGTCCGATTTTCGGTAGAAATAATGTTCCAAATTTATCAACTGTGAAAAGAATAAATTTGATTATTCAGGGTTTGTACTTAAAAACAATAGTGAACCCTTTCCTTATACCACATAAATTAAAATAAGTATGATATTAGCACACGCTTCGATAAGCGTCTTGATAACGAAATAAATTTAGATGTATTTAAAATAATTTTAAATACTCGATAATGCTTTTTAAGAAAACTTCAAATACACAAGTATTGTGATTGATTGTACTTCTATATAATTATCAACAATTTATTAAAAATGATAATGATCTAATACATTTAAGGATCGAATGTGGTATGATTTAAAGAAGGTATTACAGAGATTAAAACTAATTAAGAACAAGCAAGTATATTAAAACAGATATCCCATTACAATAAATTAGGGATTGTATCCAGATAAAATATCTAAAAATCATTTTATTGAGTCATAACTAATTTCGGCTAAACATCACAATAAATCATTTGAATCAACGGAAACAAGCCACATTTTTTTGAGTTGTTTACTTACAATCATTTATTTAGAAAAGTGTTATATACAGGGTAACAAGAAACGTCACATACATTTTAAAGTAAATATTGTTTTTTTGATCTTCTGTTAGCTCGATTCACTTCACCCAACGATATTCCAACTTTTTTATACCTTCCAAAAATTACGACTTTTCTGATTTAATATGAATTTCTTTCTAGCCATCAAGCCATTTCTTCATGTCTGGCAAGTCGGAGGAGGTTAAATTCGGAGAACAGGGTGGATGTGGCATGAGTGTGTAGTGTAAATTAATTAATGTTGCTGTTGCAACAGCGGACGAATAAGCGGGTACATTGTCGTGGTGAAACAGCAAATTTTTCTTAGCAAATGATGGCATATGAATGAAAAGTTGCAAGTGGGTTAGTGGAGCATTTATTAAAAGTATTCAAAAAACAAGGAACATAATTTTCGTGCTCCAGATAACAATTACTCGTTTTTTCAACTGCTCCCAAACGTTAGCAAACGTCTCCCGAGATAGGTTTCTGGCCTTAAACCATCATCAGTCGGTGGTGACGCTTGCTAATGTTTGGCGGTGGCTGAAGGATTAAACTATTCTTACATGGGGTACGAAAAATGTTCTTGCTGTTTGGATATTTTTAATATACTCTTCCCGAACCGGCTGGACCCGCCCGAACCGTACCTAGACGGGGTTTGGGCGGGTCACGGCCGATTTGCGCAGTCTGTTGGACGTTGGACATTCTCTCTGTGGCCTTTCTAGAATGTAAACGGTATCCTTTCTCTGTCTCGCTTAGGTGTAGTACCTCTGGTTTGATTACTGTGTTGTAGCGTCTTATTTTTG
This sequence comes from Cosmopolites sordidus, assembly GCA_031761425.1. Lineage (NCBI taxonomy): Eukaryota > Metazoa > Arthropoda > Insecta > Coleoptera > Curculionidae > Cosmopolites > Cosmopolites sordidus. The sequence continues at coordinate 113,454 of JARFXV010001398.1, forward strand.
CCTGTGTGGATATGCATTTCTTATTGTAGATATTGTGTGTCTTGCCGTATGCCTTATTCATCTTCTGTAATCGAGTCTTCTCTTCTCCTGTGGGTTCGAGGATCTCGCCCAGGTATTTGAAGTGAGTGACCCTATTTTTTTGCCATATTTGGTGTTCGAATTTTAGACATCTAATTTTGAACAGAAGAATTCGGTTTTTTGAAAGGAGATTTGTAGGCTGACTTTCTCTGCACATTCCTTGAGGATTTCTATTTGTTTGATTGCCCTCTTTTCATTGTCTGCGAGTATGGCTAGGTCGTCTGCGAAGGCTATGTATGATATTTCTATGTTGTTTTTGGGTCATCCCAGTCGAATTGTTTTCCAATGTCCTTGATTTTTCAGTTCTTTTTCCCATTCCCTTATGACTTTGTCCAGGACCAGGTTGAAGAGGAGTGGGGATAACCCATCTCCTTGGCGCACTCCGGTTTTAATCAGGAAGGATTCGGAAATTTCTCCCATCAATTTCACTTTAGAGGTTGTGTCGGTCAGTGTCTGCTTGATCAATTATAGTGTTTTGAGGTCGAGTACTTGTTTTTCTAGGATGTGGAACAGAGATTTTCGGTCGATGCAGTCGTATGCTTTCTTGAAGTCCACGAACGTGCAGATGATTGGGACGTTCCTGATAGCTTTGTATTTCAGTATTGTTTTTAAGTTAAATATTTGTTCAGTGCATAACCGACCAGGGCAAAATTCTGCCTGGTACTCGCCAATTTTGTGTTCTAATTGTCCTTGTGTTCGCTGGAGAAGGCATGTTGAGAGGATTTTGTAAGTGACTTGTAGTAAGGAGATTTCTCTCTAGTTGTTCATATCTGTTCTGTCTCTGTCCATTCTATTTCCATTCATCTGGTAATTTTTCTGTTTGCCAAAAGTTCGTGATAATTTGCGTAAGTTCCTGCAGTGAATTTGATCCGAGGTTTTTTTAACAGTTCCGCGGTGACGCCATCTTCACCGGATGACCTGTTATACTTTCCTGTGTTGGTGGTGGTGATTCTGAGTGGCTATGGATACAATTTTCCTTGGGGAATCATGTATCACATTCGGGGCAATTAAGAAGATCAGAGAAATAGTGTGCCAGCTCCTGACAATTCTCCTGATTGGTTAGCGCTAATCTCCCATTCCGCTTTCTGAAGCAAATATTTTGTGGTGTGTATCCACGGATTTCTTTTGCAAAAGTCCTATAAAAGTCTCTCGTGTTATAATTGCGGAAATTCTCCTTTATAGAGTCTAGTTGTTCCTTCACGTACTTCCTCTTAGTTTGCCTGATAACCTTTGCGGTCTATTTTCTAGTCACGTCAAAAAGTTGTTGACTTTTGGGATTTTTTAGTGTTGTACTCCTGAAATGCTCGTTTGCGTCGCTGCAATGCACTTTCGCATTCCGAATCCCACCGAGCGTATTTTGTGTTCTTTTTCAATGGGATCAGTTCCTGTGCTTTTTGTGTAATTTTTTGTGGAATTTTTCAATGTATCTGCCTGTTCCTTTTCCCATTCCTCTGTTATGTTGGATTCCTTGATCTTTTTTGTGTCGAATTTCTGTAGATGTGCTTTCTTGTGATGAATTCTCCTTGCGGTGAACTTGACCTTGATTCGTGTTAGGTAGTGGTCTGAGTCAATGTTCGCGCCCCTGCGGACTTGAGGATCTAGGATCTCTCTTTGTTGTGGGTATGATATCGCAATGTGGTTTATCTGGAATTCTCCAATCTGTCGTATAGTTGATTTCCATGTCTCTCTTTTTTCGTAGATATTTTCTTAGGGATGTTGACATGATCTTCATTCTGTTGCCATAGTTCTTGTTGGTAAATTTGTGATCGGGGAATTTGCCTACGATTTTCTGATAGATTTCTTCTCCACCGATTTGTGCGTTAAATTCGTCCAGTAAAATTTTGACGTCATCCTTTGAGACCTTTGCCATTACCTTCTGTAATGTTGACCAGAATTTATCTGTAGACTTGGGGGTTTTCTTGTTGTCCCCGTTTGTGGGGGCATGTACGTTGATTATGGTGTATTTTTTATTGGCGCACTGTATGCACATAGTCATTAGTCTATTGTTCATGGGGGTGATTTCCTTAATAGAGTTAACTATCCCTTTGTGTACCACAAAAGTCATTCCCAGAAGCGGAGCCCCCTGGCGACTCGTTTGTCTGTCCTGCTTTTGAATATGCGATAGTTCCCGTAGCCCATCGTGTCCTCATCCATGATGCGTGTTTCTTGTAGGTCAAGCACAAGTATATTTTGCCTGTCAAGCTCTGAAGTTAGGTTGTGAAGTTTTCCTGGTCAGATCAGCGTGTTGATGTTGAAGGTGTCAATATATGTAGTTGTTTTGTATGGAAATTTGCCGGAAAACGGCGACTTTTTTTGAGATCGTGAAAGTCCAGGCTCCCCAGAATCCAAGCCACCGGTCTGTCGACTGGTGGATTGGTTACCACCTGGGATATCATTGTTATTACTTGCATGATTGCTTATAAGCTTATAGGTCCAGTGTTTCCACAGGGAGTTCAGAACCAGGGATTGTTAGTTCCTGGAGTGTGGTGTACAGCCGCATATATATATATATATATATATATATATATATATATATATATATATATATATATATATATATATATATACATATATATATATATATATATATATATATATATATATATATATATATATATATATATATATATATCATTATAATTTTCAAAAAGAGGGGGGACCAAGACGACTGTACTATGGCAGGGCTGCATTATGGTCTTAGTTTTATTCAACATCTTTATGACGGTATTGATGAGTATCGTTGACAGGAAGCTGGAGGATAGAGGTATTGCAATACGCTATAGGGTCGATCCCTTCGATCTGTAGTGCTTTAAAGACAAGACCAAACTTGAATACGCTATATCACAGAATTCATGTACGTTAATGACTGATTAAACCTTAAAATTTTTTCCTTAAAATTTACATAAATAAAACTAAAATTATTGCAATTCATGGTAATTATTCCCCTCACACCAACAACATTTATCCACCTGGCTCTCCACTTGAGTCTGTTAAATCTTTTAGCTAACTGGGTAGTCTCTTTAATTCTAGAGGAGATCTGAATGCGGAAATTCGCAACCGAATTAATTAGCTGAGTTTTTAGAGGCATTTGCAAACTCCACCATAGAGATTTTGGAAATTATGTCCTCAAACCTGTCCTTGATGGTAAAAGTGGCTGTGTACCGAGCTGTGATTGTGACCAGCAGAGTGTGTGATTGTGTGTGAGCTGTGTAAGTAAGCCAAGACACAATCACGAGTGTGATTGTGTCTTGGCTTACTTACTGGTGTGAATCGTGGGTACCTAACATGAAACACCTGAAGGTTCTTGAGAGCACACAGTAACGCCATCTGAGACAAATAATGGGGATCAAATAAGAAATCAAATAAGGACGTCAGCGTTGGACGGGACAATGGAGACAACTAGTTCATCAGTATCTAGTATCGAGGCCTAGAAACAGATAAATTCCGCCCCCAGGACAATTCGACTGTGTCAATATCGAGTGGTCGCGTTATCTTTTCTAGAATAGGTCTCATTAGCCAGAGAGGAATACACTCCCGCTAATCTTAGAAGTTAAATTACAAAATTCGAATTCTAGTATGAAGTGTTGGGATCAGAATGTTATCATGTTATGATTTTTAAGTTATGGTGTGCGTGCGTCGTATTTTAAATATTCTAATAGCAGGCTTCTTTTTTCCAAATATTATACCCATATTTTATGTTATTATTTATAATTAATATTTTAATATTAATGTCATTAAATAAATACTTATACATTATTATGTTTTGTGAGTAGTTTTCTCGAATAACATAAAATATGGGTATAATATTTGGAAAAAAAGAAGTCCCCTAGTAGAATAACAGCCCAAGAAAAGCTGTTCTTCAATTAAAACAATAACGCGACAAATTAAAGCAGTATCAAATACTAATAGCAATAACATGCTGTAAATACCATTTTAGTAGTTCTGATATATGATTTAATACAATGAACCATGAAGTTGGGGTTAGAGTATTACCGCTGTATGATTTTGAAGTTGACTTTTCTGAAAAAGAATTGGCTTGTGCAAGTACAATAATAACCGACCACAAATGGTGCATACGCACATAACGACCGGTTTTGACAAGCCTACTCCTGACCGCAGGAATCGGAAAATGCGGTAATTCGACGGTGATGCGAAGTTTGGATAATATTCTTGGCATGGAAGAACTTCCCATTCGACAGCAGTATCTCCTTTACCCTTACTTATAGTTGCGTATTCTGAAGATAATGCACATTGATGTTTTTTGTTGGATTAGTTCTATAAAGAGATTATGGTAACAACAGTAATATTTAAGGCTTTTGGCACTTTTTGAGTACATGAGTTAAAATTTCGTTCAATAAATACTTGCAGTTCGGAGTATAAAAGTATTTCATTTATCCAGATAGTTATTTGCCTTCAACTTTAAAATCACCTTTTCCGCATTGTTGAAACCAGTATTTACATGTTTTTTTTTCTGATGGACCTGTTTCAATTACAATTTTCTTAAAATCAACATAATGAAAAAAAATATATACTTTTGTTTACAAAAATAGTTGTACTGTCTGAATTAGTTGCAAAGACAATTGTAGAGACCAATTATAGACGGTTGTATAAATTGTTATATATATTAGGAGACATGACCGTGACGAAGACTAGATCAAGATATACATAATAATTTATGAAGATACTAGAATAAAACTTAAATCCAAATTTATTAATATTGATTTTCAATTTAACAGTGCTCATGATAATGAAATATTTAAAAAAATATATGAAATATTAAGAGTGATTAGAATATTCTGTATAAAACTCGTCAAAAGGATATTAAATAATATAACGACAATAAATATTATAATTTTTCTATTTTCGGTTCATGCGCTTAAAAAAATTTCAGCCTGAAAAATGCGCTACAAAACAATACCACAGCTTTATGCCACTACTTGCCTCACCGTTCATTAACAACATATTATCTGACCTTGTTACCATTCGTACAATGATAAATACAATTTTTCAAATAAAATTTAATTCAGTGGTAGGATACAATATAACACGTGTATTGCGTTGTTTTTAATAGAATAGATGAACGACGAATGTAACGATAGCAGGATAAACTGCTCGTGGATAAGATTTTTGAAAAATATATCAACCCCCCAAGAAAAAGGAAGAAGGCAGGATATTTTAATCAGGAGTCTAAATTTATTCCCAACAACTTGGACACATAATGGTTCTATAATTACTGAAATATACAGAAAATGTTTGGCATTTTCAAATTGAAAATAAATATATAAGAATGGCTAGAAATATAAAGAACTTCAAACTACAATTTTATTAATATTTACTTATTACCTTAGTTAACTGATTACTTTAAATAATAATCGACGTAAAAATTGGGATTATTTGTAGACAAAGAAAAATGTATTGTTTTACATACTTTTACATTTTACAGAAAATTAAATATTCGCCAGAACACGTAATATCTTTTAAATGCGGTATCATAAAATGTCTCATCCTAACTTATTAATTTTTTTATGAATTACAAAGAAAAATGTGTTATTTTTTTATAACCCTGTTTTGGTCTCTTTTATTTGTTATATTGGTGTTATTTTTCAAGCTAATACTCATATATCATCATCTTCTATGAATAAATCCTCCTGCTTGTGTTGATGATTGGCATCTATAAATCATTAACATGTTCTTTTTTCAAAATTATATTTTGTTGATATAAATTAATAACTGCAATGTAATTCTTTTAATTCATGATTTATAAATAACATTATTTCTTAAAACATGTTTCGATTGAAAAAGAACAATAAAATCATTCATGTCTTAAAAGGCGCTGTCTGTATTATTATGACCAATATTGCGCGTTTTACGGATCTATGTAAGCATTTTTTCAAATAACTTTGAAAATGTTAAGGAAGTTGTACGGCGATAATGTAGTGGTAGAATGACTTTAGTGATGGTAAGGGAGGAGTTGAATATGTGAGGAAGACCTCTCACGCCAACTAACAAAGAAAAAATTACTAAAATTAAATATCTTGTGCCGAGTAGTCGCTTGTTAAGTAGAGATAAGGCTAATACATATAAATATTACTGAAATATAATTTGGATCCATTCAATCAATTTTGAAGAACAATTTAGACTTTTCTCATACGTGTTTTCGTCTTGTTTCGAACACTGAATTTTTGTGTAAAACATTTTTGTATTGAAGTTGTTGAATGAATGTTGAAATGCTTTCTTTGGATGATGATATTCTAAAATATATAGTTACTGGCAACTATCGAGATATGGATCATGCTGATGACCGAAAACAATCAACACAATTAAAAATCAAACTCATATTAACTTGTTCCATTGATTACTATAGTATTGTGCACAAAAAAGTTTCTCTCAACTGGTTAGATAGTGATAATAATAAATAATATTACTTAAAGGTTATCAGTCATTTGAGTGAATCCATTAAAAAAAACCTCCAGATTGTGGATCGCACATCGCAATAATTATTTATCAATTTTTCGTTAAAGATAAAAAAACCGTTTCGTAAACACTATATTCATCAGATATGGCATCGTTTGATTTATTTTGGTCCCTCGACTGAAGAAATTCCTTCGTGGACACCTTTTGAGTCCCTAGAAGCCATACAAGCTGACCGCTTTGAAGGAAACTCCAGCTGTCGAGTATAAAAACTATTTCGAAGGAGAAAAAGAAGACTTTTCCGAAGAAGGTAAAAACATTGGAATAAGAGTATTGCAGTGAGGGAGGATTACTTTGAAGGAGACAAATAAATATGCATGAATAAATAATTATAATTGTGTTATATATTTAAAACGTTACCTTAATATTTGATCATAATAGTATTTACGTCGCATGATCTTTCCGTACTATCAAATATTATAAATGGCCTTGTTGCGTAACATTTATTAAATAATTTAATAATAAGTTTTCACCTTGATATGAACGTAATGCGTTATGTAAATATTTGATATAGTAAATACTCGTATAAAAATCCAACAAGAATATAACATCTTGATAAGTACTGCTACACACAAACTAAATAATTAATATATAAATATGTATACCATGTGATTAAAATTGACCGGGACTGGAAAACAAAATATTTTTTTGCAATTTTACAACTCTTTATTATCGCCTTCAAAATAGGCTCTATTTGATTGGATACATGCATGTTAACGCTTGATCCAATCATCCATGCACTTCGAACACCCTCTGCCAGAATGGCCTTCGGTTCTTTCAGCGAACTCTTTTTAATGTCCTCAATCGAGTTAAAACGCGCTTCACAGAGCGTACATTTGAGTTTGAGCGTACGTTTGAGTAAATTCCGCACGGAGCTATATCCGGCGAATACGGTGCATGAGCTATCATTTTCGTCACGTTTGGCCAAAAAATCACGCACAATTAGAGTCGTATGAGATAGCGCGTTTCATGCCCAGAATATCAATCAAAATGTGTTAAGATCATCCATAAGAAATGCCAAGATCTTCAATTATCTCTGTAATGCCAACATGATGATTTTCATTCAAGCACGATTTATTTTAACGTTCTCGATGTAATCGTCGTTAACGGAGGCTGATGGCCGGCTGGCATGGGCCAAGTTTTCAACGGTCCCACGGTCTTCACTAAATGCTCTATGCTACTCTAATGCCCTGGTTTTTGAGATAGCGGAATCCCCATAAGCTACCTGCAACATTTTCAATGCATCTGATGCAGAAATTCCATTAGAAACACAAATTTCACACAATTCTTTGTTCAGTTTTTTTTATTCATAGAAAAAACCGCCAGAGTAACGTTTCGTGCACAAACAAACATCTACCAAATACACACTAATTGACATACCGCACTGAATTTCATTTCTTATACTTCTAGATATTTGATAATTTTTATGTTTAATTTTTGAAAGTCAAGCTTTATTTATTTTGTTATCAGCAAAATAATTTAAACAGACTTTTTAAACTCAGATCAGCACCATATAGAAATAAAACAACATATTATAGCTTTTCATTGCAACGATTCAACATGGCGTGAGAATAAAACATCCGTATTATTGAAATTTAATTTTGCTTTATATTGTTTTCATGCATGGTGAATGTATATTGTAACAACATAAGCAATTGCTGTTACAACAGGTGATATGTTTGAATTGGTGCAGTTTGTGATGCAAGACTGAACATATATATGTAGGTATCAATAAATTCTTTATTTTCAGCAACAAAAATGATCATAGGCTATGATATCACAATTTATTTTGCATCTCTTACACATTATAATTTATATAAATATATAAAACTTTAGAGATCAATTTATGTGTAAATGTAACATTTACTACACAAAACGTTATATTATAGTAGCGTGAGGAATTTATACTAGACTTACTTAATTATCAGGCTGTTCGAAAAGTTCGTGGGGATTTTTTAAGAGAAAGAGAAACGTAAATAGTTTATGTAAATATTTATATAGTCTATTATGTAATTACCATTATTATTAACTTTTAACTTTCTATTTAATTATTAACAACTTTTTACCACTACCAATATAGTGGTAGGTACCTATAATGCCTTTTTACCAAAAATTAACATCTTTATTGCCAAAAAATGTCAAAAGGTTGTTTTTCATCTCTGCTGCCGTTTTAAAAGATTAGAAAGAAATGAGAGAAATAGATGGCAGTTCGAGGGTGCGATGTCCAGTAGTAAGGCGGATGGGGCAAAATATTCCAGTTGAAGCTCAACAATGTTTGTAGCGTCCAGATTGAAAAGTGCATTATCATGGCGAAAAGCGACGTCTTTTCTGTTTGCTAATGCTGGCTTGTTTTCTTTAACTGCTGCCTTGAGCCGACCCAATTGTGAACAGTAGAGGTCCGCTTTGAAGGTTTGGTTCTATGGAAGTGTATGCGTCCCTTCCAATCCTATCAAATGCAAAGTATAATTTTCTTTATATGAAGACTGTTCTTCCATTCACCCTGGCAAACTCCATGATTGTTTTCGTTTCACGTTATTGTACACGATCAACTTTTCATCACCAGTTACCATCCGCTTCAAAAGTGGAGCCTCATTTTTTTTTCAGCAAAAGATCGCACGAATATATTCGATTTCGCAGAATTCGTTTATTAAGTTCGTGAGTAACCCATACATCGTATCGGTAGACGTACTAATTTTTTTTCAGATTATCAAAAATGGTCGATTTGCCAATATTTAACTCATCTGTTATCTCACGGAATGTGGTGTGTGTATCTTCGGTTTTTACGGCATTTATTTCCTAGACATCAGTGCTTGAAGGACAGCCAAAGAGATGCCAGCTCAAAATCTTCGCCCCTGAATTGATCAAATCAGATTTGCAACGTGGTCTCCCAAACATAACGTGCTCCGTAAACTGTACAAATCTTATTTTTGTTTGAACATTGTTCTTGCCCTTTTTGAAACAAACAAGCATAATGTGGCGTAAATGCCACAATATGAATTAACTTGACTAAATGAAGCAAATCAAAGATAATACGAAAGTAAACATTGTAATGTATTGTAATGTTTAATTTACTTATAATTAATATGTAAATAAACATTACTAATCCAGCACAGATTTTTGTTTAGAAGCGTTAAGAATAACTAATGGAAAATCCCTACGAACTTTTCGGACAACCCTATATTATGAAAATAAATTGGGATAATATGCTGAATTATGTCTTAGAAAAATCTGTGGCTTTTTATTCGGTAGTAGCATAAATAAAATATCTATCAAAGATTTTATATTGAGTTTTCCATTTTTACCGAATTATTTTACCGAGTTTTCCATTCATATCAAATCGCATTGTGTTTACATTAGTGTTAGTTAGGATTAGGGGATGAACCCAGTTCATTGAAATCCAATTAAAAAAAATAATCAGATTTATTAATTTCCTAATGATGCTAATTTGGTTAGCGTAACGTGTGTTGAGCAAGTCCAATGCGAGTTGGTGTGAGTGAAAAACTGGCTATAAAGTTCACATCAAAGATTTCGAATTAAAATGTATTAAAAATTATCAAAAACAACATATATTCTACATGATTATCCAATAAGAGTGTCAGAACTTTAAAACGAGGCACAATAATAACTACAAGTGATAATCTGGACATTTTAATTTTATCAGAGAACAAGTACAGATAATACCATATGTTTTAAAAATAATGTTGTTCAAATGCCCCCCTCGACTTCGTCTCGTGAACTGTATTCTGGAGACCCAATTTTGGTGGAAAAAAATCTTTTCCAACGAAGCACATTTCTGGCTTAATGGGTTAATGAAAATCCTCAAGTGATTTAGGAGTTACCTGTTCATCCTCAGAGAATCAGTGTTTTGGAGTGAAGGAGTAATAAGATCTTATTTTTTTTTATGGAAATGATGATGGAAATCATTTTACTGTTAATGGTGATCGCTATAGGAATGTGGAACATCATATCTTCGGCTTGAACTAATTAATGTGGATATAAATAATGTTTTTAATTAAAAAAGATGGTGTAATATATCGCCAAACTAACAAGCAAGATCATGAGATATCCCGCCCTTGGACTATTTGTGGGGTTATGTTAAACCTTTGATATACAGACATAAATCTCTAACAATTTATAACCTTTCATCAAACATTCACCATTGAAAATATACAACACGATATGTATGAAAGAGTAATCGAAAATTGGATTTCCAGAATGAATTCCATCAGACGAAGCCGAGAGGGACATTTGAATGACATTATTTTCAGAACATAATGCCATTATTTGTTCTTCAAGATAAAAAAAAAACATTACCGGATTATCAGTTGTAGTTGTAGTCATGGTGCCTCAGTTTAAAGTTTTGATACTGTCATTGGGCAATCCTTTATATACATCTATTATAATTTGGTAGACTAGTATCTAAGAAAGAAACTTTCAACATTATAGTTACATTAAATTAACGCAGTTCAGTTACAGCTAGAAATAGTAAATTAATATATTTTGCGCTAGCGACCTGAAAAATATCTACATTAAAAATTATTTAAATTCTACTTACATCTAACGTCCCTAAAATAAGTAGTTTGGAGAAACGCATATTTTAATTATGGTTTATTTAAATAGTCATTAGTATCCTATGTAAGAGAAACATTTCACTGTTTTTAATATATTAAAATGTTCATTTCATTAGAATTTCAGTGTTGATCAAACACACTTATTTTGTATTTAAAAATGGAAATAATATACTGGGACATAAAAATACAAAAAATGAGCAACATCCAGTATACATATTTAGCATATCTTGAATACAGACCCTAATGCACTTTTTACGTTTTACCTTTATGTTTGTTATTGAAAAGAAGTTGAAATGTACGGACGAGTTAAATTGTTTTGTTTTTATCATGATATGAGGTATTTTTCGTGTGTTAGAACGGTAAACAGTGTTCTTGTGGTTCTGCTAAAAGTGCTAATATGCCACGAGTTCATGAAGTAAGTTTAATAATTTTTAAAACTATATGGTTATTTATGAAACAACTCATCCTAAGTATTCATCAGAAGTCAGTGGCGTGAGGGAGGGCGTTGCCCCTCCAGCATTTATTAATGTTCCAGCATTAAACAATTTTTCAGACTAAAACACCATATTTTATTCACTTCCTGTATATGGTTTCAATGGCACGAAATGTAAAAAGGAGGAAGGGAAAAGAAAAAAAATCTTCAGCAGCACTATTTTCTTCTACGCCCTACCACTAATAACCTACAAACCGCCACTGTCAGAAGTTTAAATGCAGCCTGTAATGTAACTGACATATTGCAGCCTATTTCTGAATCGAAATATTGCAGCCCATCGTTCCGATGTATCTGCAAGCGCATTCAAATATTATTTTCCAATACAAAATAACGCTAGACCGTAAATAGTTTATTACAAATAATAATAATAGATATTATTATTATACTAAACTTGAAGAGATTTACCACTAAACACCAAGTCACTTTTTTTTTGAACTTCTCGACGCACGTTTCGCTAACCATATTAGCATCATCAGGAGATGATTTATGATCTAAGAGATTAAATGATCTTATGATCTAAGAGATTGATGATTATGATCTAAGAGATTAAATCATCTCCTGATGATGCTAACATGATTAACGAAACGGGCGTCGAGAAGTTGAAAAAAAGTGATTTGGAGTTTAGTGGTAAATCTCTTCAAGTTTAGTGTTTCACACCAAAGGTTCCAATAGAAGAATTGATTATTATCATAGTTATAATTAAAGTAATAATAATAATGAAAATAATTAAAGTGCAGTATTTTTTAAGTCTGCGATAGCGACATTTGATTAGCCAGGGAGATCTCCAGATATATCGACGATAGAACATGTATGAAATAGCATTCGTCGAACTCTTGAGTTTGATTGCGTCAGAAACTTATGAATGTGAAACATGTGTACATCGTGCCTGGAACACCTTGCCACAAGAAGATAGATCATCTAATATAGAGTTATCAATAACCGTGGTGGATCTACTAATTTTTTTAGTCAAATGTACACAAAATTTTTAAAATTAATCCAATAAGAAATACTTTTCATAATGTTACATTTGTTATTTCGTTCTCCAGCATATTAGAGATAGAAATATGCTTTATCGCGTTTTTGTGCAGCTTATATTAGTACATTCAATATAATACTAGAACACTGAATAGATTTGTGAAGGAAGCAAAACGAAAAGCGACAGTAAAGGTCGATATTAGTGAAAAAAGATAGATAAAAAAGAGGAAATATTTTGGGAAATTATGCAACGGAAAGGAAGTCGAAAAAGGAAACTATAGAGATAACGGAACCTATACATGAGAAAGTGGAGAACGCAATAAGGCCATTAAAGAAAAAAAAAAGGTCAAATGTGATAACGCAGAATTAATAAAAGGAGTAGAATTAAATGAGAAAATATTCGAGATGTATTCCATGTGGAAAAAAACCAGAACACTTACAGAAGCAGCTCAACTCAGGATTAAGTATAAAGAAAAAAACTAAAAATGTGCGCTGAAGAGTTATGAATAATTAGGAGGAGAGAACATATATAAAAGTAAGAAGGTTGGAATGAGCAGGTCACCAACAGCAATAATTAAAATAATAATAAAATTGACCCCATTGGAGAGAAGAGCAAGGGGAAGGTCGAGAAGGACATGGTTAGACCAGGTATAAAAATATTAGACATTGCAGACTGGAAAATAAGACGAACAAACAGGAAAAAATGGAAAATCGACCAGAGGCCAGGACAAAAAATACTATCAAGATAACCAGAAAAAGAAGAATGAATAATCCACCTCATTAAAAAGATTAAAGAAAAAAAAAACCTTTTTAAGCGTTAACCATAATCCCGACGGACTGAACGGTTATGATGATAATGTATGCTAAAACAGAAAAAAGAGCACTGCTAAATTTTAAAATCCAAATTACCTGTTTGAAGAAGTAGAAACATCTGGGAGTGTTATAAACATAAAAAATTAAAAACAAGTTAATAAATGAAAGAATAAAGAATTGATATAGGGAGTTTTACACAAACAAATACAAGGATAAAACATTTAGCAACAAAAAACAAAATTAAGAATCTACAATGACAGTGATTTAGAATGAAGAATTTAAAATAATGAAAAGCGAAGTAATAACGTTAATAATGAATCCAAAGAAAATAAGTAAACCCGAGCACAGACAGTTAATGTATTACGATATAGAAGAGATACTCGCAAAAGAAAATATTTTAAGAAACACTAAATAAATTCGAATTAAATAAGCATAATTTTTTATTATAAATCCAAGTTAGCTAATGAGGATTTCATAAAACTTAATTATCAAAATTGAAATAAAAGAACTGAGACATGTCTATATTTCTACTATATTTTTAAACTTGTTCAAATACGAAACTATAATGGAACTTCTCAATATAGTTTCGTATTTGAAATAAGACAATGAGGGTCAATTACAATTACAAATTATATTTACAAATAATAAGAAATTTGATATAAAAAAATAATTGCTACACAGAAATATTATTGCAAAAACATCTAAGTCTAAATGAAAATATATTAGCTAATTAGTTGAATAATTGATATTTTGCATGTTATAGATTAGCCAGTATATTATTAGAGACAAGTTTCTTATCAGACGTTAAATCGTACATAAAATTATTTAGAAAAAAAATGGGAAGAATGTATTATTCGTTATTTCTGGCCCCGAAAAAAATGACATGGAGAGATGGCAATTTCTAAGTATGTACTAGTTAATTAGCTAGTTAACGAAGATTTTAATAAGCAAAACCTGAGAAATTTCTTGTATAATTATATCTAGTATGCCATATTTTACATTATTTATGTAACATGTTAAATAATGTTTTAAATTAATAACTAAGCAGTGAATTGAGAAGTCGAGAAAAACTTAAAATGTTATGTCAGGAGAAGTTTCTTAATTATATAGTGGTTCCTAATTAAAAAATATTCATAATTGTCGATCTTATATTAATTAACTATCTAATTGATTAATATATACACAGACTTTATTTAATCCCGCAACCCACGTGACTAGTGATTTAATTAAACTTAGGAATTTTCATTTGTCACCCAAAAATATGACTAAAATTTCCTCTAGATCTGTTATCGAGATTTGTGCGCCGATTATAACGTGGTGTAATAAAATAACGTGTAAGATTTTTATTAGTTTATATGCTTCCCGCGCAACAAAAAGTATTTTAAAAGCATTTGATTATTAAACAACATTTTCCACAAAAATATACGATATGCCCTTATCTCTTCTTTTTTTCCTTTCATGGAATCTATCCCGATGGAGTTATTAATTTTTTTTTTATTTTAGTTTCGAAATAATCTAGGACTGGTCAAATGTTATGTTCTCTTCTCAAGAAAGATATTTATAAAAACAGAAAGAAAACCATAAACGTATGTCGTAGTTTAAGAAAATTAGTGATTTCGTTTAATGATTATCAACTTGTGTTGGTTATCCCCATTTATAGATCACGTGGGTTTCGAGATTAAATGAAGGCTTTGTACAAATATAAGTTTCAATTGTATATTTTACAACAATAATAAATACACTTTCAGAATCTTTTGGATTCTCGAATTAGCAGATGGGCTCTTTCTTACTCATACAGATACTAGGTACAGGCTTTAGAGTCAAATAGAAAACTACATTCAAAGATATTTACCGCTAAATATTAAATCACTTCTTAATCTGCCGACGCGTGTTTTGCTAATCATATTAGCATCATTAGAAGACGATTCAAACCCATCCTGATGATTCAAGCCCATAGATTAATTTAATCTCTCCTGTTGATGCTAACATGGTTATCGAAACGCGTGTCGAGAAATTAAAAACAAGTGATTTAGTGTTTAATGGTAAATCTATTCGAGCTTAGTGTTTCACGTCACAGGTTCCAGTAGAACAATTGATCAAATAGAAAACTTAAAATAAATACTAATAGTGGATATAATGGTTACCATCGCGGACTCCATGGAAATACTTACAATCCAAATCAAAATCCTCTAAACATAGCTGCCAAAACTGTCATTCAGTTATCTTACGAGAAAATAGTTTTGTTGAGCAACGACTCATCACCAGAATATTTTTTTTTCCAACAAGATCCAAAAACTCGCAGAGTACAAATTTTCGAAAATGCATTAGAAAAGGAGGGATCATTTAAATGTATATAGCCTAAACTACATGCAGGAAAGTTTACAAAGAGTAATCTATATCAATTACTGCAAAGCTGAGACAATATAATAAATTAATTAAATCCGAACTTGTTTATCTATTAAAAAATTTTACATTCACAGGAACAAAAAAATTATAGAAACTAAATGAAATAATGATGCGGAGGATAATACGGATTCGGAGAATAGTATGGATCATAAACGCAGAAATACGTAAAAGATTCTACGAAGAACTATACTATAAATAAGAAACTTTATTATATCATTATCAAATCACTTCAGTTTTAGTGGACAATTTAGTGGATGAATTAAGTCTAATCAGATCCATTTCCCGTAAGAAAACAATATCGCTTTCGTACAAACAGGTGAAATAAGATCTTAATAACTCCGAAACTCAAATCAATTACTCAAATTACGTTTAAGAGAGGGTTAAAAAAGAGAGAAATCAGAAGAATACGAGAATGTATTGTTGCAAGACGAGAATGCATGTTGAATGCAAATGTCTGGCGCGTCAAATAATGAACGAGATATGGGCAAGGAAGAAATGTCTCAAGAACACACAACCAGCCCCTACAACTCCTTTCTCACTCAACTACAACAATATCATTTTAACTTTCGTAGTTTAACTTTCCTACTATTCCATCAAATACATATCAAAGCCTTCTTTCCATGTATATTGCGCACTGGTTGTGATGTTGAAGGCTGGCCTGGGTCTACCCATGAATTTTTGCGCTTTGAGTTGTCAACATCCACTTTTCATCACCTGTTACAACTCGATGCAAAAAAACTTTTTCTTTTCTTCCTGGAAAGCAAAATTTTACAAGTAGTTTTTTGTCTTCCAATATCTCTTCCCTTCAATTCATATGGAACCCATTTTCCTTTCTTCTGGATCTTTCTCAATGCGTCTAGACGTTCGGAAATGGTGGGTTGGGCAACATTTAATGTTTCTGCCAATTGTTTCAACGTAAAAGTTGAGTTTTCATCCAGTAATGCTTGCAAATCTGCATATTCAAACTTTTTCGCCTGTTCTGGACAGTCCTTGTCTTGTATATGAAAATGACCACTTTTAAAGCGTTTAAACCATCGTTCAAAAGCTTTTTGGGTTAGAGCATATTCACCCTAAGCTTCAACCAACAATCGATAACTTTCTGCAGCCGTTTTCTTCAAATGAAAGAAGGTTATTAAACTTTCCCGCAAAACGTCTTTTTCTGGTGCATAATTCGACATATTCAAAGCTATGAAAAACTATTTTTGCATAATGACATTTAGTAATGAATTGGCTTTTGATGGCGCATGTTTACCTTCCAAAACGTCATGACGTCATTATTCTATACCAACAATTGTATTAGTAAAGCCATCTTTTAGCAAAATCGATATTATTAACCGAAAGACCTATTAGTTTTCATTATTTTCTATTCAAAATTTACTATTTGTGAGTCAATATCAATTTGAAAGCGGTCGTATATTTTTTGAAACAGTCCTGGTACATTTTTGGAGAATGGCCTTCAAAGTCGACTTCGAAACCTGCTGGGTGTTTAAGATTATGTTTAGAATGTTTGCTTTCATCGTCAGTTTTAACTCTGGGGATAACTAGAAATTGCGTAAAGGCAAATCAGGCGAAAATGGAGGTGATCGAATATTACAGTACTTTTGTAATCAAGAAATCGCTTGCTGAATTTAGTGAAGTAGGTAAAATATCTTCGTTTAACAACAGTCTATAGTAATAGTCTCGAATTTGAGTTTAGATTAATTCTTTACAATTATTTTAAAATTTATTCTGTTATGGTCGTATTTCAAATTAGTCTCACTAAAAAATTAAATTTCAAAATTGTTCTGTCTAAAAATTGTTCTGTCTAAAGATTAATGATGAATGTTCAAAGAAACACACATAAGTTTTTACTAAATAGAAAACAAAAGTACAATAATTAGCCAAGTCGTACAACTGTCACATAATATAATGAATTTGATTGAAATAAATGGGAAAACCTTTTACGTTCATGATAACGTCAAACTTTATTTACAAAATGGATTATCTTATGAAGAAGATACTCAATCCTGATATATATATTAGCTAATCGGTCAGCTATCAACTTTTTCTAATCAAAAGATAATGATTAAATTATATTACCTTATATGAAAAAAATATATCACACATCTGCTTATCAAAACATTAAATACAGTAGAATACTTACAGAGGCAAATCCTCTGCCCGTTCTTCCGTTGATAGACTGCATATGTCCATTTCTGTCCTGAGGAAAAATGTTGACGTTAGCTGGCGCTGCCCACGACGCCGGTCGATTGGTCCATTTTTTATTTCCACCAAGAAATCCACCGCCACTTCCACCGAGATTTAGCGGTTCTAATGTAGACGGGTGCCGCGTTATAGCGGTACTTTTCTGGCCCGAACTCCACATGATCGCGTTATGAGTAGCGAAAAGAATAAAAAACTAAAATATAATCACTATGCACGCCTCTGAACAGAGTGGTAGTTAGCGTTCTTGATGTTCATACTTTCACTTTCGACCGTTCGTTTTTGTCGAGCACTGCCCGTACCGACAGACAATCGACGAATATTACGTTGCCTATAAAATTACACTACAATAATTGTCGGTTCTCGGCCTTGTTAATCTGGATATACTGATATAAAGAGTTATCTAAAACGAGATAAGTTAAGGTTTTAATAAAAAGAGAATAATAAAGAACACGAAAATTTGCGATTTTATTTTCTAAAATACGACTCATCTTTTTGATTACTCACGAAAATGAGCTCATTGAATTTGAATATTAAAAACTGCTGTTTGAGAGTAGGATATTTGAAAACACATTACATCATACATATTTTATTTCTACATTGTTGAAAACCGATAGCCTGCTTGTAATTTTTTTCATTGTGAACATCATTGATTTTTTTATATGTATAGGGTTGTCCGGAATATAGTTTCGGGTGTTTTATATTGAAACAGAAGACTTTTTATGCTATGAAGAATATACATTCAGAAATGTGTATTTATTCTCGAAAAAATTATGTGAAACTTAAAAAAATATCTGATCTTTTGAAAAAAATCTTTCAAAGGGCCATTTGATAGTGCCATTTGAAATGACAGTATGAAGTTTCAACAACTATCAAGTCAAGTTTTACCTGACAAGAACATTTATAATGAACGAAAAGAAAAGCTGTCAGGTAGTCCCGATCATTTTCGGATTTATGGTTCATTTCTAGGTGTTTCTCTTGCAAATCAGTACTCAATTCGGTTGTTAGTGGTACACAATGGAGTTGATAAATAAGCAAAGATTAATATCTAAAATTTCCACTATATTTAAAATTGAATGTATAACAATTGTTTCGAGATACAGTGCACTTATACAAATATGATACACTAACAGTTAAGAAAAGTAATTACAACATAAACTATCCATCGACCTAATACCACAAAAAATGATAGTGGGGAAACACATATTTTCAACGTCTAGGAGGGTAATATAAGTTTAATAACGGTGAATCATTTAAGTCTAGCTGGTTATTTAGCAAAATATCAAAATTTTTCCTTATATTAATTTCTAGGCTCTCTAAAAGAATTAATTTTTGGATTTATTTTCATTATGTCAAAATTTTAAACATTATCATTGAAAGTATGATTTTCTAACATTAAGTTGTTAGCATAATGACAATTATTTTGTTGTTTAGTATTACTAGTTTTATGCTCAATTCTTCTATTGGAACCTTTGGTGTGACAACACAAAACTTGAAGAGATTCACCACTAAACACCAAATAACTTTTTTTGAACTGCTCGACGCACGTTTCGCTAACCATGTTAGCATCATCAGGAGATAATTTAATCTCTTTGGATTGTTTTGTTTGTACGTGACGGAAATTCATTAAAAATGTTTAATAAAAGGCTTTTTCGATAAAACTTCCACTTTATTATTAACGTTTGACGTGTTTCACTAGCACTGTAAGGTATAAATATTTTTGATGTTGAAAGCTATGATAAGCTGCAAATTTAATTCTAAAATTCAGGAAGTTAGGCAGTTTATACTGTTTTTTTCTTTTAATTCAACTGTAAATCTGATACAAACCATGACCAATATTCCCTTATCAGATGCAGATTTTAACAAGGAACTAAACATTATTAAACAAATTGCGCCAAACAATGGTTATTGCTATTTCCAAAGTATATCCACAAAGTAATAAGGAAGGACTATGCATTCAAAATATTCAAAACAATAACATATTTTGGTAAACCGTTGATAAAAAATGGAAAAATTCTTATGTAGAATCAATGCAAAAGCAGCCTTTAAAACAAATAACAGTTTAGTACATCAACTATATTGTGGGTCATGTTCGAAAACATATATATGACAACCAGTCAGATCTTTCAAGAAAATAATGGAAGAACGTGAAAGAAGTTTTGTCCATCAGAAACAATTCTAATTATGCCTCACATCTGTTAAACGCAAATCATCGTTTTAACAGTGAATTTAAAATACATGTACAAAACTAAAGCAAAAAACTAAACCATCTGGAGAGTTTAGCAATAAATCGTCAAAAGAATCGATAACCCATTGAATGGCCAAATACCCCCGAACAAATCGCCTTTATTGAATTTGTGGAGGCAAGAAATAGCATCTGAGTGGATTTCTTAAAAATATATAGTTTATCGTAGAAACGTTTTGTATTTATACCCATGTCAACATCGAAAATATATATTTCTGACAAAGTTACGACGCTAGTGAAACGGGTTATACATTATACAAAGTGAAAATCTTTACAAAAAAATTATATTTTATTTTTATTACACAATTTCATTTTTCGCCTTAATTGCCTCAATGGTTATTGAAGAAAATATTTTTTTAGATTCATCTATGGAAGATCTCTGAAGACTTTCGCAGCCATGATTTAATATTTTAGGACTATTCTGATTATATCATCTTTGTGACTAGTTATTTTCCAGTTTGTTATCTTCCAGTTATCTTTTGCCCTGTAAGACCTTTTTTTAACCCTTCAAGACTTTTTATGTTTAAAAAAAGGTTTTAAATTAACTACATTCCGAATAAAATTATACTAAAAAATGTAACTTAATAGTTCATTTAATATTGCAGTATGGTGAAATTACTATGCTGCTAGTAATTTTGGTCAGAATAACATTATATTATGCCGTTGGGTAGCACGTTAATGCATTCATTTGATTTACACCTGCTAAAACTAGAACGTAGAGACCAACTTAGATTTTTTTTAGATTTGCAATTCGACGATGGAATTGCAACCAGTTTGCTCGGCCCAATTCCGGTAGCAATCCAAACTAACCATTAGGTAAATTTATACCGTTATTTTATCTAGGGAAAATAATATATTTATAGTGGATAATACTCGACACGAATATTAGTATACAATGTTTTGTTTAGTGGACAATCTCGATTAGATCCACTTTTTTATTTGTGCCTGTCTTTTTCAAAACTCATCCAATTCTTATATGGATATATGACTATTTAGTTAGTAAAATAATGATGATTTATTAAAAAAAATGTATATACCAGATTTTTAATATACCAAAAGTTATAGCAGATTCTAGGTCTTGGGAAATTTTAGGTTATAATTTTACTTAAGGGAGTATAAGGAATGAGCGATACTTTTGAGCCAAAATAATGATGAATTTTTTTGTTTTCCTAAAACTTAAAATAGTTACAGAAATTCACAATTTTTATTTACTATTATATTTACTAATATTTTTCGGATCCCACAAGATGGACCGTGGTCCGGGAAGTACCAATAACCTTCCGTGATTGCCCCCTGAAAACTAACTCTATGTTCAAGTTTAATGTGCTCTTAAATCACACGGTAAGGCCAATGTGTGGATGGGGACTTGGCATATGTACCAGCATGCGCTAATTCTCACTAACCGACAACCCACGGTTGTTGGTTTGATTCCCGTGTACGGTCGAAAAAAAAAAAAAAAAAAAAAAAAAAAAAAAAAAAAAAAAAGGGGAATAGACCTCATAGCTTGTATAAACGACTTTCGGGCGCGATTAATATTTATTACCCATAAAGCCATGGGCCTAAAATGGTCTGTATAAGGCATAATATAAATACATAGAGTGCTAGCCAAAAGTCCCCTACCACCCCTTTATCTTTTGAACGGTTATACTTAAACTCTTGAAATTTGGAATGTGAAAATGACTGCACGTAAACTCCTTTTCTAGTGATAACTGCTGATCTAATCATCATAGATGGCGTCACAGTGCCACTGTGAAAAATTATTTTCAATGGACTCCTATGGCAAATGACACCTCGTTTGAAAGGCATTTAAAAGACCTATTCAATCATACTAATTTTGTTTGGGTTCAGGCTAGTTTTGATGAATAATGCATGTTTTGATGTAGGTGTTGTACCATATACTTAGATTTAAAGTACCCCCACAGAAAAAAAACCCAAAGGTGTAAGATCCGGTGACCGAGCCGGTCATTCTATCGGACCTTGTCGTTCAATCCAACTACCTGATCCAAATAATGTCTTACTGCAGCACAATAGTGTGGAGGAGCTCCGTCTTGTTGGAACGTGATGTCGAAGTTTCCAAATTCATCTGAATTGTCTTCCAGAATTTCGAGAATTAACGGCTCAATCGCAGTCTCTAACATCTCCAGGTACACTTTACCGGATAAGTTGCCATTCAAAAATATATGCCCAACTACGTGGTTTCCCAGAATACCTGCCCAGAAATTAACTTTTTTTGGAAACTGTGCATGTTTCTCAGTAAACACGTGAGGATTTGTATCACAGTACCTTATATTTTGAGTGTTCACATTTCCGTTAAAATAGAAAGTACTTTCGTCAGTAGAGCAAGTTGTTTTTAAATAATCTGGCGCTTGATCAATTCTAGTGGTCATATATTCATAGAATTGCAGTCTTCGTCGTCATCTGAAAGTTGATTTGCCATTTTTAACTTACAGGGGTAAAATTTAATTATTTTTTTCAGCGCCCGGTGTACTGTTCTTTGACTGACTTCACAGGCAGATGTAACTTGGGTTGTAGCACAAGTAGGGTTTGCAACCATTTCTGCAATAATGTCAATTTATTTGTCATGAGACATTTTTGGTCTGCCAGATCGTTTTGCATCTTTAGCACTCCCTGTTGTTTCAAATTTATGAAACAGCTCCCTCAAATAAGTCCTCGATATAGGGCGATCGGGATACCTCTCATTAAAAAGGGAAAAATCTTTCCGCATTCACCGAGCATTCAGATAGCTGCTACATTGTCTTCTAAAGTAAATATTCAAACATTGAAACCATGTAAAAGCAGAAAAAGTAAAATAAGTTGGAGATTTACAAAAACCTCAACTTTTTTGACAATTGCCCAGAGGCGGACTGGTGAATCTGTATTAATTATACGCTAAACTGACATTTTAGTATTTATTTATTTTATCCGTGAAAACAACCTTGAACCCAAACAAAATTAGTATGGTTGAATAGGTCTTTTAAATACCTTTCAAACGAAGTATCACTATCAGCCATAGGGTCCCATTGAAAATTATTGGTCGCAATGGCACTGTGACGCCATTTATGATGATTAGGTCATTAGTGATCACTGGAAAAGGAGTTTACCTGCAGTCATTTTTACATTCCAAATTTCATTAGTTTAAGTATAACCGTTCAAAAGATAAAAGGGGAGGGGACTTTCGTCTAGCCTCTTAAGACCTAATTTTTGTTCGTTAGATTTTTCATGTATAATCACAGCACTTCATTCTAGATCTTTTTTAACTTCTATGTATATGCGTATGTATAAGAATACTTAAACTGAATATCAATTTTGTAGGATATAAATGATGTTTTCTTAAGATTTTTTAATAAATATTTTACAGATAAGAAGAAATGGTAAATATTAATGGAACGTTACTCACTTTTAAATAAACTGTAAAAACGATTACAGAAAATGATAAAACGTAGCAATATTTCTTGTGAAATATTTTTTCTCTTTATACATTGTATATCCTGTATCAACAGGTATATACAGCTATATATAACGTATTTACAGCTAAATATATATATATATATATATATATATATATATATATATATATATATATATATATATAACGTATTTACAGCTAAAACTTGAAACACATTTCAAAGTCATAATTTAGAGGTTCTATGGTCAAATATAGCCTACACTGAAAAATAATAAAGTGTCAGGTCATAAGGTGCTATAATAAATTGATACCCACGCTGTCCTTTTTACTGTTTTTTAAATTGATCGTATAATTCTGACCTAAGATGTCCTCGCTTTTATTTTATAATTTTTTATCCCTGGCGTTTATCCAAGACAGTTTAACTTTATATTATAAATTCAAGCCATAGAAACGTAACAAAGTTATGAATAATGATACAAATTAGTAATTATTTTTCAGTTACATGTTAGTAACGGATCAAACGATCGAAACGATTCATTATTTTTCTAAAACATTTTACGATATTTCAAATTCTTTATATATACCCGATTCATGCTTGGTAAATATTGACATAATATTGATTAATTCTTCTATTGAAACCTTTGGTGCGAAACATTAAACTCGGAGAGATTTGCCACTAAACACCAAATAACTTATTAAATATTTCGACGTGCGTTTCGTTAGGCATGTTAGCATCATTATGAGATGACAATCTGATACTGAATTGCATCATCTGAGATGGGGATGGATGATATTGGAGAAGGCCTACGATAAGTCTAGCTTACCAAAACAAGAGAGCATACGAGCAGTAGCATCTTCGATTGACGAAAATATCGACAAAGTGAAGGAAATTGCAATGGAAAATCAAGCTTAACCTTTCGGTGGGCACGACGCTGGTAGTTACACAGGTTAGTTTTCTGTATTAGTAATAGATTGCGATAGTGCTCTCATCACGATGGCAGTTACATTGTAGATTTTAGTTTCTGTATTAATAAAAGGTAGCGATAATGTTCTCAACACACCCGCTGAAGTATTCTCAAATCAAGATGTGGGCAACTATCATTTTCATATTTTCATTTTACAGTTTATCAATAATTTAAGCGAATTTGTTGTAAATCTGTCATGCATGTCTACAATCTACAGTCTACAATCATACTAAAGGGGTATGGACACAATAGACCAAATATGCTCAGCGCCTATTCTACTGCCGGAATCGCAAGGGGGTAGTCTCTTGCAGTTTTTATAGGCATTTCGACACAGCAGATATCAAGGTGATGGTCATTTTAAATTTCATCAATTCTGAATATGAACGCACACGGTGGATATTTAAAAAATAACCTCGACATGATGGAAGACCACTTGAAAGAGCTAGTCAAACTTAATTCGCTCAAACAATATTCAGGTTTTATTAGAAAGGTATAGAAATGATGAAGCTGTTTAGCAGCAACAAGTAAAATAAGATATTTGTTATATTTGTGGGAAACATAAGAATAACAGAACAAATAATTTGTGCCAAGAATGTAATAAAAATGCGTGTAAAACACATTGTGTCACGGTTTCAAAATGTGTTAGCTGCAAAGAGCTAACTGAAAAGACTATGTGTAAATTTATCTCAACATGTTATTTATCTTTTTTCTTTTCTTAACTAAACATACAAGCTATATTTTTTAAATAAGGCCCATTTTTTTGGTAAGACGGAAAATACTATATATATATATCATTAAAATATATATTTTTCCATATTCTACATATTTTTATCTACTTTCCTACAACATTTCCATTTTTGTTCAAACATTTGTTATACTGCTCAACACGTTTTTGAATTACGATGTCAACGAAACCTCCTGTCAAAAAATGTTCTTCCTTTGAATCCATGACTTCAGTTTTACTGATTCGTCGTCGTTGAACCGTTGAACACAAAGAAATTCCTTTAAGTACCGAAAAAAGTGAAAATCACTGGGTGCAAGGTCTGGACTGTAAAGTAGATGATCCAGTTCTTTCCATCCAAAAGACCTGATTATTATTCCTTGTGTTTGTGCAGAAACATGTAGCCTTGCATTGACATGAAGAAATATAACACCAGAAGACAGGGGGCACGCCTCTTGTTCTGTATGGCACGCCGGAGTGAGTGAACACAATATTCGAAAATTCAGTTCCTCCGAAACACTGGTGTACAAAACTGACCTTGAAACCTGTGGCTATTCCGTTCACCGTATTTGAATACGGTGGGTGGTTGATCACACAGATTTGGTTTCGAGCCAAAAATTAAGGCACAATTAACGATATGTGACTTAGTGCATTATCGTGCAAGAAACTCCAGCTGTCTGGATCGCGATATTCTGGCCGACTGCGACGAATTCTGTGCATCAATCGTTTCAGGACTTCTAGTAGTACTGTCCAGTGACAGTTTGACCAGCTGAAACGAACTCTTTGTGGATGATGCATTTGCTATCGAAGAAAACATATATTGTCCTGATTTTTGAAGGAGTTTTTCGTGTTTTTTTTGCCTGTGGTGAGTTTTTCGACTTCCATTCCGCACTTTGGCGCTTAGTTTCTGGATCGTATTGAAACCACCATGATTCATCCCCCGTAACAATTGATTTCAGGAAGTTTTGAGCATTTTTGGCGGCTGCGATGACCCCTCTGGCATCATTGACCCGAAGTGATTTCTGCTTCTCCGTCAACGTGTGTGGAACAAACTTTGCACCCACCTTTATTTTACCCAAATCCTTGTGAAGAATGAGTCAAATCGTTCCTTTGTCGATATTCAAAGCCTCTTCATTCTATCATTTATAGTGAAGCATTGCGGTTAATTGCTACAAAATCACGAACTTTTTCGATCATTTCGGGAGACAAGCGGAAATTGGTCTCCCGCCACGTTTGTCATCCTCTAGCGACACTCTGCCATCCAAAAAACGCTTATGCCACAGAAAAACATTTGTTCTGCTTAAACAATCATCGCCGTACACTTGCTGCATCAACAAGAATGTTTCCGACGCAGTTTTACCGAGTTTTGCGTTAAATTTAATAACAGCACTTGGTTTCATGATTTTATTTCTATATGCAACTTTTTTGGTTTGTAAACAAGACCTCATAAAATTAACAAATATCTACCGATCGTGGTAAAGTAGGTTCTGTTAGGTCCAGGAATGTTCAACTTTTGAAATGACGCCGCATTGAACTAGTTGACTGGTTGCTGAGATATAACTAAGATTAAGTACTGATATTTAATCGACGCACTGTGTATTTTTATTTCTCTAATGTATATATATATATATATATATATATATATATATATATATATATATATATATATATATATATATATATATATATATATATATATATATATATATATATATATAAAATATATCGATTTTTGATGAAATAAACCGATGAATAATAAATGATTACGTTCAAACTTCGTAGAAATAGTTGAGTACGTCTTTCGACAGAAATATTTTAGAGATTGGCACCGTTTAAAAGCAAATTATATCGATTTTATGTTCATTTCATTTGCCACTATATTTCTTGTTGTTTTTTCTCTCAAACTGCTATATGCTCCAATAAACCTTAATAGCCTACCGATGAAAGTCGTTGTATTTTAGTAACGCTGTTTTTTCCCCTCTTCTTATAAAAAATATTCAGTTATCTTCAAGCGATTTGATTCAGATGAAATTAAACAAGTAAAATAACAAGACTAATTATTTATGTCAAGTTTCAGATTAAAATTGCCTTTCTAAATTATTTAAATCGATACGGCAGTTTCCTGACTTGTCCTGCAATTTGTTAGGTTATATCTCTATGATTAAATTTATCTACATGAAACCTGTTACGAATTTTCATTTTGGATTTATTTCATACAATATCGAATAATTATTTCTTCACGTTTTGCGTTAATTAACGCTTATAATTGGTTATTTTCGTTTTTTTCTTTTAATTTTATCTAGCTACAGAATAAACCTAAATTGTACATTTCACTTCTTTATTCTTATGTAAGTATATTTTAAATTCATATCATTATAAACATATATATATATATATATATATATATATATATATATATATATATATATATATATATATATATATATATATATATATATTAGTACTCTACTTTCTAACTTTAATTTAGTTTATAACTTCCGCAAAAATGTTAAGTCCGTTGATAATTTTTGATACAATAGCTGCTTTCTGAAACATATAGTGTATCCAGATAATTTCGGTTGACTTGAAGACCATCAATCCACTTCAGCATATATATATATATATATATATATATATATATATATATATATATATATATATATATATATATATATATATATATATACATACATATATATACATATATATATATATATATATATATATATATATATATATATATATATATATATATATATATATATATATATATATATATATATATGGGGCAGAAATGCTCATTCATTATGAATAGAAAGAGAGACACCGAGGACATTGAAAAGAAGGAAAGAAAAATGTTAGGCCCCAAACAAATAAATGGCACAACATACCGACTTCGAGAAAACCAAGAAATCAAACAATACATAGCGATATGAGAAAAAGAAGACTTAGCTTTTACGGACACATAAAACGGATGAATTCGAGTAGATTAACTAGACAAATAGTCGAATTTTATGAAAATAGCATAACATCTTGGTCTGACGAAAGGAAAAAAGCTCATAGCGAAAGAATGAAATTAGTATGGGCGCAAAGAAAGGTTAACGACAATAAACGCCTCTAATTGTACTTCGCGTGGTCCACCAGGGCCCATACGTGAATAATAATAATTATATATATATATATATATATATATATATATATATATATATATATATATATATATATATATATATATCTCCGTTTGAGGAATTTTTACATTCTTGATGACGTTTCGCCAAAATCTTGTCTGGCATTTTCAAGTCTTTGCTCTCTTGGTAGACAGTTCGAAGCTCGAATAAAGACTTGAACATGCCAGATGAGGTATTGGCATCCTTAAACGAACGGGTTGACACTCGGAAGAAAAATTCAAACATATATATATATATATATATATATATATATATATATATATATATATATATATATATATATATATATATATATATATATATATATATATATATATATATATATATATATAGGAAATGGGGGTCTATAGGAGGCTAACAGAGGCTAATCAATAAGTGATGACCGTGGTTTGGACTTCCCATTAAGCTGAAGCTTTAGTGCACATGCTGACGCGTTTATAACTAAAATCGTCACAAATTTTGACAAAGCACAATCTCAACTCCTTAAAAGTGGTACAATTCATAGGAAAAATTTTATATCATTGTACACGGTGGAATTGTTATCCGCCACTAAGAGTTGTATTACTTAAACAAAAAAAAAAAATAATGTAATGAAATATAAAAGTCAGACCGCGCTTATTATTTTTTTAATAAGCAAATATAAAGAAACTTTCTTTTTAAATAATTTATGTAAATGCATCATTAGCATCTTGAATAAAAATTATTTCTTATAATGCTGATTAATTTTAATGTGCTTTAATTTAGATTCTTATCACCATCACCGATAACATTCTTCTTTAAAGCTTCACTGTTCGAAGAATTTCTCAAAAATATGTTACTGAATTAATAAATATATAACTCAATAATTTGATTGTATTGTATTATATTGATTGATTGATTGATTGATTAATGAATATTGAGGTACTGAGTTGAGGTACTAAACATCTGAAATTAGTGGTTGAAAAAGAAATTTCTCAAAAATCCAGATGATACCAACAAAATAATGAAAACTTTTCAATAAATCACCGGCTTGACAAATAAAATACTTTTTTTGCAAATTTCAAATGTATTCATCAGTATATTCTCCTTGAAGAGCAATACAATCGTTCCAATGCTTTTCTAACATTTCTACACCTTTCTTTATAGAACGATTTCTCTTTGCCTTCAAAATATCCTTCAAACGCACCAATAACGCTATGTAATATTCGCTATTGATGGCTTTACCTTTCTCGAGATAATCGATAAACAATATCCCATGCGCATCCCAAAATACAGATGCCATAACCTTGGCTGCCGATGGTTGTGTTTTTGGCCACTTTGGGCCGCTTTCATCGGCTGCTGTCCAGCTGACTGTCGATTTGATTCCGGAGTGTAGTGATAGATCAATGTTTCATCCATTGATCATACGGCATAAAAAATCCTTTTTATTTCGCTTAAACAGCCTCAAACATTGCTCAGAATCACCAATACGTTGTTGCTTTTGGTCCGCTGTGTGCAAACTATTTCGATAGCAATTTACGTATTATAGTTTTGTGAATCTTTCTGATGTTGTCTAATGGACAGATTGTGATGAAATTTTGACACATGTGTTTCATGTTCAAGGTTGGCATAATCGACCACTAGTAAGGATTTTTTGTAAGTGACACCATCTATATGTCAGACCGGGAACTTATTGACCAAAGTGTTACTAAATGTACCCTGTTTACTTAAGCTCGAAAATACTTAAAAAAAACATGCGAAGTAAGATTCAATTTTTATGGTTTACAGCTTTATTTTCTTTCAACAGTTCGCGTCAAGTGTAAACTTTTAAAAACAATTCGGAGAAATTCGCTTAGGGTTGATGCGCAATGATGTCCTGAAAACATACCGCGTAACTATCTATCTACTGTATGATCTTAGATTTTTTTTGGTGTTTTGTACAGAGTACAGACAATTACTAAATGTTAATTTAGTGATCAGAACATAGTGCCACTGAATAAAAAATTAGTCGCGAGATTTTTTGTTTTGTGTAATCAATTGTTATTAAAATGACTAAAATAATTCTTATATTATAATATACTGTATAATCTTCATCGCGATATTTTGACGATGGAACATAAATAATAATAGATATCCGACATAATGTGGAAACGTCATATCGTTATCAATGGCATCGTTATTAATGGCATCGTTATCGTTATCAATGGCATCGTTATCAATGGCATTGTTATCAATGGCATCGTTATCAATGCCTTTATCAATAGCGATCGAGTAGCGGAATTCAAAATAACGGATGAACCAGTGATTAATTAGTTATTTTGTTCTTATTAGCGATACGGTCGCGGAGAGAATATAGAAAAAGTTTCGACTAAATTGTTGATGGTTGACTTTGAAAAAACTACACGTCGACGAAGACGGTACCGTTCGATCCACGACCCGAGAATTTCCGTTTGGGTTGTCCCTGAAGGCGAAATCGCAATCCGATAATCCGTTAGGAGAAATACTCAAGCGAAATAATAATAACAATGGATTGTTTTGCATTAAAAATTGAATCAGTTATTCGGTAAATCCTTTTTTTTATACAGTGACAAATCTACACAATCGATCATTTAAAATATTCTCTCTGGTTATTTAGCATGTTTTGTCAGCTTTTGGGCAGTTTATGAATGTTGTACATAGAAATTGAATATATTAACAATAAGAATTGTACTTTCGTATAGATATATATTGTATTGGTTGATATACTAGGGTGTAACAAAATCATTTCTAAAAAAAAAAACAGTTTTTACCTCTCCGTCAGTCCTGTTTTTTTTTCGCAAAAAGGAAGCCATGGTCCACGAGAATGGTAATCCAACGGAGCTGTATGCTGAGTGAGGGAGAAGTTGAAAGTGCATTTATGTTATATTTATGAAAGTTAATTTATTTGAGGTGATCAGATGTGAAGTATGTGCTCTTGCGTTGTTTTGCTGTAGGAGGATTTTTTTTTGCGGTTGACCAAAGATGGATATTTTTTAGCCGGCATAGTATGTACTCTGTTGAGCTGAGTAGAGTTCTGAAATTATGGCCTTAACATCAGGAACCAACTCAAAGTGAATTATTACGACCTGATCTTTTCCTGTCTTCAAGACTCATGCCTGTGGATTGATACAGCACCTTGCCCTTCTATTTCGCAAATCTCATGATCACGATCAAATAATTAAGAAGGTTAAATTAAGTAAATGTGTCAATTTTTGTGTTTTGTCCGATACGAATGCGAACGGTCAATTAAAGAAAATATGCTATTTTGCCAATGAATTCCTGCAACTGGTAAAGGACTCTGAAGTTTTTATTGATGCAACACAAAACAAAAATTTGTACTAAAATTTTAACTTTAATAAATGCATTGTGGTATTTACTGATGGGAAATGGAAAACGGGGAAAAACAGTGGTGTGAGAGTAAAATAAAAAGACATTATGGCACATATGGAATGGACGTACTGCTTTCTTCACAAAAATGCGCTTGCTACACAAAAGATGCCAGATAATTTACAAAATGTTCTGTAAGAAGCCGTAAAAATTGTTAATTTTATTAAAACCCGACCATTACAGATTATATTGTTTTCCACATTGTGCGAAGAAATGGATGCCAAATACGACTCACTGCTTTTCCATACTGAAGTCAGGTGATTGTCGCAAGGAGAAGTTCTAATGAGGCTTTTGAATTGAAAATATTTTTTACAGATCAGAGAGATACAGATTACAGAGTTTTTACAAGACTGAGAAATTTTATTTATTACTGTTGGCTTATTTGAGTGATATATTTTCACATTTGAATGGCTTGAATACGAGTTTACAAGGCCGTAATCAAAACATGTTACTAATGACAGATAAGTCAAGTCAATGCCTTCATCAAGAAGCTTGGTATTTGGATTATACGCCTTGAAAAACTTAATTTTGGTGCATTCACTTTAGATTATATTACCAAAAAATGGATTTAGAAAATTGTTATTGCTCGCATGTTAGAGAGCATGAAAACGCATTTACGCGAATTGAAAATTCAGTTACTGGAATATTTTCCAGGTAGCCACGATTCATCGAAAAGATGGGTTCTCAATCTGTTTAATGAAAATGTTGTTGAATTACCAATTGATATTCACAACCAACTTATTAAAATATCGACCGACAAAACTCTACAAGTAGGATTTTTAACTCAAGATTTAGATAAGTTTTGACTTGTACGACTATGTGAATACGGAAGCCTAGAAACGGAAGCTTTGAAAACATTGATCCCTTCGCTACTTCTTACTTATGCGAAAAAAGCTTCTGGTCTAGGGTGGCTTTAAAAAATAAATATAGTCTGTACAAAACTAAAACCGTTGCACGTTATCAATGACGCTATTGAAGAACAGCAGAATTACCACTACAAAAATTAAATAAAAAAATAATCAAATGGAATGTATTCAATAAATTTCAAATTTAGAGCTGGATTCGGTTGGCAGCATATGCGACGTTGTCGAGTTTAAAATTTTTCGTGTTGGTATTTATTGACACGTCTGGAGATTATCCCCGATTTGTATCTGAACGTTTAACTTTCATTTTTTACCTTACGATCAAAAACAGTTCTTTTAAGAACTACCACAGTGTTATAATTGGCAAAGTCGTGCCTGTAAAATGCCAAATCATTTAAATAGTCATTGTCAAGAGTTTGTAGCATCTCTGATACACTATTTTGAACAAGAACGAGTTAATAATGGTCCATTGTTACCATTTGTGGTTGTTAGAGAGTATGTTAAGTTAATTGCTAATAACTGAATATGTTTAGTTTAAGTCATATATATTATAGAAATTAGATTTTTTAGCGTATTGTAGCAGCCTTAGGATTGAGTATGTCCACTGTTAGTACTATTTCACAAAAAGTGAAAAACAATGAAGTTTTAAAATCATCTAGAATGCGTAGTTTTACTAAAAGAGTTACCAATACTGCAATTTTGGATACAAGTTTTATTCGTGACATCATTTATATCTTGTATGAACAACGTAAGTATTAGTAACCTAAGAATTGCAGAAAAAAAATTAACTAAGGTAGCTGATACTTGATGAAAATTATTTTAAATAAATAAGCAATATAATTTTAAAATATTGGAGATTTTCAGATATTAATCTTTGCTTATTTAATTGCAGAAGATACTGTTCTCCAACCCATATGTAGTTTATATGTAGGCACTCACCGTATAATTTTCATTTTCAGGACAGCATGTAACTTTCAACTCCTTACATGAGCAATTAAAAGAGAAAAAACTGTTTGATGGATGCCGTAAGTCATTGTGCAACATAATGAAAGAAGTAGGTTTTAAATGGAAAAAAAGATGATCCAAGACAAGGGCTTAAAGAGGTTCCCAATGTTGCCCTAAAACTTATAGATTTTTGAGAGGTTATATGAAGGAAAGAAAATAGCTTTGGTCAAAAAAAAAAGGAATCAAGCTTACAGAAAGTGAAATAATGAAATGGTATGACAGAGAGCATATACTTGATTGAAAATAAATGATTATATTAATGAAAATATAAGTGCATGTAGATATTTCATTGTTTTTTTCTATCTTATACATGCATATTATATATCAATAAATGTTATTGGTAATTACATAATCTGTTTTTTAATAACCACTTAAATATTAAAAAATGTCGATTGTTTTTGAACGAAGCATTTTACTAAATGTATTAAATGGACGACATTTGCAAGACTTTCAACATTTATTATAATTTTGTTAGTTACTTTGTAATTTGTATTTAATTTAGAGTTGATTTTTTTAATTGTTATTAAATTAAATTGTAAAATTGACTCGCTAAAGTAAGGTTATGATGTTTCATCGCACTCTGGCAACAGGGCAGCCGAAATGTTGATCACGTGCTTAATGACGTGCAACGGTTTTAATTTTGTACAAGCTATATAGAAAACGTCCATTATCACTGGAAAATAATTTGCTTATATGACTTTGCAATGATGATCTACCTATACAAAACATTTATTTGAAAAATAAAATCTACCGTCGCATTAAATTATTATTTCAAACAACTTTGGCTATTACTTTCTTTAAGTTTATTTTATTATGTTGGTATTAAATGGTAAGACTTAATTTTCGAAAACTTGCCTTTAAATTAAAAATACTTTAATAAAAGGATGTTTCGTATACGCGTATATTTTTTGAACACATTGCGACCCCCCATATTCCTGGACGATATTCCTGTAAAACTGAGGGTGTTTAACGCATTTTGACCCATCTAAAATCCATTAAAAAACGAAAAATATTGAATTTTCTTTTAAAGAAATATTTTGAGAATTTTTTTCAACCCAACTATCATCTTACTGCATTTTTTATATAATTTTATTTTAAAATTTAAAAAAATAACTTACTAACATACTGAAATAATTAGTTTCACTTTTAAAACTTTTTTTATCTATATTTTTTTTGCCATCTATACATAATCCGGGCAAACCTTCAGTAAAAAAGCTAATTAAGCTAAATATTGAATAATTAATTTAATTTCTTGTCTACTTTCGTTCAGCTTTCCAGTAGTGGAAAGAAAAAGGTGAAAATATTCGAACGTTTTTAAGTGACAGTTTTACGGTTAAAACACTCGCCTTATGTGTAGAGAGCAATGCGTAATTATATTGTTCATATTTATCTGTTGACAAAGTCGAAAAAATGCTTTCAAATTATAATGTGCAGTAGTAGTTGACGCAATAAATTCTTTTACAGTTAAATGAGCGAAGTATAGCATGACGATATTCAACATTATTATAGTTCTAAGGGGAAACATTGTTACAACTAGTACGTCAATGATTCCATAAATCTTTATAAAAAGTAGAAAAACCACTTTTTTAATATTTTTAATCATTTTGCTTCTGTTCAAGTCATGGATATTTGATTTGAACTTAGATGTACATTAACGTATGAACAACGATTAATATAAATGAATTTGAAAAAAAAATGAAAAATATTCTATCTTTTTCAAATATTTCAGGTTACATGTTTGTGTTGATCAAGCAACTATGTTTGTCTTTAATTCAATTTAAAAGAGGCTGTACATTTAATAAGATATAGATGCCCCGTAGGCAAAGTTTTATACTAATAAAATATATTGCTAGTTTAGTAATAAGGATGATTGATTGGATTACACGGATTGATTTTAAAATAGGGTAAGTCCGGGGTAGTTGACAGTAGTTTTTTCAAGACCGAGTTATAATAAAACTATATTTATGTAAATTGTAATTATTATTTTAAATTAATAAAATTTAAAAATCACAACTGGTCATCTCTCTCAGAGCGTCCGGGAGAAATGGCCTAGTAGTATGGCACAGTAGACTATTACGTAATTCTACTGTTTCTCCTCTTTCACCGTGTATTCTTGGAGTTTCAGTTCCTTTTTTTCCATTTTAAATACATGTCAAATTCAGTGCCGTTTTCGTGCACCCAAACTTGGCCAATGATACACTGAGTTTTTCGAAATAATTCTCTCTGCAGCCCACACAGCTATCTTCTTCTCTCTCATCACCTTCTTCATCTGATGCATCACATAAAACTGGTTGTTCGTCACCGTCGCTACTGTCAGATGTCCTTCTTAAGGACTTTTTATTCGTGGGGCACTTCTCAATGTTGCTTTTTTGTCTTTTTCAGTCTTTTCTTTTTTTACGTTCTTAGCAATACTTTTTAGCATTTTGGCATTTTTCATATCTTCTTTACATTTCTCATTTGAATGTAGTCTTTTGATGTCAGGAGTGTGTCGACTTGCTTAGTCCGTTTACGTACTTCCATAACTTTTTGTGGAATAGGAGATATTTCCTTTAAAATTCGTGTTGGAGTCAAATTCAGGGCGTCATTTTTTTGAGTTGAGTTCTTGAGGTCGACGGAAGCATTGCGGCAACTCCAGAACCACTGCTAATCATGTTCTTACCAGGTCTTTTCTTCAGTCACATTTAGGGCTTGCATTTGAGATTCTATGTTTCTCAGCCCAAAAGATTGGCTTAAGGACTGTGACAGACTCACTTGCTGGCTATTCTGAAGTTCTTAAACTTGTCCCAGATTTGTTGACATTAAACCGCTGGCACTACTGGCAGCTTGTTCCTGAACTGTGATTGTGGCTGGGGAGTCATTTTGAGAGGTTGATGTGAGTTTTCTTGGTTCTTGTGTAAAAGCATAAGCTGGGATTGCGCATGGATTAAAAAGACTGATTCCTGTAGCTTTGAATCCTGCAATAGCATTCTCTGCAGAAGCTGCTTTTCCCCACGCTTTGATAAGCAATATTTCGAATGACAGTTTTGTAATACGACGACCAGGATTTTGTTTCAGCCACAGCCGACATTGTTCGTAGAAATGGGTTTTCAGTTTTTTACACCACATGATCCAACGGTTGAAGGTAGTGAGATGTGTGACTTGGCATTGAAAGCAAAACTATGTCATTTTGCTCTGCGTATTCCAACATTTCAACATAATTGCAGTGAGTCGAATGGCCATCCAACAACAGAAGAACTTTCCCAGCAGGCTTCCTTGTGACGAAGTGTGCTTTCAACCATTACAAAAATATGGTTGAAGTTATGTATGTAGACTTCTGAGATATAAAAATCTTCGATTCAGGAGGCATTCCGTTCTCAAACTCAGCTTTTTTATTTTTACCCTTATTGATGCAAGCAAGTGACAAAAATGTACCTTTAGTACTACAACAGCCAATAAACTGTTATTGCCTATTATTGTCTCTCCTTTTTCAGTCGATGTAACTGTGCATACAGCTTTGGACCCCTTCTTAGCAATTACATGTCAGGACGGTTATTCAATTGGAGTCCTGTTTTGTCCATATTGAAGATGTGACTTGATTCCAATATCACGTCATCGACCATCAAACAACATTTTACAGAAGTTTAAAATAAGCATCTCTTTCCGACTTGTTCATAGCAGTCGATTGCGCTAATGAAACACTTTCTGACTTTCTGATTGCAATATCAGGGTCCCTGCTCAAAAACAATTGCACGAAGTCGTAATCTGCTTTTGCAATTTCCTTATTGAAACTGTGTTTTAAATTTAACTGTTCAGCCAGCAGATAAGCGATCTTTCTGACATCATCAATCGTTAAAGGAAAACCTTTCGCTTGCATGACTTTTCATTTTCTTCGCCAAAAAAGGAAGTCGGTCCCCTGCCCTTTTTTTGTTATTATTGTTGTTGAAATGCCTTTCTAAGATTTTCCTTGGAATCTGATAGGTTTTAGCAGCTAGATAAACTGACATTTCCTATTTTTCACAACGTTTATTGGGACCTTTAATGACTCTTCGCTCTAAATTCCTCGGGTAGCTAATGCTTTTCTTTGGTATTTATTTGGTATCTGAAATTAACACAAACATGTTTGTCTTAGTCCAAAAAATATTTTCTGAAAATATCGCTGTAGTAATGCTATGGCCACCATAGTCTGATTGAATGTGGCGATCTTTCCTAATTTTCTGGGAGAGATGGCCACACCAGCCACGTGACGAAATTTATGAGCCCTTGTGGTTATTTCGAGGTTATGTTCAAGCACGGCTCATAAACCATTCCAAAATTACTTAAAAACACATCACTTTTCAAAAATTACACAACTACAACTTGTAACATGAACTCCTTAACTAGTTTTCACATTAGGCAAAATAAAACAGGTACATTTTACTTACTTTTAGTATTTTATTAGCAAATATTTTTGCGCGCAGGTGTTTGCGCAAGTGATAGCTAGCGACACCTAGCGAGTGTTCGTAGAATTTTTTTGAGTTGGCCATGTCTCCCTTAAGGCTCTTACCATTTCCCCCGGACTTACCCTAGTCGAAATTTAAAATAGTCGTTCCACATCATCAACATATATTTATTGATCATTCGTTAAAAATTAACTATGTTTGAAGAATAATTACTTCAAAAGTTATACGTTCTGTAGAAGATTAGGACATGGACATTAGCTTGTTTTTTTTAGTTACATATAAACTTAAGTTAACTCCGAAATGAGGCTTGGGGTTGAAGGATTGGGGACTCTAGACGGCCAAGGGAAAGATTAGGTTTTAAAAATATATTGTTTGAATACATTTAAAATACTTTTCTAGGTATACTAATGAGTTTTACGATATTGTATGTGTGATATAATGTTATCTATTCAAATATTATATCTAAAGATACAGTAATTATCGAAGACGACATAGTCATTATATTCGTCACTATGCAAATATTTGCGAAATGTATTATACGTCATAAATAAATAACTTTTAGTGCGTAGATTGTGGACGGAGACTATAAACAAATATGTACTAGTAATAATTCACCCCATCTATTGTAAAACTGATTTGGACGTATGTTTAGGCAGGGTAATTAAAATTTTTCAAGCCTGCCATATAGACTTTCTTCTGGTTTGAAATATTTCATTTAATTTCATCAGTTCCGTTAAACTTTAACAGGCATTCTTGTGCAAAGTAGGCGCCTTTTGTGTTTTTAATGAACAATATAAAAAAAGTCGTAATCGTTGAGTATTTATTTAAAAAATGTATGTCGGATCAAGATCTGTAATGTTCAAAGAAAAATTAATAAAGGCAGTAGAGTGACTAGACAGATAAGTTAGAAAGTTCGGATTAAATATCAATGGAAAGGAAGAGTGGGCAGGAAAATTCAGAATAGGAACACCCTCAATAACAGAGAGTAATCATTTTGAGACATCATCGACGAATAAGTCAAAATGGGAAAGAAATGATAAAAGAAAGAATACTTAAGGGATATCAATTCTTTGGAACGAACAGAAAACCGTTAAGATACAAAATACTAAGTAATAAAACGAAGATTAATATAGACATTAATAAAACCAGTCATTACATATGCACTAGAGTCAGACAACAAAAATAAGAAGGAAGAAGAAAACCTAAAAATACTGGAAAGGAAAATAATGAGAAAAATACTTGAACCAGACATAACACGAGATGAAGAAATAAGACTTAAAAAAACATAGAAAGAAATAGAAGGAGAATTAGGAGAGAATATAGCCTACCAGACATATAAATGCAAGAAGGCAAACATGGGCAGGTCACATAATGAGAAGGCCAGCCACAGCAATATTTAAAATAATAACAAAATAGACCCCATTGGAGAAAAGATCAAGGGGAAAGCGGGGAAGGAGATGGTTAGACCAGGTGGAAAATGATATAAGAACATTAGTTAATGTAGACTGGAAAATGGAGTTCAGAGACAGGAAAAAATGAATAACCATAACCAAAGAGGCCAGGACACATAAAGGCTGTAACGATAACTAGAAGAGGAATAATCTACCTCATAATGTCGGATCAGGAAACTCATACTGACATGGTAAATATACATATATTAGGACACAATATACATATATTAGGAAAGGTTGCCATTCTTAACGTTACAGTAAAAAAACCTTTTTGGTAAAGAAACTTGTTTTTAAATTACGTGAAAACTAAAAAACAAAATAACGTGGCCCTACATGCATTGAAGATAAATATATAACGAGCGTTCAAAAACTGTCATATAACCAGAAATTACCAATAAAGTGTGACTTATATTGTTGTTTATGGACCATGGAAGCTTGTATAACACGTTCGATCCTTATCGGGCAGAGAAACTATCAACAGTAATTCTTGAGATGCAATGACTGAAGGTAGATATTTTAACCTCTCTGAAGATAGATGCTCGAAATCCGGACACTGTACCAACTCTTAAATATACTCAAATCCATATTCACGATGTCGGTATAATTATCAAGAAGAGAGTTCGGCAATGTGTGTCCAACTTCAACCCATTTAAGAACAGTATGATGTTGCTTCAACTAAATGGATTTTAAAAATAAATTTAATTCAGTATGATCCAACATCCGACAGCAGTGACAATGTCTTTGAAAAGTATTATGCAGATTTAGAACAATTAACAAAAAGATTTAAAAGCAAAAATTAATAAACTATTATTATCTGTTTTTATGGGCAACGATGTGAAAGTTGGAAGGTAAAAAATTTACAGTACGGTAGGGAAATTTCGTTTGGGGGTGAGGAACGAAAGAGGGGATAGATTGCCTAATATTGCCAAGCAAATGCCTTAGTGATAACAAATACTTTTTAAGATCTACTCCAAACAGGACTGCACACCTTGACTTTATCTAGAGATAATGAGAACGATATACATGAAATACATAAAAAATGAAGATCCTATCAAATATAAAGAATTGAAAAATATACTGAAGTACGAAATCCAACGAGCAAACGAGAAATGGAACTGTAAAGAACTCGAAGAACATAACAATAAACATGATACTCAGAGCCTTTATAAAAAATTTAAAGAGATAATAGGCAACACAAGAAGAAAAATACCAGGCACCGCTAGCAATGTCTAAGTTTTGATAGAAACAAATGAAATAAAACTTAATGAAATACGGAAGAATAAAAAAACAAAAGACTTTTCGATGATGTAAGAGGCACAGATGTAATTATATCTGAACATGATTATTACTTAGAAATTTTAGCAAGTGAAGTAATATAGGCTAGATTTATTTATCCAATCATTTATTAATCAATAAGGTAAAATTCCATACATCTATCAAAGAAAAATAATCCTAAATTAAATAACACTCATTCAAAATGATCCAGTATGGAATTTACGCAAAATGTGAGGAACAACTTGACGAAACACAGTTTGGGGTTTGTGGTGGAATGGAAACTAGGGAAGAATTGTTCCTAGTGACAGTACTTATTCAAAAATGTCGAAAATATAATAAAATTGCATGTGTGTGCTTCATTAATTTTCGAAAAGCCTTTGACCGTATACGACATATGAAATAGGTTTAAGAACTAGCTTCCGTCGGCTTAGATAACAATAATATTCAACTTATCAAAAATACATATTGGAATCACTCGGCAGTAGTAACGTATACTCCCATCTGCGTTTTTGAAATTTAAATCAGTGATCTGTGATTAAAACTTGAACTACAAATTTTGGAATGCTAACTGCTATACGACATCGAAACTTGGACTATGAAGCAGAGGCGGCTCGTGAGGGCGTTGGGGCGCCGCCTCTTCAGCATTTATCACAGTAAACAATTTTTTAGAGTAAAACACCATATTATATTTCCGTTCAGTTTCTTTCGTTTAACTCATTTTCCTGGTTCACCTCCTGTATAGGGTTTCAACAACACGAATAGTAAAAAGAAGGAAGGGGAAATCGAAAAAAATCATAAACAGCACTATTTTCGTCTACGACTTCCCACTATTTTCTTCTACGAAACCCACGAGCCGCCACTGCTCTGAAGGATTAAATAACAAGAAAAAGCTCTTCGAACGTTGGTTATACAGACGTATGTAAAAAATACGGGGGATTGCCAAAGTTGCCAACCAAAAAGTGCTTGGAAGAACGAGTTGACAGATAAGAGTATTTGGAATCATCAAAACGCAGAACATCTTACCTGGATTACCTTTTCTCTAATGATAAGTTTCGCTTATTTTAGGTTGTAATGCAGGGCAGAGTAGACGAATGAAAGAAAAAGTCCTGACTGAGGAATATACGGGACTGGATGAATATGAGTGTTGATGATCTGTTTCGCATTTCTAAGGATAAAGAATCTTTGAAAAAAAATTATAGCCAATCTCCATTGATGGAAACAGCCTGGATTTACAGATTTAGTTTCCGAATAGGCCTTAAGCGATTAATGTTTTGAACAAAAGTTTAAAAATAAAGAAAAATATAAATATCGATTTATATTTTGTTCTTTGCCTGTTATATGTTTTGAATATAGAATCAAACTAGAAAAATCATTAAGCTAATACTTTTGGGAATTATCAGTTTAAAAAAATTAAAAGTGAAACAATAAAAATATAATATTAACAATCATCAGACTTTTGATTGATCGATCGAATGATTTGAAGGAAGGATCATATTTTTAAACATCTGTAGATTTTGAATATTTGAGACAATATTATATTTTTATCTAGATTATATTTCTTTAGTTCAACATATTTTGGAAAAAAAATGATGAACACAAACTTTCACCAAACTCTTAAATTGTACGGATAATTGATGATGTATTTTTTCTAATTAGATATGCTCTTTACATTTGTACACATAAACTAATACGTCTTGGCATCGATTGAAGGCGTTGGTATATCACTTCTTGAATTATAATATGCCAAGCCACTTGTACTTCATGTCTTCTAAAGCTTATATTTTGAGCCTTTAAAGCTCATAGGGGTAAATTTTCTAGCCATTACCAGTCATATTTTAATAGAATTGCAGAAATGTAATGTTTTAGGGTTAGAAGCGCAACTGAGAAGACAATTTAGCGACTGGACCTACAGCGTAACGAGGGTCCCGAAGCACGATCATTGGCTACCAAAACCCTGCTCCGCGCCCTCTAGGGATGCCTTCCGACTGGCGAGTGACCAACGTAGAAAGCTTCTCAGAAGGCATCTGGCCTTACCCAGCCACGAACTCGCGTGACTGAGGGGTGATTCTTGTCAGATTTTACATTCTGACCTAAAAACATTCACAAGCATTTAGAAAAAGTTCATTCCTGTATGGGAATCGAACCATAGACCATAGACCACCTTCAGACACCGCGGCTAAAGTGGTTCCAATATTGCAAAAGTCGATCCATATAAACTGTCTACAGGCTTAGGTGTTTCACACTTTCAATAGCATGTCATCTAAGTCCATTCTGTCTCCATCATCGGATGTCGCCTACCACTTTTTTTAAATATTTCTTCTTAGCCATGCAAAACAGATCAGTTTCCGCCAATTTTATTCAAACGCGAATTTCATTGTAATGTTTAATTTAGGATCAATCATCAGTTTAATTTACGATCAGTTTTTCAAAACTATTTCTATTTGTAGTCCATTTAGTATTAATTGCACATTGTTGTTGCGGTTTTGGAGATTATCATAAGTTTAGTTTTATCGATGTAAATATTTAAACCCAAGGAATATGCACAATAGGAATATACTGCCTGTAAATCTTCTATAGTTTTCGTAATATTACTGTAGGTATGTTTAAATTGAATCTGTTAGATAAAAATAATATTAATAACGAACGAAATTCCCTCTGTAATTCATAACAGTCATAAATGGATCAGATCTCAGTGTATACCATAATTTCAGATAATCAGCAAAGAGAGAATATATTACATTTAAGGCTATCTCTACTGGCATTTATATACATGGAAAAAAACAGCTTCTGGAACACAGCTAACAGCAATAAAGGCGCCCGAATGATGCTCACTGAACTTAACATATTGTGATATATCTAAGAGATAGGACTATATATGAGTATAGGAAAAATGATACTAACCCGTGGCCAAAGGAAATACTTTGTACTGCAGCTTGAATTGTTGGTGAATGTTTTGAAAATCTTGGCAAAATCACATAAGGCAGATATTGGACGATAGTTATCTATGTGGCTTACATTACCAGATTTAAAGACGGGACTAATTCTGGCTAGCTGCCAACTACTAGCGAAGGTATATGTTCCAATGGATGTATTAAATTGATGTAAAGGTATATATAGCATGTTCGGTCTAGGATAGGATACGGATTGATTTTTTGGGGAAATTCTCCTGATATGTATAGAATATTTCAGCTTCAAAAAATGTATTCGAGCAATATTCAAATTAAACTATGATAGTTGCAGGCATATCTTTGTTTAAAAAAGTGATTTTGACTTTGATAAGCATGTATATCCATTATGTTTGTATATAACAACAAACAACTTTTTGAATCATTCCAAAATGAACATGAGTAT
This sequence comes from Cosmopolites sordidus, assembly GCA_031761425.1. Lineage (NCBI taxonomy): Eukaryota > Metazoa > Arthropoda > Insecta > Coleoptera > Curculionidae > Cosmopolites > Cosmopolites sordidus. Next base: position 157,714 of record JARFXV010001398.1, read on the forward strand.
GCGACACGACATAAGTCCGATTCTTTACCATCAAGATATAATTTTAGTTATATTCAAAAGAATGTTAACTTTAAGATTATAAAAATATACAACAGTTTTCCTCTAAATTTCCGGTTAAAGTCCAAAATTGCAGCAAATAAAAGCCTAAAGGAATACTTGTTTAAAAAAGCGTATAACTTATTAAATGATTTTTTTAGTGACACGGACAGATTTAATATAGCTAAATAAAACATTCATATATTTTATATTAGAATAGTATTCATTATTAGTGGTACAATGTTATTGATTAATTGATTGTTTAAGTTTATTTTTGCCAATGTTCCGTGCCAACATGGCAGTTACAAATGTACGCTTAATTGGGACAAATAAATCTTTATGTATCTATCGATATACTGACATCGCCTATGTATGGTACAAAGTTTCAAAATACGTGCTGTATAAATGCTCTAAATTTCGTGAGCTCTATAATCAAGGTGTCTTGCACATAATTTATGTGGTTACGATAAGTAATGCAGATTGCCAGTCAACTTAATAATAATACATACATATATATATATATATATATATATATATATATATATATATATATATATATATATATATATATATATATATATATATATATATATATATATATGGATAATAGTGTATAATAATAGGAATACCCTTTAAAACATCAAGTGAATATCAATCAGAATAGGGTTTAAGTTTTACACATGTATTGACAGTGGAACGGATTCATCAAAACAATGAATGATATTCCTATTAAGCATTTCCAAAACGTAATCAACTTTCGGTGAATTGTACAATTCGAATACAAAATAAAACATATTATAGCGGAAATAATATAGTAAGTAATGCATAAATATTCTTTTTTCACACTTGGCATAATAAAAAGACCAATATTTTGAGATAAGGTTTTTTAAAATTAGAATGACATTTATAGGTTATTTGTTCAGTTCTCTGGTAGTTATTTTGATAAAGAAAATTTTTTGTTGAATTCCACAAATGGTTTCTATTTATTTTAACTAACATTCTATATTACATTGCTTATTTTTAGTCCACTATTTACCATTCAACAATCAAACCAGATAAACCGGATTTCAAAAAATATATATGATTTCATTTCGTGCTAAAATGATTTATACACCAACTGTACAAAAGACCGGCAGTAATGCGTATCGCCTCTGCAAAAATATCCTGAAGTTTTAATCTACTGTAGCTAGATTAAAACAAATTACTTTTTACTTATTACAGCTATTATTTGACGGCCTGTTACAAGATAACTCTTTTTGGTAACGTCGAGTGTATATTGTTATACGAAATTATAATCAAATGAAAACCTACAAACACATTTTCAATTAATAGAGGCAATATAAAATACGCAAAGGCATTTCATTGTTTAACGTGTAATGGTTTTCTTTAATATGTTCTATAGTAATGCTGTTATGTTATAGTAAGTGGATATGGATGATATTTAAAAAATTAAGATTCTTTTAATATTATCTATCTTTGTAAACCCTTAATTTTCAATTTTCATGGTAACTCATGGGATATGAAAAATATATAACAATATATATGATATTGTTTTACCATTTTAAGATTGTCTTGTTTAATATTAACAAATATTTACGTGACTCCTATATTTCATTATACAGGATGTACATTTATATGTGCCAAACTTTAGATGAATCACTTCAGTGATTCTAAATATAAATTCCAACCAAACAGTTCCTCTTCATTATAGTCTAACTCTTACTGGTTTTCGAGATATTCCAGATTTTCTGAATCTTCGAAAACTTGCCCGATTTTTCATTAAATCGCAAATAAATTTCAAAGTACTGATTCTATAAGACATGTAATTAAACATTTAAAAAAGTACAATGTATATATACCCCGATGATATACATATGCTGTATGGTTTCAGATTTTTATTTTATATCTTATCTGCGTCTTATACATTTATCTGAGGTAATGATAAGACTATTAATATGACATCGATTCGTTTATTCTGTGAAGGCTCATGACGTCCAAGAGTTCAACTGTCAGTTGGACTCTTCACTCGAAGTGAACAACACTTAAGAATGCCAAATGAGATTTTGGCGGAACGTCGTGACCCTTCACACAACGAACGGATCGATATAGAACATACATACATATATATATATATATATATATATATATATATATATATATATATATATATATATATATATATATATATATATATATATATATATATATATATATATATATCATTATATACTAAATATATACTTTATTTATTTGGGATATTAATGTAATAACGAGATTTCTATACTAAACATTTTATAGAGACTATTTTCATTTTAATATAAGCTTAGGTCAAAATATAATCAAGCAATCGAAATAAAAATTGTGGTTTTGTGTACGGAAATAGTAATGATAAAACAGTTTTAATATGATAAACAGCTTTGTCTTACTAATAAATATGATTAGTAACAATGTTTACTTGTAATTCTATAAATTGACAATTTTAGTAGCATATAAAAAAAGGTTGTTTTTTATTTTATTATTTGGAGTATATGTTGAGTAAAACATTTTTTTTATTTGACGAAAGTAATTTTGTGCGTATAAAAATAGTTCGATAATTGATATTTGAAGTTCCTTTTAGTTCCATTTAGTTATGCACACAACTATATAAGAAATATTTTGTCCTTAACGGAACATTATACGAAATTGATATTTTTGTATATGGAGTATATGTTGAATAAAATATTTTTTATTTCGTTATTTTGTTCTCAAGGTAAAAAAAAGTCTATCAACTGGTGAGTGACCAAAGTACCTCTTAGGTATTACTCAGCCTAATTACTGGCATGATCGAGAGGCGATTCCTTGTCGAATTTTATATTCTTGCCTAGAGAATATTATACAAATAATATATCACATATAAATAAAGTACAAACATTCATACCGTGAAAGGGAGTCGAACTTGCATCGGTGCAGCCTTCGTACCACTATCTTATGCACCGTGAGTATCACGGTTGGAGTATCATAACTTTAATAATAACATTGTACTATAACGAAAATTAAATGTTTGAACTTTCAGAAAAAAGTTTCTCTTGATATAAGTAACTTACGTGTGGTAATACACGCATAATGTGATATTTTCACTAAGCAGTTCTTAAGAGACAATACTTTCCAATCCTGAAACCTCGAAAATCTAGTATTTCTCCGAAAATGATAAATTTCCTTTTTAAGTATATCCAATTATGAAGCGCTTTCAGCAAATTCATAATGATGCATTGATAATACAATTGTATTATAATGAAAATCTATTATTTTTAACCTTGTTATTGGTAATTACTGATAGTTATTATTCAGCAATATTAACTCTAATGGTATTATAACATGGGATTCTTCAAATTAATTACAGAAAAAACATATAATATCTGTCAATTTTAAAATAATTTAGGACATTTTATTTGTATAGAATGTCTAAACATATATTTAAACATTCTTTATATATTTAATTATATACGAGGGTCTTTCAATAAGTCCTTAGAAAATCCAAGAGATGGCGCTCGTAGCATCAGAAATGGTTTGTTTTTAGTAAGCATCATTATTCAGCAGATAGCTGTCAAAGTCTCAGTTATATTTATTACATGCTTTCATTTTATTGTCGATTGAAACAAGAAACTTGTTTACTTAGAAAAATTGAAAAAAGTGAGTTTTGAGTGATACTACTCCTGTGTTTGTAACTGTTTATAATCGACCCTCGTATTTTATGTTTCATATGTGTTTGTTCGTGCGGATTTTAGTTATAGTTTCGTTTATTTCAAGTTAACTGGACCTGCACCTTAATATGGACGTAGAACACAAAGAGTTCCTTTCAACTAATTAAACAGCTAATGAAGAATATTATTTAAACTTTAGGCATCATTTGCGTGACTATTCTATAAAAAAAACGTCCCAGATTTGTAGCAAAACAGTTCATGGTTTCCCATTACACAATAATTGTTTGTCAATTTTTCGCTAAACATCAAACACAATACCGTTTCACAAGCACGATATTCACCAGATATGATACCGTGTGATTTTTTCCACGTTCGCTCAATTGCGGGAATCACTTCGTGGATGCCGTTTGAGCTATAGAAGTTATTCAAGTTTCATGTGGAAAATCATATTTGGCAAATATCAATTGATTATTATTTAGCGAATAAACTACAATGGGTATTTTTTAAATAAGGTCCGTTTTTGAATGAGAGTGAGAATGACGCGCAATCGCCGTAGTGCGTTTGCGCGTGTGCTCTCAGCATGCCTTTCGAGCGTTTAGGCGCTATTTGCAGCCGTATCGTCAGTCTATGTGCTGAGCTGTAGAAGTTAATATTGTTTAAGAAAATTGAGTCGCCCGCCGACTGTGAGATACGATCTGTAATTCCATACTTGAGTGCAAGAAACTTGGTAGCAGCGGAAATTCACCGTCAGATTTGTGAGGTTTACGGTGATAATGCTATGAGTGACAGTTCGAAAGTGGGCGAGAATGTTCAAGGACGAGTGGGTTAATGTGCATGATCCACATCCTGGCCGACTTTCTTTGATTTTGTGAAGATTTGGTTCGTGATGTGAGCAACACAATTCGAGAGAACCGACGATTCACGATTTGACTTATTAAGTGAATTTCCACAGGTTTCAAGGTCAGTTTTGTGCACCATTGTTTCGGAGAAACTGAATTATTGAAAATTGTGTTCTCGGTGGATTCCAAGATTGCTTTCTGACGATAAGAAAAAGAGATTGGGCTGTGCTTTATCGTTTTTGATTCGATAGAATTAGGAAGGAGATGAGTTGTTAGACCACATTCGTTGTAGGAGATGAGACTTGGATGTCTCATATGACTTCCGAGTCCAAGCAATAGTCAATGGAATGGTGATACACATCGTCGCCAGTCAACAAGGATGAAAGCCAAGCAGGTAATTTCAGAACGAAAGATCATGGAAACTGTCTTTTGGGACAGGAAAGGGATTTTGTTATTGGATTTTATGCCGTTAGGCACAATAATCAATTCTGATGCGTATTTGTGTCACCTTGAGAAAACTCCGGCCTGTCATACAAAACAAGCGACGTGGCCTATTGACTTCCGGTATGATGCAAGACCACATGTTTCTGCACAAATACAAGATCTAATCAGGTCTTTTGGATGGGAATTGGATCATCCACCTTACACTCCAAACGTTGCACTCAGTGATTTTCACTTGTTGAAACTTGATGTAACGTGTAAGAAGTTAAAACTGCAGTCATGGATTGGGCCTTTTTTACAGACGGCAAATTCCTTTGAGATCGAAATCAAAAAACTTGTTGAGCGATATGATAAATGTTTAAGCAAAAATTGAAATTATGTAGAAAAGTAGTCAAAAGTATGTAGAATATGGAAAAAATATATTTTAATATTTATAGTATTTTTCTTCTTAGTAAAAACGGACCATATTTAAAAGAAATATACCTCGTACAAATAAACTAATTAACATTGTTAAAACAATTTTAAAAATCGCATTGGCTAACTGAAACGATCCCCTCAACAAATAGTGTTATTTCAAAGTAGCGACAAAAGTTATTTCAGTGTATGTCAGTATTTAAGTTCCATTTAAAACCAAAAATGTATTCTGTACGCGAATATCACAATATGCTTCTGATCTGTGGGGAAGCTCGTATTAAGAAGAATGTACTTTCTTATTAGAAATATGCCAGGATCTTTTTAACGTGTTCGGGAAATAAAACAAGTAATCATGGGTTTCTTAATGTGGCGTTAATCGATTAAAACGTGTTATAGGGTAAAGAAGTAGTGCCAGTAATTTCAACTTCGACATTAAACGACATTAATGTGTAATTTTTCAATTTTTATTGTAAAAAACAAATCAAATTTATACTGAAATGTATGGAATAAGTGGTTATACCAATATTAAATTTTATTTTCACATAATACATTAAGAAATTAATAAAACAAAAAAAAAATATTCCATTCGATCGAAATAAAAACGATGATGCGGCGTTGCCAATTGTTAAGGAAATTGTTAAAAGAAATTGTGACCTTGTTTTCCGCGGAAATGCTTGCTTTTTGAATAGATGCTTTAAGGAAACTTTTTATTTAAAATGATGGTAAGAATCGTTGGATACATTTATGAAAGTCATTTCCCTTACACTCTGTATATTTGTGCATGAATAAAAATTATATAAATAATAATTTAAAATATGTTATTGCGTTGCCTCGATAAAAATGTAACCACTTTAGAACTAAATCTGTATTTTATATTGTATTAGTTCCTGTTAAGGGTTATTTCGGTCTCTGTCACGTAATTCGAGCTTAATTTTTCCAACCTCTAAATGGTTTTAGGTAATTTATAAATTAAAAAAGATCATAATGATAAGTATATCTCCAATAATAAATTATATTAGGCATGGTGAGTTCTCTCCGTGGCTTTGTACTAGAAGTATTGCAGTGTAACCCAATATGGAAATGGCATAACATTCAAAAATCATAAACTTCGAAAAATTGCAATATATAACTTATCACACATGAATATCCTGCATAATAAGACTTGATATTACTTCTTTTGAAGCTTTGTTAGAACTGGAAATGGAATAAATAAATACAAATTATATAATTTGATATATTCCTGTTTTAATTTGCAAGATGCTATTCATTCTAAAATTATTTTAACCATCTTGATGACCTTTTAAAGTCATGTTTCACTTCAGGCTAATCCGCCTAATAAATAAAGAGAATCGTATTACGTGTACGCCACTGCATAATGTCACGGTTGTCTTGCACAATGGTTCTTTGTTTAATATAGCGTCTCGGTCAGAAATTCGTAAAAAGGCTGAAACTCTTTAGAACGCTTTCGTATATGTATTGTTTTACAATATGCAAATTGCGACATACATAGTTCTTGTCTGTGGAGGGCTAGAAAACCTGGCTAGTTAGTCACTATGTCGATTGAGAAATTAGAAAAATTGTGCAAGAGACGTTGGAGTCGGAAGATTGTGACTGATTCAATTAATGTAATAATGTTGGTGAATCAGAAATGCGATAATGCAGTTAACAATATCAGTGACTAAGCAACAATATATTTTTAAGAAAATTTAAAATCAATTTATAATAGATTTTTAAAAAATTCATTCACTTCAAAATTCATTCATAGGAAAAATGATCGACACGGTCATTAGAAGATAATATTAGAATTAGAAACACAGACACTGGTAAATTCGAAAAAAAGTTTAAAATACCCTATCAGTGGTATGAAGTACTATTCCATTCTCTTTAAACTGTTCTTGTGGTGACAAAATGGTCAATGAAAGCAAGAAGAGTTGCTACTACAAAAAAACTTCTGGTCCATGAAGTACTAAAAATCGTATCACAATATATATATATATATATATATATATATATATATATATATATATATATATATATATATATATAACTTCGAAACGTAATAGCGCCATTACTGAAATGTAGATGTGTCATACACTGTTGTGTTCAGTACAGCGCGGATAAATTGGAAGCAGAAAGGCAACTTTGGGAAAACAATCAATTTCCGAGGAAGCGCACTTTTGGTTTAATGGGTTTATGAACAACATAATTGCGGGAATTGCTTAAGTGATTCAGGAGTTACCTCTTCATCCTTAAAAAACTACTGTTTGGTGCGGCTTTTGAGCTGAAGGAGTGGTAGGATTTTATTTTTTTGAGGCGATGACAGAAATCGTTTTGATGTTAATGGTGAATGCTATAGGAATATGCGGAGTGATTTATTGTAAGAAAAGTTTCCTGCACGCGCAATTTCTCGAAACAGTAATGTCAACTGACCTCCCAAGATCATGGGAATGGATCTCACGCCCTTGGATTATTTTATGTTAGACCTCTGGTTTATAGAAATAAACCTCGAATAATTTTTGACCTTAAAAGAAACATTCAAGCCACCATTCAAAATATACTCCGTGATATGTGTGAAAGAGTAATCACAAATTAGGTTACAAACACTGTAAACATCCGGTTACGGCATCCTGTGATTTTTTTTGTTACCTCAATTGAAGAAACAACTAAGTGGACATCGTTTTGAGTCCATAGGAGACATTCATGAGAGGTTGCTGGCCGCTTTGTAGGAAGTTCGTAGGAGTTGAGTATAAAAACTGTTTCGAAGACTGGACTGTTGGAATAAGTGTATTGTAGTGATAAGCGTGAAAGAGCAATCGAAAATTAGGTCTTTAGAATGTATTCCATCGAAGCCGAGGCGAATGTTTGAACAACCTTATTTTTGGAATATGTCATTATTTGTTCTTTAAGATAAACATTACCAAATTATCACTTATAGTTATCATTGGGCCTTATTTTAAAGTTTAGACGCTCTTATTTGATACCTCTTTACTTTTAACTTAAGCAACATTTTTTAAATATAACATTTTTATATTAAGAAATAGACTTTCAGATCTTCAAATTTCAACTTCAGACTTTCAAATTTTTATGTCGACCAGTATATTTAAAGGCTGTCGTATTATGACTTCCTAAAGCCTTGCTTTCTCTGGTTAAATTAATATCAAAATTGAATTACACTAGGAGTGGCTTTTGACCTTTTAAACAAAAAGTAATGCCAGCTCCCCATGCTATTCGGAAATATCGATGAGTCAAGGTATAATCGTTGACAAACCTTTCGAAAATTACTTGAAATCAAGCGGATATAATAAATGTATCCTGTACTATTAAATATGAATATATATAAAGCGTTATTAAATCGGAAAGGCCAACGGCTCTTTTAAACCGCGGAACTTTTTGTTTACTCCGAATAGCAGTAGCTAGTATGAGATTCAAGCTATGGATTGATATCGGTGCAATTACAAGAGGAGATTCATATGAGGGAAAAACCTTGTTATTGTTAAATATTAATAGATTATATAATAATAATAAATTATTATTAATTAATAATAATAAATTATATGAAAGAATGTTGGAACAACCACTATGAAAGAAAACGGAACAGCAATTGGGCCAATTTCAAAGTGGCTTCAGAAAAATACGAATTACACAACTCTACAAACAAAAAAATGTTGTTGCTATTGCTATTTCTGTGAATTTTCGTACTTTAGAATACACAATTTGAGAATTAAATCATAACTGAATCAGATTGGCTCTAGTTTTTATGTTATTGAGGTATATCTAGAAGTCGTAATAATATTCAAATTTTTAACCCTAGTCACAAGTTAGAACGCGATTAATGCGCATAAATTTTGCACATATGTACATTACGCGGCTGCCCACGTGATCTTATTTTTCCTTACGCCCCTCATCCCGTGCAATAGACCTAAGTATTCAGTATTTTGACAAGGTTGATGGATGTGCAACGTGCTTTTAGTAAGTTACTGAGGTGTTATGTTTAAAATTTAATTTATATTTTGTTTATTGATTTTAATTAAACAAATTATCCATACAATGGTGAGTTCCTCGTGAAGAAAATGCCGATATCAATCTGATGTATTTTGCTAAATCTGTGCTGTATATGCAGTAAAATAGAGACGAAATATCACCAACTTCGTGAAGGATGTTTATACTGCTTATTTCGGACTACAAATGGAAAAACATCATGGGTTCCTTACAAGGTTTGTAAATCTTGTGTTGAATCGTTGCGCTTGTGGAAGAAAGGAGAACACTCAGGGTTAAATTTTGGCATTCCTATGATCTGGAGGAAGCCCAAAAATCATTTCGATGATTGTTACTTTTGCGTAGTAGACGTCAAAGGCTTCAATCGGCATAAAAAATGGCAACATCCAGATTTACATGCCATGTTTTTTCACAACGAAGAACTTTCTCCGCTTCACAGCTATAGCATATGCCGTCAGAAGCAACAGCGTTTTCGGACTCGCATCGTTTCCATACAATCTAAAAGTATACGTGGAATTGAATATGTAGAATACTTAAAATATTATCAAAACAGGCGTCGGAACAGTTAGTGTCAAGGTTAAAAGAAAATAATTTATTATAGCCAGAAGTATTAATAACAACTTATAGAACTAGGAAAATAAATATTTTACCGTATTTTAGTGAGGATGAAGAGCTTGTCTATTGTAACAAGATTGCAAAGTTACTTCTAGACATGGGTTTATCTGAATCAAAACCTATTGATTGGCGGCTCTTTATAAATAGGTCGAAAATAAGTTTAAAATGTGTTTTATTGCACAATGGAAACCGATATGCATCTATCCCAATTGCATATTCAGCCAAACTTAAAGAAGAATATGAGAACATTAGACTAGTTCTTGTCTACTTGTCTAAAAATTAATGACTACGAACATCAATGGTCGGTTTGTGTGGATTTAAAAATGGTACATTTCTTACTTGGTCAGCAAAGTGGATACACAAAATACTCTTGCTTCATTTACCTCTGGGAGAGTTAATCAAAACAAAATCACTGGAAACAAAAGTTGTGGCCTTTGAGAGAATCCTTAACAATAGGTAAAGCTAATGTGGTAAATAAGTCATTACTGAATAGGAACAAAATTATACTTCCGCCACAGTTTGGCAAAGCATTGGATAAGAATGGAAAATGTTTTGAATACATTTGCAGATCATTTCCTAAATTAAGAATGGAAAAGCTAAAAGCTAGAATTTTTGACAACCCCCAAATTCGAATACGAACTTTTGATGATGCGAACTTTACAAAAATCATGACTGCTGTGGAAACTGAAGCCTGGAAAAGTTTCGTATATTTTATAAGTAATTTTCTTGGTAACCATAAAGCTTCAAATTATGAAGATATTGTCAAAACGATGTTAGAAAGCTTAAGGATTTTATGAATAAATATGAGCACAAAAATGCATTATCTCCACAGTCACCTGGACAGATTTCTCGATAACCCGGAAAATTTTAGCGATGAGCAGGAAGAACACTTTCATGGAGGAGATATATCAGGGTAGATGGGATTAACATATGATGGCAGATTACTGTTGGTCTCTACAAAGAGATTGTTCTCAAAAATCCCATATGAGGAGGTTTTATAAGAGGTGTTTTTCTGAGGTGTAATATACTTTTTCCCCCTTTTATATTTTTATCTTTTTTTTACTTTTATATAATTAATATAAATACTTTAATAGAATAATTAAGTGATTTTCAATATAATTTTGAAACTTGTAAGTGAAATACAAATCCCTACGAGTTATAATCTGATGTTATTGCTGAAAAAATTAAGCACGGATGTGTGGTAGTGGTAACGTGTTTAAAAATTAAAAATAGAAAATGGATGTTTTTATAAGTAAACATTTTTGGAAAGAACAGTTTTTTATCCATATAAGTCCCTACCTCCTTTAAATTTTTAGCAGATCTGCTAATGCTTTTTTTTAATTAACTGAAGGTAAAATTTCTTGATTTTTAATTACTAATACCACCACGGCGTAAACAAAAATTACATAATTAAACCAATAAATTATATTGTTTGTTCTCTTGTATTTTTGAAGGGATTATACTATGCAATAATACAATCTAGATGTGGTCATATCGAAAAAAGCAAATTTTGGATAAATGTGTAGCAGATAAAAGAAAGTAAATTAGAAAAAACATTCTTTTTTAAATATTTCAAATTATTTTATTTGATGAGAATAAAAAAAAAACCTTTAATTATGCGATTTATGCTTCGCTGATTTCTGTATTTTTTTAAATGCTGCTAAAACACTTACGTGTATATAGATTTCTCTATCGTTTCGAAATGGAAACTCAAGATAATTTTAATACCATATAAAAATATTTTCTATTTTTAATTCGGAGGTCAAAAAATCTCTCATACTAAAAATCTATATAATTATTTTATGTTGACGCTTCCTTTGTAGTATTACCTGCAGATTTATATTATTATTTTCCAGGCGACAGTTAACTTCAAATATTCCAAATGTTATTTATAATACCTGTAGTAAAAGAAGCGTTATGTTTTAATGTGTTATAACGAAGATATGTACAGATTATTTATTAAGGAAATTGCATATATAACTTATAACGGGAAATAGAGTAATAATTTTTGGAGGTGATTTTGATATTCATATGTCGTTGAAAATATTTTGAGGTTTTCGGCATGCATATTAGTCATATTACGCCCTCTACTGAATAATGGGTTAGTGAAACATATGATAGGTATAAATTAACATAAAAGGAAATATTGCATAGTATCAGTAACATTACTTTACTGAAGATAATTATTTTCGATACTTATTATATTTTACAAAGTAAACAAACTATGAAAAATCTAACTTAATTATGGAATCAACCAGATTTATGGAATTAGAAAATGATAACGCGGAATTTCTAATTATTGTTGATTGAATTAGGACTCAGGAGTGACACTTAGCGGTATAGGGATATCCGACAATGAATGTATGGGTTGTGAATATTTCAAAATGATATACATTTCTAAAAATACTAATATATTATATATATGAATATTTAGTACTTTTGATAAATATTTCTTTCTATAACATTTGATTTTCATAGAATTTTAATATATGAAATAATGCCTATACTTTTTAGAAAACGAATGACAACTGGTGGCAATGGGTTGTCTATTATAAAGTTGTGCGACAATAGCCGCCGATCTGATGCATCAAATAATCAAAAAAGATACCATAGATTAATCACTATATTCCGGATGATTGTGCTTTATACGTGATGGGGTTACAAAGGTACTTTTTAGTGTAAACTGCACTCAAAATATATCCGACAATCACCTTAAGAATTTACAGAACCAATAATTTATTTCTCTGTCACGCTCAAAAGTATCTGGACAACTGTATACATTTTATGTTTCGTAATTAATTTCGAATTATTTCGTAATTATATTTTTTTGTCAGTTTAAATAATAATTCAGACTAAATATAGAAAATAACTTAGTAATATTAATACTTATTGCTTTATATGCATGGCCCTTTCTGGTATTCTTATATCAGTCTCAACATCACAAAGATATTAAAATAAATAATAATATGGAAGTAGAAAACAAAGTAAAAATAAATCAAATTATAGCCCGACCACTTATAACATGTGCATGTGAAACCAGAGTCCAAACAATAAAAATTATACAGCTAGCGAGAATCATAGAGATGTCTATATTACTTATTCTAATAAATATTACTTAGTCTAATAATACTTAACAGCAATAGAACAAAATAAATTGCTATTTAAACTTCCTATAAAAATAAATTATATGGTATATATGTGGCTAAAATAACCAATTCAATAACAAAAAAAAACCAAATCTAATTTAAAATAAAAAAAAACTTTATGATGTAAGAAACTTGTTACATAATAAAATTGTTAGATAATCGCCAATTATTTGTATTAGTTCACGTACTATAGTGGCTTTCTTTAATACCTAAATTCGTTATAACTAGAATGGTTTAGTTGAAGAACGTTTGAAAGTGGCCAGAGACGAAGACTGGCTTGTAACATCGGAGAACTCGTTCATTGATATACTGTTAGATGTACGTTCATGTACGTTCTTCCAAAGAAATATAGGTTTGATAGAAGAACAGATGGTGTATAATTTAATACATTTTTATAGAAAATCCAGTTTCATAAAGCTGATTTCTAATATTTTATTTGTATTTACGATTAATCGATGTGGTAAATATTTATAAGCAAGGCAGTAATTTCTTTTGAAATATTTTTCTATTTATTGCATAATTGTTGAACTATTAAGAGATTATCTTAATTTTTGTAATTTTTTGTTAAATATTACGCTAAAGATTTTTAATCTATGTCTCATTAATAATGATCTGTATAGCATAAGGTTTACTGATGTAAATTCCTACACCAGTATGCGTTATGTAATTAAATTGACCGATATATAATATCTTCATATTAATGTTTTGAAAAAAATAAAAATCTGGCGTTTTGAGGTGAAGAAAATTGTTTAAAATATTAATCCAAATATCCTTTCATTATCATTATTGTTTAACTTTTTTTTTGTTTTTCCCATTCCCCTGGCAATATTTGAATTTCGTATTCCGTGGGGAAAGATTCAATTATCACCTATCTAAAGGGTAATTTTTTTAGTGTGTCCGAACATTCGATAGGGGTCGCTGTTCTGCACGGACTGAGAGTTTGTGTGCCTATGTTGTCAAAATTATTCAGAATAGACTTGCAAATCATCATGGAATATTTAACATCAGAGCAACGCTTGCAAATTGTTGAAATTTATTCTGAAAATTAGGGCTCTGTGCGCCAAACTTATACAGTACTTCGTGAATTTTATGATGCACATATGTGCCTAATCGAGCGTTGTATTTACCGAATTATCGACAAATTCTGAATGCATTTCACGCTGCTGGATATTAAAACAAACACTGTTGCTGGCAGTGTTGATGAATATCCAAATTTACCAATTCGCCGCCATTCGCAGAAACTTGGGCTTTGTTATTCGATTAAGTGGAAAATTTTGCGTAAAGATCGTGGTCTGGTGCCTTATAAGATCCAGCTTGACCAAGAACTCAATTCGCAAGACCATCGTTTGCGTCGTACGTTCGGTGAATGGGCTAAAAATCAATTGCAACTTGATCCAGAATTAAACTGCAAAATTTTGTTCAGGGACGAAGCTCATTTTTGGCTAAATGGTTACATTAATAAAATGAATTGCTGTATTTGGAGTGAAAATAATCCGCAAATGACTCAACACCGTTCTATCCAGAAAAAATACACCGTATGGTGCGAATTGTACGCCGGTGGCATCACTGAGTTGTATTTTTTTAAAAATCAAGCTGGGAAGCACGTTACAGTTAATGGGGATCGTTACAGAGACATGATCAATGATTATTTAATTCCGACTTAGTAGTAGAGTAGATATGGTTCAACCAGACGGCTTCACATCTCATACAGCCAACGCATTATTCGATTTACTGTGGGACACCAAGGTCATGTGATTTAACGCCTTTAGATTATTTTCTTTAGGGTTATGTTAAATATTTGGTCTATGCCGCTAAACCAGCAATTATTGACGCCTTGGCAGCCAACATAACTCGGCAATTGCAGACATAAGATCCCAATTGCTTGAAAAAGTGGTCGGAAATTGGAATAACAGAATGCGCTTTGTCAGAAGTAGCCGCGGCGAACATTTTTCCGTAATTGTTTTCAAACATTAATGCAAGTGAATGTTATTTCACATAAAACAAATAGTTTCAAGGCATCTAATTCGGACGCACAAAGAAATCACCCTATATCCGTTCATCTACTTATATCCCAACTTATAATTTATTCATTAAACTAAAATATGCATCATTAAGACCACGTTGTATGTATTGAAAATGTTGGTAGTCCGATGGCTGTAAGTCTGGAGAGTAGGCTGGGTATTGAAGAATTTCCCGTTCGAGTTCCTACATTATTAGATCGAGTTTGTACATTATCAGGTAGAATTATTCTTTATTAATCCAATTACTACTGATGGTCTTTTTGCATCAACCATCGTTCATTTTAAGCAATTGTTATTTGTAGCGATTAGCAGTAAGTGTTTAATTTGGTTCCAATGATCAAAAATATTTTTTTGCGATCGAAGTGGAACAACCAATGATATTTTCTTCGGATTAATTAAATATACTTACCTATAACTTTTAGTGTAGAGCGATGACACCACGCATCACAAAAACTCCTTATATTGCTGGGGAAGCAAGCGAGTGACAAATGATTTAATATTCATTAGAGTGTAACAGATGTTTTTGCGTTTTTGCTGTGGCGACAGTTCATGATACAGCTCTACAGCTTCTACAGCTCTTAGGCATAGTTCCTATGCCTAACAAATGTCGGTTAACGGCAGGGTGGGATACACTCTAGTATATTTTAGGATCTGCAGCTACAGTTGCTCTTTTAAATGTCGACATCGAGAGACCGTGGACGACCTGATCGTCCACATGCTTCAAGGCGCATGTCTCCCTCTCGGAACTATTTGAACCTGAGATGAGCAGTGCGAATTGATAGGGCATCTTGCCCTTCTAATTCACAAATCTCATGATAAACCTTTTTTTACAGAGAATTTACCCACTGCGCGATTTTCAATATTTTTCATTTTAAAAAATAACACACTAAAGAATAACACTTCACATATGTTCATATGAAGGATGAAACTTCAAAATGTAGATCATATAGTTCTTTTACTGCTTTATAGGTTTTGCATCGCGAAATTTTCAATTAGTCTAGTACTAGCGCACACCAATACTTGAACAAAATTAGTTTAGACACATCTACTCATTGAATAATTTCACTATATTTCAAACAGCGAGGTTTTTTTAGGATATGTTACTATGAATATTTCAATTCACGCTTAAATGTAATTGACTGATTGTGAAGATTGATTCCCCAAGCAGTTGTTTTTCTAAATGTTTATAGTGCGGTAAATTTCTTGGAGATAAAAGAAAATCTAAAGTCAAGTAAAATGTTTTTAGGACTTTGCATATACATGTATATGTGGAAAAGTTGGAAATTGTTAACAACCGGAAGACACTAAACCCAAAGAGACGTACCACTAAACATCAAATCACTTGTTTTTGAGTTCTCGACGCACGTTCCGCTAACCATGTTAGCACCATCATCAGGAGATGTTTTAGCACTGGGTTAACAAATCAATGTTAATCCCTCGCATACGAGTAAACAATTTTATTTGTTCAATTTAAACATATGTATACACTAGTGTAGAGGGGGGAGGGGGTTTGTAAAGTTGGTAAAGTGACCACTAGTAACAAGAATGTTTTAATAAAAATATTTTAAATAAAATTACTTGACTGATTTAATACATATCATTATTACTGATTTTTTAATTACTAACTAAGTAGATTTATAGTATTTAAGTATTTCAATCTATACTTATATCACAGCTTATCTCATGTCTTTCAGTTGTGGCAAATTATGTTGTAATATAAAACAATAGTTAGTTAAGAGTATATTTTTAAAAAGTGTAACTACTTGTTGAATGTCATTGACACGCTTTCCTATCAATTCATACAGTAATATACCAACAGCTGAGAACAAAATTTCCTTTCACCGATATAGTGCTAGATTACAGGAAGAATGGTTATATAAGAGCAGTTTCCTTTTAGCCTACGCTATTTAAAAATTTTTACTGAAAAAATGTTAGACACGAATTAACAGTTTTTCTACCGGCCTAACTTATATATAGAAAGAACCCTAAAAAAGGAGTGATGACCAAACGCCGGCTTCTCCAATCAGTTTTATTACAATTATAGACAATTAAATCGTTTATCAAAATTAATGACTGTACACTCCATATTCGTTTATGTGAATAACCTTCGTCAACCGTAAAAACAAGTAAGCAATTACTCGTTAGGGTGTAGTTAGTCATTAAGTAATATTATCGAAAATACTGTCAGCTGGTTGCATTCGGTATGTATGTAGGTTATATAAATATTCAACAATGCAAAGCTTTTAAACTAGTTTTCGATGGCGACAGCTGTTAAGGTAAGAACACTTACCAACGAGATTATCTTAGAAGTTTTGATTGAGTTAAATAGGCAGTTATTAGATTGAAGGTTCCCATTCCATTCCTTTCAAAATTCAACACTATAGGCGTACTTTTTACAAAAATTTGCATCTCTAATTACATAAATATCAATTAATGAAATGTTTTTGTAAATTATTATGTTTTATATATAAAATGTAACATAAAATAAATCGTGCAATATATAAAATGAAAACATATGTTTATAAATGTTTTATCTCCGATTTTATCAAAATCTTGTATTATTTCAGAATGAAAATATTAAGCAATTCTATGTTCATATTATATTTGGTTGTCCGAAGAGTTCGTAGAGATTTTCTATTAGCTGCTCTTTTAAGGTTTGTAAACAAATTTCTAATCAAGATGTCCTTTATCCGAAAATAGTTATGCTTTGCATTTGGTGGAATTGGAAGGGACCCCATACATTTTGAGTTTCTTCCATGCAACCAAACCATCAACAGCAGAAATGAAAGAAAACTGGGCAGAATTAACAAACAGGAAAGGCGACGTGTTTCATCATGACAGTGCATAATCACACGTTTCCGTCTGGAAACGTCAGTTGTTTCCTAAATCATTCAGAGTGTCAATCCGTTCGTGATTTTCAAGTGAAGAGTCAAACTGACGTGCACGGGTCGTATATATATATATATATATATATATATATATATATATATATATATATATATATATATATATATATATATATGGTGGTGAATAGTGATAGTGAAAGTTCCATTAGATATTAATGGACAGCTGCGAATATCTCAAAATAAGTGCCGCGAACCAAGGCAAAAAAAACAAAATCCACTTAGCGTCTGACTTGTATCAAGCGATTGAGTGGTCAGCGTCTGTTCACCAGTGGTGCGGCTGATATTTAAATTCTGGAACTAACCTCTCCAGTCTTAACCTCTGAACCGTCATGGTTCAAACCTTTAATTCAAAGTACAAGATGAAGCGTTCTAGTAATTACAAAATTACCCCAGGAGGTAGACAATCCTCTGCCAGCTTTGCTGGTACAACCGGACTTTCGGATTCTGGGGCGTCCGGGCTTAAACGCAAAATCTTTCAGAGGGAGTCGGAGACCTCTGGCCAACGTCTGAAACCGAAAACAAAAACTTTCTTGGGAACGGTAAATATCAATTCTCTCCTGCGTCCAGGAAAACTACACGAATTGGGGCGAACATTAAATCAGCAAAAAATCCAAATTTTAGCTTTGCAAGAAACCAGATTGACAGATGATAATACCTTGGAATTCGGCAACTACAGACTTTTTAAAAGTAAAACGGACAAAAGAATACTCAAAAATACACCACATCTCGGTGTTGCTTTCGCTGTCTCAAGAAACATTCTTGGTTCTATAACAAATGTCCAGACAGTAAATAATCGACTTATGACACTATCCCTCAAGTGTGCTAACAAAAACTATACATTAATCAATGCACACCTCCCAGTTAATGAAGAAAATAAATCTAATCCTGAAAAAGTAAATAAGTCCTGGGAAATTCTAGAAAAAACTATGTCTAAAATTCCCTCTAATCATGTAAAAATCCTATTGGGCGATTTCAACGCCCAGCTAGAGAAAGAAAAAAAGTACAGGAAAACAGTCGGCAGTTTTCCCGCTCATAAATGGACTAACCATAATGGTAGAAGATTGGTTGAAATATGTTCGCAGTTTAATCTAAAAATAATGTCAACCCATTTTAAGAAGAAAATATCAAAACAAAAGATCTGGAGGTGCCCAAACACGTACATGGGTGAATTTCAAATTGACCATGTTGCCATTTCGTACCCCAATTATAAAGAGATTTTGAAAGTCAGGAAAGGAGCTAATATAGACACGGATCACTACTTGACTAGAATCAAACTTAGCTTAAAACCTCGAAAACTTATTCAAAAGAGGCTGCTAATACCAAAGTTTGACCCAACGAAAATAAAACCAGCCCTAACAGAAGAGCTTGATAAACAACCAGCACAGAACTGGCAAGAATTGAAACAAAAAATTATTAAAACGGCCTTAAAGTTGGTCCCTTTACAAAAACGTAGAAAACATCCGTGGTGGGATGAAGTTTGCGAGCAAGCAGTATTAAGCCGAAGTAAAGCATTCAAAGATTGGAACAGTCAAAAAACAGCAATAAACTATAACATCTTTTTGGAAGTAAGAAAAGAAACATCGAAGTTAATTAGACAAACTAAAAGAAAATATGAAAACAATCAACTTAAAGAAATAGAAAAAGATTTCCAAAAAAATAACACCCGAAACTTTTACAAAACATTTAAAACTAAATTAACAGGCTCTCAACCGCAAAGTCTTTGCTTCCAAAAGGAAAACGGACAATTAGCTCTAAATAATCAAGACAATTGCAAATAACTTGCGAAATATTTTGAACAAATACTAAACTGTCCTGAGCCCTTAAACAAATTAGAAACACTAAACCCTAAACAAACAAACCCAGATTCATTACCACCGAATGAAGATGAAATAATTAGGCAAATCAAGCGGCTTAAAAATGACAAGGCTTCTGGTGAAGATGGAATCACTGCTGAACTTTTGAAATCCGCTGGTCCAGGTACAATCAAGGAAATAACCAAAATTCTACAAGAAGTTTGGCGAACCGAACGGATTCCGGAAGATTGGAAAGATGCTCTAATCTATAGAGGGATATCTCTTCTCCCAGTTTGTACAAGATTCTCTCTCAATGTCTACTAGACAGAGCACAGGGACAGTTAGAACCTAACATTGGTAAATATCAAGCAGGTTTTCGACCGGGCAGATCCTGCCCTGAACAGATCCTGAATCTGAAGTTGATTCTACGACACCAAAAACTGTACAATAAAAATCTCGTCTGTACATTTGTGGATTTAAAAAAAGCATATGATTCTATTGACCGCGAATCTTTATTCCGAATCTTGAAAGAACAAGGACTAGATCTGAAAACGCTGGCAATTATTAAAGCACCGTTAACTAACACAAGGTCAAAAGTTAAATTCATGGGTGAGATCTCAGAGCCCTTCGAAATTAAAACTGGAGTGAGACAAGTGAATGGACTCTCGCCACTCTTATTTAACTGTGTTCTAGAAAAAGTAATACAGGAGTGACGTGAAAAAAAGTCGGCCCTGAATATTGACCAGCCCATTAAACTGGGGAGAATCAACATCAAAATTGATTGTCTGGCATTTGCTGATGATCTAGCAATTTTAGCTCAAGATGTATTAACGGCACAGAAACAGATTGAAATCCTAAAAGAAACAGCAGAAAAGGTAGGACTCCAAATTTCCTTTGAAAAGACATAATACATGACCTGCAACAGACTAACGACGCCATTTCTAAAAACAAAATATGGTAACATCAGACGAGTCTCTCAATTCAAATATTTGGGTGAAATAATCATGGAAAATGGGTTGGAAAAAGCGGCCAATAAGGGTAGATGTCAAAAAATGGAAACGGCATTGAGACTTACACAAAATATTTACAACAAAAAATGCCTATCTAAAAACACAAAACTGAGACATTACAACACAGTTAATAAGCCAGAATGTCTATATGCTGCAGAAACGCTCATTTTGAACGAAAGAGGGACATCGAGAACATTGAAAAGAAGGAAAGAAAAATCGTAAGAAAAATCCTAGGCCCCAAACAAATAAATAGCACAACATACCGACTTCGAGAAAACCAAGAAATCAAACAATACACAGATATACATAGCGATATGAGAAAAAGAAGACTTAAGTTTTACGGACACATAAAACGGATAAATCCTAGTAGGTTAACTAGACAAATAGTCGAATTTTATGAAAATAGGAGTAAAGCTAAAGTAGAAATAATTAAATGGATTGCTGCAATTAAAGAGGACCTAAGATCAGCAAATATTACACAAAGTGAAATTCAGGATAGAGGCTGTTTTAGACACATGGTTAACGTTTGGAAGGTTGGCCAGAGAGAAAAATGTAGGAAGACTGGAACAACTTGGTCTGACGAAAGGAAAAAAGCTCATAGCGAAAGAATGAAATTAGTATGGGCAATCTCCTTTTAAATTTAAACCCATTTAAATCGTCTACCGAAATTAAAAGTAAACTGGAGTTAGAAATAAGTTCGAGAACAATTCAAAGAAGACTTCAGGCAAGCAACTTACACTTTAGAGCAGCCAGAAAAGTCTCTTTGTTATCCGCCAAGAATGTAAAACAACTTTTAAAGTATGCTCAAGATTAGTTAAATTGTTATGGTGAACAGGGAATCAAGAAACGGTGCAATATTTTATGGAGCGAACTAAATAAGCGAATTAAACAAAAATAAATTTAATAGGTTTTGATGGTAAGCTATATGTTAGAAGATCATCAAATACCAAAACATACTTTAAAACTGGAAGGCATCGAGGCGGTAATATAGTAGTTGTGGGCAGCTTTATTATGGTATAGTGTAGGACCAAACATGGACCAAAGTGAGAATATCCATATTCTTCAGAGAGCCATGCTGCCTTTTGTAAAAGAAAATATTCCGCTGGTATGGAAATATTAACAAGGTAATGATTCGAAACATACTGCTAAGAAAATGAAACACTTTCTTATTGATAATAAAGTGGATTTACTGCCGTGACCTTTCCAATAGCCGGGCCAAAGTACTACTGAGAAAAACTTGCGGACACGAGAATGGCGTGGGTAAACATAAGACGAGAAACAAGCTTGGACTTTGAGAGGTGAATAAAAATGAATGGGAAGCTATACCATTAGAAATGTGCCAGACTTGTAAACTCTATACCCAAAAGATGCACCGAAATAATAAGATACAAAGGTTATAAAACTAAGTATTAAATGTTCAAAAAATGTTTGTGTTATTTAGTACTTTTATTAACTTTTAAATAGTATATATTGTGCATGTTTCTTGGTTTGCTCTAATTTTATGTTTCCCCTTTTTTATTATATATTTATTTTACTAATTACATACATATGCTATTAGAACATTATTTGCCAAACAGTCTTTTATTATAAAGGCTCTATTTCGTTGGCCACCCCAAAATATATATATATATATATATATATATATATATATATATATATATATATATATATATATATATATATATATATACATATATGCTTTTGCTGTATAAGCTTTTGTTTTAATAATTAATTTAACATATCGCGAAATAAATAATAACCAGTAGTAGTAGTGCTTTTGACTTGAACGATTATCTTGTGGATGACCAAAGCCCATAAGATTGTGATCGATAGGCACTTTACAAATTCTTCTAAAAATGAAGGAATAACTTGAAAGGAACTAGAAATCACCCAACAGTTAATACTTGTTCTGCTAGCGTTACCGTTGACTGAATACACTTATCAAGTTTAATTGATCTTTATGAATGGACCTACCATATTAATATTACTCTTCTATCATTTTGAATATAACAATTGCGCAGACTGTTAATTTGTATTTTTGCAGTGTTTCCATTATATATATATATATATATATATATATATATATATATATATATATATATATATATATATATATATATATATATTATATATATGGTGTTTCCATTATAAATATATAGAAACAAAAAAATATATTTAGAATTATTTCGTAATTTCCGTTTAGTGGTGTATAATTAATTAATAACCATATTAAAAACGAAATAACACTGTTAAACCTGATAATTACTCAACTGCATCTGTTTAATGCCCACGAATTTATGAATTGTGCATATAAATACTGTGCAGATAATAGCGAAAACTATAAAAATAAAAAAATTAATTTGTTTAGACGCTATTAGCCTTATATAAATAATTATGAGTTTCAACATCTACAATGGCATACTATACTTAGGACTTTCCAAATTAGGTATCAATCAACAGATGTTACATAATGGTTCGACATTTCAATATAATATTGTGATGGGCTCATCAAAAAATATGTCTGAGATGGTAATTAATATGAATTTATTGTTTAAGGGGATAATTAAATTTGTCGAATAATGAAAAAAAAATACTTTGTTCGTCTGGTGGAGTAAAAGAAAATCTAAAAGTAATATTTTCTCGTCGCTCTTGTTAAATGTGATTTTCCTACACTCAAAATTGGAAGTAATTTGCATCGAGATTTAAATCTATATTAATTAAAAAAAAAATAATGATAATAGTGACACAAAGTAAGGCAAATTTCTCATTTTATGTGTGGATATACCTATATATAAAGATATAAACATTCATTAGTGAATATACTTTTTATTAGTGAACCTCTCGATCCAGAGGGTTCAAAATATATATTGAGAAAGGATTGATATAACCGCATCAGAACATAGAGAAAATTAAAAAAAAAAGCCACGTCAAACCCACAAAAAACACAGACTTTTCTCCCCGAAGTATAAAAGGTGGTTTGTTAACATTTTTTTATTTCGATTAGAATTAATGGAAGAACATGTTGAATAAGATTACACGTTGAATTATTATCAATAGCATTCTATTTTCAAGACAAATATTACCGGTTTGGGTCTTTTCATTTTATAGAAGTATTTATTCCTGATAAAAGTAAATTTAATTTCATTCAGGTTCATTTTTGTCTACCTGCTATATCTTATGATTGGAGTTGAGTAATGGTAATGCTGAACTTAAAAACATGAGGTCAATAATCTCAAACATGAGACTACGATAGCGAAGAACTAGTTTGATGAACTGGAATGATGAATGACTGGAAGGATGAACAAGGGGACATTTTGTTGCAGATTTTGTAATAATACTTCGACGGGCGTAAAAATTATAGTAATACCTCGACATTCGAATCTGGAATTCTATAGAAAATTATGGTCACATTTTAACTACTCGTATTTCAAATGGAAATATCAAATATAAATGAACTAATTAAATATTCTAAATGGAGTAAAATAGTGGTTTTGTGGTTTTAAAAAACAAAGATATAATTTATAGATAGATATATTTTGTTTATAATAACTAGAATATTTATATTACAACTTAATACTATATTATAAGTATACTAGGTATAAAAAAGAAGTCGATATGATCTTATATTTAAAATTTATCCCTTACATAGTATAACAATTTCAAGGAAATCTAAATAAAGTGTGTTTTTACCGATTTTATCAGATTTTTTAACAAGGCCATTGATAAATTATCAATGGCCTTCAAACATTCCACAGGAATAAATCCGGAAATCCCCAAGGAAATATTATCTTACATAACCACAATAATTCTAGGGTGTTCTAAAAGTATTTGCGTTTTTCCTTTGTTTGTAAATAAAGGATAATACTTCAATCCTCATAGGTTTCATCCGATTTCAACTTTTTGTCCCGACAAATAAATATTCTTTCCTCACCATAAAGTGATTTCACTCCGAAATATTCACTCGACGGTTTTTAACAAAAGCGTAAAAATGAGTGAAATAAACAGCCGAATTAGGGAAATATTTAGACATAATTAAAAAAAAAACTTTAAAACGGTTGACGTTGCTCGTGAAATTTGCGAAGTAGCGGGGGAAGGTGCCGCCCGTATCAATCTGTTCTGCTCAGCTCTGGTTCAAAAAGTTCTTGTAGTGAGATGTGCCTTCTGGTCTTGAAGATAAGGGTCACATCAACATCCAGGTCATCCGCGGTCTCCCGATGAGGGCGATTTAAGAGTAGCTGTTGTTGTAGATCCTAGAACAAGCACTAGGACATTTTTAGGGGAATTGGGTATATCTATCGTTAACCAGTATTTGCTAGGTATAGGAATGGTGCCAAAGAGCTGAAAAACCCTACTGATTTTCAACAAACGGATTGTTAATTTCGATAAAAAATGGGTTTATTTCAACAATCCTAATGCCGTAAAGCAGTAGGTTGTTTGGGTAATCAGCCCTTTCGGAATCAAGGCGAGAAAGATTTATCTCAAAAGTCATGTTGCGTGTTTGGTAAAATTTTGTAGGAATAATTTACTTTGAGTTAAACGGCAGGACCATACATTCAGAACTTTACTCAGTTTAACTTAGGGGAGTACAGCTGTTGTGGCTGGAAAATATCTAGGTTGGGTCAACCGTGTCGAATCACCTTAAAAATTAACGAATTGGACTTTGAACTTGTCCCTCACTCATCATACTGCCCGACATCGCTCCGTGGGAGTTTTTGCGAGGAGAAAGCTCAGGACTAAAGAAGTCAAACTGCATTTTTCACTTCCAAAGATTCATCGTGGTACCGAAAAAGAATAGAGAATAACGGCCTATATTTCGATGAATAACATCGAGGTATAAATTTTTTAAGCAATGGACAATTAAGTACTTCAAAATTTAGTTCGTTAATAAAGGCGTTGCGGGCAGAACTCTCATTTGCGGCGTCGATGTTTTGTTCTATTATTTAACTTTACGAATCATATAGAATGTACAAAAGGGCTGAACCTCAATAGGTGACCTTAAATTTAACAAGTTCATCTTCACTATAGTCTAATTCTTATTGATTTTCCAGATATTTAAGACTTTGCTATGATTCAAGATATATTGCAATTATTCATAAATCTAACATTAAATTAAAAATTATTGATCCAAAAATAAATTTTTATTATATTATTGAAAGGAGCCCTAAATTTCCCAAAACAAACCTACTTCAAGTATTTTGACAGTTTTAGTTAGCTTACAAACTACTTCCTTTCCATTCCATTGGATGTCAATGTTATTGAATATCAAAACTAAAACGTCAAAGAAAAAACCTTTGTAATTTGTAGATTGCTAATATTTTCCACATCCTAATTGCTAATAATTATAATAGAAATTCTTCGAATGAAAAGAATAATCATTTATTGGGGTACATATTTTATGTAGAGTTTAGAGATTATTCTAGATAAAAAAAATCAAAATGAAATGAAACTGTTAGTTATATAATTCTATTTAGCTTCAATTTAACTCCATGGGAATATGTGGTTATTATACCAAGAATAGCATATTCAAATGTAGAATTCAGCTAATTGAATTCATAAACTACTCGTTTATGGTTTTGAATATGGAAAATACCGAGTAGCAGTGAAGGAGTTCGCGAGATGTTTTCCTGATGTTGATTTTTGTGGCTTAAAATGGAAGTTATTGATATAATTGATGTCCATTTTCAGTAAGACGTACATGTAACTATTTATTATTTATATATCCGGAATAATAAATAAAAAAACTATTTATCATTGAAAATTGTTTGATTTCTGATGGAGGTATCTCCAAAACATGCATTTTGAGAGGATCAACCGCTTCTTCTGCTGTCGAAAATCATTGACCATGTAGTTTATTCTTCACGCATGGGGACAAAAAGAAAACATTGGGTACCAATCAGGACTATATGGCAGATGATCCATCAATTAGATGTTTTGACTGATTAAATATTGAGTTGTTCGGTCCGATGTGAGAGCTCGCGATGTCATGGTAAAGAATGATTCTGCGTCGATGGTTGTTTTTTGTTTCTTATTTTGTCAGACTTCTGGTAAACAAATGGTTTTGTATCATTCAGAATTGACCGTTCTAGGATTCTCTAGTGGCTATAGGCCACATGCTCATTTATCACAAAAAACAGGCTTCGAAGGGCTTCTTCCGCGAACAACTTTTTAGATCTAAAATTCATCACCTTTATATGTTATATACGGGTTTCACCCACCACGATTGTATTTTCTGAACATTTCTTTGGAACCTTCCAAACGAGTCTTTGTCAAATTAAGCCGAATCTGACGCGCCATAAGCCTTTTTCATGGCTAAATGTTTCTGTAAAATCGTGTGTATGCTTGTCATACTAATGCCTAGGGATCCCCTCAATCTCACGGTGTCACATAATAACCATGCTTTATCGGTTCGCGCACACTATCGATATTTTCTGGCACAAGAATCGATTTTGGATGACCTTTATATTCGTCTGTGGGCGCACGATGGCCAGGATTGAATAGCTAAACCAGTGATATGCAGTGGTTTTAGATGGTGCTTCATCATTAAAAGTCGAACTGAGTTGAACCAACATCAAAATTGATTATCTGGCATTTGCTGATGATCTAGCAATTTTTGCTCAAGATGTATTAACGGCACAGAAACAGATTGAAATCCTAAAAGAAACAGCAGAAAAGGTAGGACTCCAAATTTCCTTTGAAAAGACATAATACATGACCTGCAACAGACTAAGAACACCATTTCTAAAAACAAAATATGGTAGCATCAGCCGAGTCTCTCAATTCAAATATTTGAGTGAAACAATCATGGAAAATGGGTTGGAAAAAACGGCCAATAAGGGTAGATGTCAAAAAATGGAAACGGCATTGAGACTTACACAAAATATTTACAACAAAAAATGCCTATCTAAAAACACAAAACTGAGACATTACAACACAGTTATTAAGCCAGAATGTCTATACGCTGCAGAAACGCTCATTTTGAATAGAAAGAGGGACTTCGAGGACATTGAAAAGAAGGAAAGAAAAATCATAAGAAAAATCCTAGGCCCCAAACAAATAAATAGCACAACATACCGACTTCGAGAAAACCAAGAAATCAAACAATACTCAGATATACATAGCGATATGAGTAAAAGAAGACTTGAGTTTTACGGACACATAAAACGGATGAATCCGAGTAGGCTAAGTAGACAAACAGTCGAATTTTATGAAAATAGGAGTAGAGCTAAATTAGAAATAATTAAATTAATTGCTGCAATTAAAGAGGACCTAAGATCAGCAAATATTACACAAAGTGAAATTCAGGATAGAGGCTGTTTCAGATACAAGGTTAACGTTTGGAAGGTTGGCCAGAGAGAAAAATGTAGAAAGACTGGAACAACTTGGTCTGACGAAAGGAAAAAAGCTAATAGCGAAAGAATGAAATTAGTATGGGCGCAAAGGAAGGCTAACAACAACAAACGCCACTAATTGTACTTCGCGTGGTCCACCAGGGCTCATACGTGAATAATATATATATATATATATATATATATATATATATATATATATATATATATATATATATATATATATATATATATATATATATATATATATATATATATATATATGAAATGGTAGGATAATTTGTATGTTATTCGAAGTATTATTACAAATTCCAAATTAGGTAAAGACTGTAAACAGGCTTCAAGAAAATGTTTACTTTACTTGTTCGTCCTAGAACCAGTCTTTCACTATCCGAGTTTTATGTTTCGAGATCATTGCCCCTTGTGATTGTAAATGCAACATTACTATTATTGAATTCCAACCATGATATATAGTGAGTAGAGTACAAACGAATTTGGATAAATTAAATTAAAATAGCTGTGCCGAGTAAACAATATTATATATAAACAACACTAAAGTGTCCGTATTCTCCTCAAGCAACAATGTGTTGATCCCGTAATAATAGGGTACGTGTGTTGGAATAGCCTACACAGTCTCCAGATTCTCGCCCATCGAAAATCTTTGGCACATTTTAAAGAAAAATGTGGCCAAGTATCACTGCCAAGGAAAAATCCAATTTCAACAACAAATTTTCGAGGAATGGCAATCTATTTCTCCCGATTTATGTCACAAGTTGGTGCCGACGATGGTTAAACGCTTAAACGCTTATAACCTAGCATTGTTACTATTTTTCTTAAAATTTGGAGCTGCCTAATACATATGCATATAACTGTATAGATTATGTTTGAATACACTAAAGTTGAAAAAGCCATCGGATGATTCATTACTTATTGTTACAGTAATGAGTTAGTATAAAGAAAGATTAAAATTGAAATTGTAAGATATGACATACTGCATTAACCAAAATTACCGCCATCCATTAGTGTGACTCAACATTCCATTAACATGAATTTGATAAAATGAGAAAGTTGGAAATTATTTGATGTGACAGTAGCAAAGATATATTTGGAGTTACTTAATAAAAGTAGCTTTCTGTAGAGAAGTCGTAAGTAACTCGTTTGAATTATAAAATCTAAATCATTTTTATCCCGTAACGACAAGACTCTGTTCCATACAAGGAAAGTGAAAGGCAAAACAATAAATTTACTCTTAAATAAGAACATTTTGCGATCTTTGTAATTTCCTCATTCGACTACGAAAGAGTTAAATAATATTAATTGATATTAAACTTGTTTTTAATAAAATAAGTTATTTTAGTCGATTCCTGTTTATTACAGTGCATCTGACCTTTTTCTTTTGTATTAGTTTTTTATCGCTGCTTAGAAATATAGGAAATAGTTACATAAATAAATATAAAGTTGTATCTTGTAATTTAATTTGCTCACAGTTGTTTTGCAGTCTAGCTTTTTTATTTTGTGGTTATTTAACAGAACTATAAATTAATTTCTATTTATTTTTTAGTAATATGTTTTTTACATTGATTTTTAAATTAAATTTTAATTCGTTTTTGTTGATTTGTTGAGTCATACATGAATTATAGTGTAAACAACTGAACGCTAATAATGGAAATGACTTATGAATTATCATATATTAATTCCCGTGCAAAATGGAACTTGCTGAACATATAATAGGTTAATGAACTGTTATAGTTCGTTTAACAAGGAGTAACAACAAATAAAGGAAAATAGATATCCACATCTCAAGACCGGTTTCGTTCATTAAGAACTCATCAGTTAAGCTCAGATGTCCCTGACTCGAAGTATTCGAACAAGAACCAGTCGTCTCTAATTCCGAACATCGGACGATTTAGGTAAATGTTACACCTGATTGCGAAGCCAAATTGAAGAAAAATGTTGGGTTACTCCCGGTGAGCTACCAACCAGTACCGAAAAACAAAATTTCTGCGCTAATAAGCCATTGCTGGTGAGATCAGCTGGGCGTCAAGCATTATGAGTTCTACAATCTGGTCAAACGGTCACTACTGCCCATTATCAGACTATATAACATTATTCGTGTCAGTCATGCTTTGAAGGAAAAATGCCTCATAGTGACAAAGAAAGAATGTAATTTTACTTCAGGACAAGGCTTGGCCACACATAGCAAAAATGATTCTGGGAACGATCACTGAGGGGAGCTGAGAGATTAAAACGCAACCGACGTATTGTACAGACTTGGGCCTTTTGGCTTTTGATTTCTTGCGATCTGTGCAACCTGATTGATAGCCGACAATTGTCTGAAAGGCAATGAAAGTGAGGAAGATTACTACGAAGATTAAGTTTGTATCGCTTTTTCTCACAAATAAATTTTAAAGTAGTCCCGAATTTTAAAGGACCGAATAATTAAAAAGAAAGTTTAGTTTTTTTCCATCCCTTTTTAAAATCATTTAATATCATAATCATCATCATCAGGCCTTGTCAATTCACTGCAGGATGAAGGCCTCTTCAGCATGCTATATTTAATGATGTCATCAGTCCATCGTGCTTTCCGTCTTCTCCGTGGATGTTTGCGATCAAGTAGTATCCAGTCCACGATCGCCTTGGTCCATCTTTCGTCCCATTTATTTATTTCTACTTTAGCTCTACTCCTATTTTCATAAAATTCGACTATTTGTCTAGTTAGAACACTCGGATTCATCCGTTTTATGTGTCTGTAAAACTTAAGTCTTTTTTTTCTCATATCGCTATGTATGTCTGTGTATTGTTTGATTTCTTGGTTTTCTCGAAGTCGGTATGTTGTGCCATTTAACTGTTTGGGGCCTAAGATTTTTCTTTCCTTCTTTTCAATGTCCTTGATGTCTCTCTTTCTATTCAAAATGAGCGGTTCTGCCCCATATAGACATTCTGGTTTAATAACTGTGTTGTAATGCCTCAATTTTGTGTTTTTAAATATGAAAATATATAATAAATATAAAATATATATTAAATATTAAATATATATATATATATATATATATATATATATATATATATATATATATATATATATATATATATATATATATATATATATCACCAAGATAATATCTAAAAGAATGTTAAGACCATTGATTGACGCACAACCCAGAGAGCAGGCAGGATTCAATATAATGGAACATATCCAGATTGTCCAATAGCCCATAGAAAAGCAGAATAAATACCCCATGTCACTGTGTTTGACTTTTATTAACTATGAAAAGGCATTTGATTAATGGATGCATTTTAAGCAATGCATATGGGGATATGTGAGCCTATGTGAACCTACTGCCATCCATGTATATATGTATATATGTATTTTTATTGGATTTTTATTGAAGTACACACGTCTTAATTAAATATGAAAAATTATGTCGACCAAATGGTTACACAGCTTGGGCTAAAAATGTTGGTTCTTTTCATAAAATTCGCGATTGCCATTTAGTACAATCTCTGATCAATTTCATAGATAACACATTTGGAGTGTATGTGCTTTTCATGCTACACAATGATTTTCCGAGCCCCAAATGCGACAATTTCGTTTGTTGGTGAAACCTTCGAGTTGAATATGACCCTCGAAGCTGATGATAATTTCATAATGCTGTAAAAACTAACTGGCACACTGTCGGGGGTGAAAACGGCCAGAAAGCTTCTAGTTTTTGTGTCGGTTGAATTTTCTGGAGTTGAATGAAGATAGATGTTTCTAGTGAGCATTCGCCAAAGGAAGAAATTTTCTTCTTTTTTCTTCTCAAAATTTTTAATTGTTGTGCACGATACAGAGTCGATGTTCTGAAATTTGCAACGATACTTTCACTAACATCACAATATTCTCACAGGACCTTGTCCCATGTTTATTTATACCCACAAGGTCATACATTTATTACTGATCCAGTGTCAACAAATTTTGTAACAAAGTTTACGTCCGGTTTCCCCAAAAATTTCCAGCCACGAAAGAACGTAATTAGCGTTGAAGAAACTTAAATAAATCTAACTTTACTTTATCCACTAGTATTATATAATATTTTTGATACTGTGCAAAAATAAACAATAATTTATTTTTTAATAAATAATAAAAACGAAAACTTTATTAGTGAATTGATATTTACTGATTCACTCCAACAGTGTGTAAAGATATTCTTTTGTAGTGAGATAGTTTTTTTAACATAATGACATCATTGCCTTCAAGATATGTAAAATAATTTTTACAAATTAATTGTGAAAATATTAAACGTTGAAAAGGTTTTTCAACCGTTCAAGTGTTCGTTCCGTTTTCGCAAAATTTCCACCGAATTTGTAATGTTCTTAATAATATTAATATGCTGTTTTTTATATAGTGTTGCATAATTTCTAATCGGTATTCAATTTGGACCACTCTACTAAAATAAAAGTATTATTTGAACATGCCATTAAAATGTTGATACATTAAAAAACAAGGAACATTCGTTTTCAGAAGAATAATTATTATGCATTGAATTTTAAAATACAACCACCAATTCAATCATTTCTAATATTTGTAACTTAACTAACTACATTGTGAGCAGTGAAAAAAAAAACAAATATTTAAATTGAAATTCTTGAGAATATTTTAACTACTCATTCATAAAATATATTAAGCCACAACTCAGGTCTTTATGAAGAGTCATTAATTATTCCCGTCATTCATACGTTCCATTGAAGAATAAAAAAATAGAATAATTCCGGCCACCTTCAGCCACCTCCTCCTGCCACAGCAGACAAAATTGTCGTGATTATCATTAAAAATATAATAAATAATTTCATAGCCAATCCTATGAGCTCTAACCAAAAGTCAATTTTAATGTTTAAATTATGTAAAAGTCATAAAACACTAAAACAAAATGTTTTGTAATTTACAGTGGTAAAACGAACATAATTAAGAGAAGTGAACGAGATTATCTTTGTAATATTCAACTTTCAAGTAATATTTCGAGAATTAGAATGTTCAGAGATAATATTACGTTAATAATCTTAAATATCAATAACAAAAGTAAATTAGCTTAGGAGACAGACAACGTACTGTTAAAGAAAATATTAAATTAATGTAGAATGTTAAAGTAAAAATGACCATCTGGGTTTCGAGATATTCTCAGTACTGATTAAAATTATATTTGCTATTAATAATTTTTTTTCTAATAAATAATATTAAATCAAATAATCCAATCACTATTTAATTT
This sequence comes from Cosmopolites sordidus, assembly GCA_031761425.1. Taxonomy (NCBI): domain Eukaryota; kingdom Metazoa; phylum Arthropoda; class Insecta; order Coleoptera; family Curculionidae; genus Cosmopolites; species Cosmopolites sordidus. The sequence continues at coordinate 191,200 of JARFXV010001398.1, forward strand.
TAGAAATACACATATTTCACTTATTTAAGAAAAAGCAAACTTTGTTTATAATTAGAAGTATTGGAGTGAAATCCGATCAAGATAATCGATACCCATAAGCAATGTCGCTTTATAGATGGAAAGTCAGTTTATAAGAATGGAAAAGCAGTGTCGATAAATTCCAAATGAGTCTTTTGAAGTTTTATGAGTTTCGGAAGCATAACAATGCCACTATAGCAGAACATGCTAGCGTTGGTTATTAATGGTGATTTCAGTCTCTTCAACAGTAAAAAATCTGGCAGACCTGTTGAGTTTGATAAGAATCTGTTGTTGGTTGAAAGCACAGCTGATCCCAAACAGACCATTCAGGAATTAGCCACACAGTTAAAAAGTTCATGATCTACAATTATATTCTATAAAAGAGAAGGAATATGAGTATTATATTAACTTTCAGTTGAAAACAAAATTCATCGTATAACTATCGGCAATGCACTTTTGTCCAGGTTAGGCATATATCCTTTTATTCAACAAATTGTTACTGCAGATGAAAAGTGGACTGTATGTGTGGCTGAAAAGTACAGCAATATATATATATATATATATATATATATATATATATATATATATATATATATATATATATATATATATATATATATATATATAAGAAAAAACAATGATTTACACAGGACAACCATCTTTGCCAATTTCAAAACCAGGCCCTCACCGTAAAAAAGTGTTACTGTTAGTATGGTAGAATTTTACAGGAATTATTCACTATGAGGTTCGGAATGCTAATGGGTTTCATTATGGTTGTAGTTGTGCTGAATATTATTGTGCTCAGCTTGATATACTAAACATGGCTTTGATTCAAAGACGTAAAAATAGATTAACTGAAAAAGTGTCAAATATTCTATAGCATGTCAATGCAAGATTCATAGTGCCAGAATCACCCAAGAAAACATCAAAGAGTTAAGCTGGGAAGTACTTCTTCACCCACCGTATGATGACGGTGCATTACCTCCTTTTCAGATCTACGGAATATTTTAGTGAAAAAAAAAATCCTACTGCGACCTGTACTAACTCTTAAATAATTTGGAATTGGAATTTAATTCGTTTCAATAAAAAATATATTTCTAGAGATAGTCTCAAATAAATAAATAAATAAATAAATAAATAAATAAATATATATATATATATATATATATATATATATATATATATATATATATATATATATATATATATATATATATATATATATATATATATAGATAGATATATATAGATATCATCATCATCAGCCCGCATCGATCCACTGCAGGATGAAGGCCTCTTCAGCAGGCTTCCAACCTTCACGGTCCTGGGCTTTCCTCTGCCACTCGGGTCCAATATACTTAACGATGTCATCAATCCATCGTGCGTTCGGATCTTCTTCGCGGACGTTTGCGATCAAGCGGTATCCACTCCAGGATTGCCTTGGTCCATCTGTCGTCCCATCGCCTCGCTATATGGCCTGCCCATCTCCATTTCAACTGTTTTACTCTTCCAATGATGTCACAGACTTTTGTTTGTTCCCTGATCCATGCGCAGGACTTTCTGTCTCGTCTTGTAATCCCAAGCATACATCTTTCCATTCCCCTCTGTGCCACCCGAAGTTTTTGAATTGATTGCGATGTGAGTGTCCAGGTTTCACTTCCGTATGTCATAAAGGGTAGAACGCACTGATCGAATACTTTTCTTTTCAGGCAAAGTGGGAGTCTGCTCTTAAACACTATGTTGAGCCTACCAAATGCCTGCCAGCCACATGTAACACGCCGTTCCACCTCCCGGGCGGTATTCCCCTCCATGGAAATCCTCTGCCCAAGATATTAAAGCTGTCCACAATCTCTAAATCCCTTCCTAGAACTGAAATTCTTCTGTCCTGAGCGAAGTTATTGAACATAACCTGACTCATTTTCAGGTTTATTTTCAAGCCAAATGGTTCGCCAGCCCTTTGCAGTTCTTGTATGCGTCTTTGCAGCTCCTCTGGGTCTTGTGAAATGAGAATAATATCATCTGCAAATCTAAGATGGTTTAAGTTTGCACCATTGATCTTTACACCATCCTGTTCCCAATCCAGTTTACGGAATACTTCTTCAAGGCCAGCCGAGAAAAGAATAGGCGATATTGCGTCACCCTGCCGTACACCTCGTTCTATATTAATTCCCACTTCAAGATCATCAAGGTGAATTGTGGCTGTAGCTCCATCATATATCGATTCTAATAGGTTTACATAGGCTCTCTCTACCCCTTGGCTAAGCAGTGCATCCATTATCGCATGCTTTGAGATGGAATCAAATGCTTTTTCGTAGTCGATAAAAGCCAAGCACAGTGGCATGGTGTATTCGTTGTGCCTTTCTATGACCTGCTGTACAACCTGGATGTGATCCATTGTACTGAATCCACTTCTGAATCCTGCTTGTTCTCTTGGTTGTGCGTCATTCAGTTTTTTTAATATTCTTTTAGAAATTATCTTAGTGAAAACTTTGTACATCACTGATAGGAGGCTTATTGGACGGTAGTTCTTTAAATCTTCCTGTGCTCCTTTTTTATGTAAAAGGATCACTTCTGCATTTTTCCATAAGTCCGGTAGTTTTTGTTCTTTGAGGCATTTTGAGTATAATTTTGCCAGTGTTTTATGTAACGTCCGACCACCAGCTTTTAGCATTTCGACAGTTACACTATCCTTTCCTGGAGCCTTGCCGTTCTTCATCAATTCTATAGCATTTGTTACTTCCTCCACTAGGATATCTGGCATTATATATTGTTATTCCGTGGGTATTGCTGTCCCTGACTGGCTCTGATCTTCATATAACTGGGAATAAAACCTTCTGACAATCTCTAACATTTGGGTACGCGTCCTGCACACTGTGCCATCCTCACGCTTTAAAGCATATATTTGCGTTCTTTTGTTTCTCAGCTTCTGTTTAGCTTTGTTAATTCCTTTGTTTTCTTCCAGGGTTTTTTGCACTAGCTGCATATTGAATCGGCGCGTGTCCTCTCTGATACGTTTTTTTTATAGTTTTGCAGAGCTCAGTGTACCCGACCCTGGCAAAATGACTACCTGCATTTCTCATTGCTCGCCGTTTCTTCATTAAATCAATGGTTTCACTGGAGATTTTTGTTTGTTTGAGACATTTTTCCTCTGGTGCTATTGAAGCAGCCGTTTGAAGTACATTGTTGGCGATTTCTTCATATTGAACTGATATTTCCACGTCCTCTGGATCTTGTAACGCAGCAAACCGGTTTGACAAAGCAATCTCAAAATCGCTTCCTCTCTCCAGCCTCCTCTCTATAGATATATATATATATATATATATATATATATATATATATATATATATATATATATATATATATATATATATATATATTAGTATATAAATATATAGTATATTAACTAAAGTATATAAATTAGGCATAACACATACTAAATGAATATTTACATAATATTTAACTTGACGATTCGGAAGTTGAGATGCAAAGTCACTTGCGTCAAAGTCAAGTGCTTAAACCGATAACCATTCGAGGAAAAACCAATACTTGTAAGAGTATAAAATTTAACAAGGAATCACCCATTGGTCACTCCTGTTCGAGGCTGAGTAAGACCAGATACCTTCTAAAAGGTCTTCTACGTCAGTCAGTCATAAGTTTTATGACTGCCATTCACGAAATAACGTGATTAGCGTTGAAGAAACTCAAACAAATCTAACTTTACTTATTAAATCTTAAAACTTTACTTATCTAATTTTGCAGTATAAAAGAAATCTTTAATATTATATTGATATGTACAGAGTTATTCCAACAGTGTGTTAAGATTCTCTTTTACAGTTAGATAGTTTATTTTTTAAATAATGGCATCACTGCTTTCAAAAAGTGTAAAATCATTTTTACAAATTAATTATGAAAATACTAAACGTCGAAGAAAACCAAAAATGATGAATTTGAAAGATTATAACTTTAAATATTTCTGTCATATTTTAGAGTTTTTCAACAAAGAGTATATTGACATCTCGTACATATTTGAGAGCTGCATTTGTTGTTCTGCCACTTATAGAAATTGTTTTTTACGATGTGGATGAGTGTATAATTTGCTTAACTTTGCTAGGAAGTTTTGTTAGGTGATTTTGTGATTTTTTTAGCGATGTTTTAAAAAGTCGGAAAGTTTGAAATATGCATTACACGCATGTTGTTCGTCGATCCAATTTGGAAGTTGTTTGTTTGTATTGAAATTAAGCCTCTAAATGATCGACATATAAAATAAAATATGAGGACCATTGCGTGTCCAGTTGCATGTCATTGCATCTCTGGACAAAAGCATCTAAAAACGCTAGGATACATTTCCTATCACAATAATTTTATATTAGCGAACCGAACCTGCAGCATATTTTTGTGGATGAACAGAAAATACATCAAACATTAGTTGGAAGGTAATCCCACTTGATCAGATTATTGCTTAAATCGCATATACAAGAACACATTCAATTTAATCCTTTAGAAAACATGAAAGACATTCTTTAAAATTGGATTTAATATTATTTTATTGGAATCAGCATAATGTTCATATTTTTATTATTATTATAAATATATTTTATAATTGCATATTGTTACTAATAAAACTCAATAAATATAAACCACATTATGTTAACGTATTCAACGTTGAAATAAAAATATAAATATTTAAATTCGTAAATTTTTTCAAGGTTGTCACTGAACTAAAATTGTTACTAGTTTGTTCATCCAATCAAAATATAAACCATTTTGTTCGTAAAATATCATTTAATGATAATGTTATTTTAATCGTCATTTAATTTCAAATTATAAATAGTATAAAAAAATATAAGAAACAATAATTAGACAGTTTAAATTCTAAGTTATATCATAGTGATAAACCCATTCCAACTAGTTATTCAATTTTGTATTTGCTCCTCCAAATATATAATCGAGGGGTATATAAATACTTAACAGATCACTCGTAAAAAATAATAAAAACCCCCAAACAAAACTATAAATCATTGAAATAGTCACTGGAACATCAGCACTGCGAATATTTATATCATATATCTATGATAGATCGTGACATCCATTTTTCCAAGAATTATTTTTGAGGTGAAATTGTAATAAATGACTGATATTGAATAGTTAAAAATGCAGTATATTTTTATCCATTGCTTGAATAAATAAATCTTCCTTTAAATTTGGAAGTATTTTGGATATTGCAAATAATATACAATTTATATTGTAAAATATCATACATATTATGAATCATCATGAGATAATTGCAAATGATACGCTGTAAGCAACATCGTATAAGTGAATAAACTATATATTAGGATATATTTCGACAAAGTGGGCAACATAGCTTCAATAAATAGCTTCATAAAACAATAGTGAGCATTATGATTGTCAATGAAAAGGCAGCATTTGTGACATTGTGACATTTGTTTTCATTATATAAATTTCATTATATAAACGAATTGAGACTTATGTCTAAATTTCCACTATATTTAAAACCTTGCATAACAATTGTTTCTACACACAGTGCATTTTTGTGTTGAACAAGTTTTTAATTATAGTGGAAATTTAGACCCAAGTCTCGGTTCGTTTATCTAAAATGAATTTCCATCAATAATTATCGGCTTTTAACTGAGGTTCAATACTAGGGTAATTGTAAGTTCGCGGAGCGACACCTATAGAGCAGTAAAGGAAATATATAATCTACTACATTTTGAAGTTTCATTCTTCATACGAATATATGTAAAGTTTCAAGTCGATCTGTCAATTCATTCGTACAGAAACAGAATCTTAAATTAAAAAAAATAACACTGATAAGTTTACATTAAGCAACTGTTTTTGTACGAATGAATTAACAGATCGACTTGAATCTTCAAAATGTAGTAGATTATATAGCTCTATAGGTGTTGCTCTACGAACTTTTCAATTAGCCTTGTATAACTAGTTAAATAATCTTATAAAAAGTAATTTATAATGAGTAAAACAAAAATAAGTTAAGGACTAGTATGAACTAGAATAAATTAAACGTTTAATACTTGGTAGATAACATTATTTAAGATTTTTAAATTGATCTTCAATAACTTGAATCTCAGCTAAAATTTCAGCTTTTATTGATGCCAAAGATTTTGTTTTTCATTTTCTACACGTTTTCTTTTAAAATCTTCTGATTCGGTTGTTATTGTAGCTTCTTTTTTTCGACAGTCAATTTCATCTGACAATTTTGAACGCGAGTTCCGGCAAGAATGAACTAAATATTTTGGAACATCAAGACTTGCAACGTCCTCATTCGTTTCACTTAGGATAGTCACATATTAATCGTTGAACAATTACAGTTTAATTTTTCATATTCTCAACTAAACAAACATATTTAATCAGAAGTTTCATAATTAAAATAAATTCAAGACATTATTAAAAATTTTCGTCGCAATTAAATTCCCTGGTACTTTTTGATATTTTTATAATTCCCTGATATTTCCCGGTTGCATTATATTCCTTCGACTTCGACTTATTTAGCCAGGTTTTTGGGTTAGTTCTTCCGGCTCTTACCCGTTTTTATTCAATTTTCTGAAGGGGCACTTTTGTTTTGGGGTCTCTATCTGACCCAAGATCATTAAATTTCCTAATAATTTCCGATATTCCCGTTTGTGGCCACTCTGAGTTAGTACATACTGGGCCAAATCGTTTTTGGCCCAGGCAAATATTCATAATGCACAATATTTTATTCAACTGAAATTATTTATCACTCTTGATCTCTTCTTTGTATAGATGGTCAATTATTGTGAATTATTATTAACTTTAAAAATATTTAACAACTGAAAGGAAATATATGACATCCGTGGTTTCGTATGATTTGACTTTATTGAAATTTATTAAATAAATGCAGTCCAGCAAATTTTTTCAGTTTTTTAAAATTAAATTGATAATTACATTTAATTATTTATTAATGAGTAGTATCCATTGAAAACACAATGACATCGTACGCAGTCTTGGAGTTACAACATTCAGTTTCCTCATTATTGTTTCTTTACTTTGTTCAAGGTTGCCATTCAACTCTAACTGTAACCACTGCCCATTATTTTAACTACTTAGTTAAAAAGTAATTCTTAATTTTTAAAAAATCATTTAATTAAAAAATCCCACTTGCAAAAAATCATATTATATTTAACCGAGGTAGCCGGTATTTGATAGAAATTCATTTTAAATAAAATAACTAAGATTTATGTCTACATTTCCAGCTATTTCCAAATACAGTGGAAATTCCAACATAAGTTTTAGTCCTTTTATTTAAAAATTATAATTTTAATTTACAACGATACATGACGAAATACCACAGACTTTTGTTTTTTCAGATAGGAGCATAATCTTAATAAAAATATTTAGTTACAATTTAAATAATAGTGTACATAATATTTTCAACTTCAAAATATATTATACTGAAAGGGAAAAACAGACATTATTAAAGAAGTTACTGAACGGCCAGCTCTGCGAAAATCGTATCTTTAAGAATTTACTAAGACAAGCAATTAATTCCTTGAAGGTTGTCTTTCAAGTGAAACTGGCATAATTGACCACTTTGACTATCCAATTTAATCGAATGATGATTTGCTTATATATTGCTAAATAGGTAATATAATTGCTGTTAAGAAGGTTCCGTAAATACACAATCTGTTCAACTAAACACGAAGAGATTTACGTGCCTTTCGTTAACCATGTAATCATCATCAGGAGATGTTTCAATCTGATTTAATCGAGATTGGATCACTTCCTGATGAGACTGACGTGATTAGTGCCGGCCGCGGTGGTCTGGTGGGTTAGTCGCCTGCCTGGCAGTCCAAAGGTGGCTGGTTCGATTCCAGCGCTCGGATGGGTGTTTTTCTTTAATTCTTCTGCCCATCTTACTTCTTACCCTACACACACACTTATATACACACACACGCCCACACATATCCACACCTAAATGTCTGTGATTGTTTCTAGGCAAGAGTGTAAAATCCGACAACGAATTACCCCTCAGTCACGCCAGTTAAGGCTGGGTAAGGCCGGATGCTTTCTGAAAAGTGTTCTACGTTGGTCACTCGCCAGTCGCTAGGTTTTCTGATAGACTTATGGGTAGGCACATAACCAAGGATTGATAGCCTGAGGGGGTGCTGGCCTGGGTTTATCGGTATCTGATGACCATGGTTCGGAACCCACATTAAGCTGTAGGTCCAGTCACTAAATAGCCTTAGATGCTGATGCGCCTCTAACCGTAAATCCTTTCCTTTTGATGTGATTAGCAAAACGCGCAGCGATAAGTTAGATATAGTGATTTGGGCCTTAGTGTTAAAGCTCTTCGAATTTAGTGTTTTACACCGAAGGTTCCAATAGAAGAGTTGACACAATATGTTGGTAATTCTGAAATTCTATTTTTCTGCAAATCATAAACACTTTAATTTATATATATATATATATATATATATATATATATATATATATATATATATATATATATATATATATTTGGTTAAATGTATTATGTAATTAAAAAAAATACTGTGTGAGTATAAAATAACACATCAGTTAATAAGTTCGTAGGATGACATCTAGACAAATCCATATGATTTTTAGGAAGTACTAACGTTCAAATGATACGTGTCAAAATTTCTTGACAATTAGAAGTTCAATTCACAAGTTACGGGGGTTTTAGTGGCGCTACTATTAAAACAATCGAAATATCTGAATTTCGTGTGTTAAAAAGCATTGTTTTATTAACACACAGCCCAAATTCACCATTTTGCATGAGCATTCGAGAAAACATAAAAACAGCCAACAAAATAGTTTTGGCCGATCATAAATTGAAATTACGTGAGATAGCTGACGCTTTAAAAGAAGTTGATACCGCGTTTGCTCACAGTGGATCAAAAACAGCAACGCGTCGACGATTCAGCGCAATAAAAATGATTTTTTTCATGCGGTATGTGACAATGGATGAAACATGGATTACTAACTCCACAGTCAAATCGGCAGTCTTCTGCACAGTCACATCAATCACAGTCAATCGGCAGTCAATTGTCAGCTGATAAAGTTTTGGCATCCGTATTTTGGGATGCGCAAAGTATTTTATAGATTACCTTGACAAAGGAAAAACCATCAATAGCCAATATTATACGGCGTTATTGGTGCGTTTGAAGGAAGAAATTGCGAAAAAACGACGCCAAAGAAGAAGTCGCTCGTAACAATGGCAAAATTGCATGAATTGCTTTTCCATCCACCGTATGGTCCGGATCTGGCTCATAGCGACTACTACTTGTTTGCTGACCTATAAAGAAAGCTTCAGGGAAAGAGGTTTAACTCCAATGAAGAAGTGATTGCCAAAACTGAAGCCTATTTTGAGGCCAAATGTAAATCGTTCTACAAAAAAGGCATCGAAATGTTAGAGAAGCATTGGATTCAATGTATCACTCTTGAAGGGGACTATGTAGATGAATAAAGTCAAATTTTGCCAAAAAGTTGTTTTATTAGTAATCCTATGAACTTATTGAGTGATGTGTTATATTCAACTCAGACTGTGACACATAATCAATTATAGCCTATTTATTGAAGAAATAAACTAAACCCAAACATATTCACGCATATTGCACGTGATCGTTACAGGACCGCACTAAGAACTGTCCTCTTTTTCGGCGGGGTATGGCTAATATCGACAACTTCATCAGCTGTGTCCGCATCAAACATTTTATGGAAACAAAATACAATTATTATTAAATCGAATGCAATTCAATAAATGGAAAAAACTCAGGGCAGTGTATGAGTTACTGCCGCCAACCCTGTGTCTCTGTCGACCGGCAACCTGCCTATCATCTGGGTTTTCATTGGTGGTTTAAATCGGCTCGACCGATTCCCGCCAATAACAGGAGCGTTTAGCGTTGCTGGCTAAAATATCACGGGTTGGTCATTGTTTATGTCGACTGTCTTTCTTCGATGAATAGACTTTAGTTGAATCTCTTCATTTGCAACCAATATGTTATAGTTTGATTAAGTAATAGTTAACATAAAACGGCTGTGTATTGACGAAAACCCATCCAGAATTGTTATTAACCTTACATCTGATTTATTTAGGCTTGTACATAGACTCCGCCTCGCTCATTAAGTCATACCATGATTGAATGTTGACTAAAACTTATGGAATAAGTTATTTTTCGAGACTACCTTCAATGTACGCATTACATCATTCCGGATCACTCGAAAATCTTCAAAAAATTGTCGGTAGTTGATTTTTACCATAAATGATCCGTCTATGCTGAATCGGGCAAATTATAAGAATGAATTAACAATATGATCAATGATAGAACTGTCGTTTAGAATTTTGATCGTAAAAATACGTAACAATTCCCGCGGTACAGACCAAGATAACTTCGTGAAAGGGTGATAACTTTTTAAGGAGTTATTAAATCACATCTCACAGGTCCCATTAATTTTAGAAGTCGTTTCAAAGTTAGTAAATAAAATGTTGAATTAAAGGTATGTTCTGGCTTTCATATAGTTATCCTTCCGAGTAGTTGGTTATTTATTATATACTTAGGAAACTTGTACGCATTATAGCTATGTTTCATGGAAATTACTAAGGAGTAATATAAGTATTTTCGCTTTTTCATTTTTTTACGAGCAGTTGTGGCTGCAGATCCAAGAACAAGCACTATAAAATTTTCAGGGGAATTTGGAGTATACTACACTATCGTTAACCGCTATTATCCTAGATCCTTTACCCAGTATACACTTCCTACCTCACTCCGTCGGATTACCGCTTACTTTTTGAGACGAAAAAAAAAAACAGAACTGAAACGAATGTAAAAACTGGCTGCTTCGAGTTCTCCTCCAAAAACTCATCGTGGTACTGAAAAGAAATAGAGTTACGGGCTCAAAGATGGGTTATGGCCATCGAAAACAAAAGTTTTTAACGCTTTCTTTTCTTTAACACGCGACGATAAATTATAAATAAGTGATCTGGTGTTTTATGGTAAATTTCTTTGATTTAGGGTTTCGCATTAAAGATTCCAATGCAAGAATTGATAAGAGTTTGTTCGCACCGTTGGAAATCAACTTATACAAAAAACTTGAAAATATAAATCAATTCTTGTTAAATATATATTGTTGCAAAAAACAAAAAAAATAAAATTAAGAATATCGATATTATAGTTTTAACCATCAATTATGGCCTCCACCTAATTTATCACGGTTGTCCTTTAAACCACATCTAATATAACTGACCACTTTGATTGCTCAATTAAATACAATTACACAGACACAGATCGACATCATTTTTGTAACAATGATGAGAATGCTCTTTTTGCGTTTCATTTAGGTAGTTATTAAAACACCTTTTCACAGAAATGGCCTAGCACCTCCCATTTTTAAGTACCGGCTTCTCCTTTATATCATGAGGTAATTGAAGTTATTTGCACCTGACTTTGGACCGGACAATGTAGGACTTACCACAAAATCGTAGAGGGTTCAACAGTATTCTATGAACCTTTAAGGGTAGGTTTACTGTTTTCTACAGTTTAGTTTGTTTTTGTTTCGTTTACAGTACTCAAGTGTTCGATTTTCGATAAAATATCGATTTTGTATAAAATGGCAAGTTCTAGTCGTGGATTTTGCAAAAATCCAGCAGATAAGTATTGTTATATATGTGGATTTATTCTAAAGTCAAACCAGATCAATATTCGAAGAACTAAAAAAGCCTATCTTTTATATTTGGGATTTCTATACAAATTGGAGATCAATATAAAACTTGGGCTCCTCATGTTTGCTGTGTGAGTTGTCACGTAAATTTGTGGTAAAAAGCAGTGGATGCATCGCAAGAAAAATTCTAAGCCATGTACAAAGAAGGTATTAGTGTCAAGTACTTAAAAGAAATATTTCCTTAATCAAGTGATGCAAAACTAAAAGAAAGCATATTTATTGGGCCTCAAATAAGGAAGCTTCTAGGTGATTTCCGTTTTCAAGAAAAAATAAATAGAAAGGAATTGACAACTTGGAAGTGTTTTGTAAGTGTAGTGAAAGAATTCCTAGGCAACAAAAAATATGAAAACTAAAAAACCTCATACATGATCTCTTGAAAGGCTGGAAATACTGTGTCATATGTCCTTAAAAATGCATATTTTACACTCCTATTTTGATTTTTTTTCAGGAAAATTTGGGTGCAGTAAGCAACGAACAAGGAAAGAGGTTTCACCATGGACTAAATGTCACTAATAGACTCGTGCATTGAGTAGGTACATTGTGTCAATTCACCATGGAGAGATACACGATTCGTCAGCGCGTAGGAATTAATTATATTTAGACGACTTCCACTTTTTTTCAAGCGCATTTTCCACTTAATGGGTTTGCGAAGTATCAAACATCACATCACTGTAGAATCTGTGTCGATGAAAATCCTCAAATGGCTCCGGAGTTACGTCTTTATCTTCAGAAAGTTATTAATTGGGGCAGTTTTTGGACTGAAGGAGTGACAGAACCATATTTTTTGAAGATGGTGATAGAAATCGTGATCCTGTTAATGGAGAACGGTATAGGAATTTGCTAACAGAATATATTTGTCCCAACTGATAAGGGTGGATGTAAACAATGTTTTATTTAAATAAGACGATGTGACTTGTCATCTTGCCAAATAATCGATTTATTACAAAAAAAAGTTTCCGAGACACGTTATTTCGCAAAATGATAATGTTAACCGGCCACCAAGATCATGCACTCTCAGGCCTTCAGATTATTTTTTGTTTCTCTTTGTTTAATTCTTGTTGTTTAATTCTTTTGTTTAATCTTTGGTTTACAAAAATAAACGCCGAACAAGTTTTGATCTTATACGGAATATTCAGGCCACCGCTGAAAATATACAAGAGATATGTGTGAAAGGGTATTTGAAAATTAAGTCTCCAGAATGCATTCCACAAGACGAAGCCGAGGGAGACATTTGGACGATATTATTTTTAAAACATAGTGCTATTATTTGTTCTTCAAGATAAAATAATTTGTACAAATATAATGTATCAGAAACATCATTGAAATTATGAACTACATACAATTGGGTGTTTGAATAAAAAATAATTATCGATTTTTTTACTTTATTTTACATGACTTTATTTTAAAACTTGTCTAAAAAACTAAAAAAATTGTCTGCGATTAATTTAAAATGAATTAAAATTTAGAAAATTTAAAATAAAATCACGTGACTAGGAAAGCGCCAGCGCAGCGGATTGGCTGCCATGTTTGTGACGTCATTATGTTAAAGTGTTGTCACGGAAGTACTGTCAACGGCTTTTACATGTGTATATACTGTCAAAATTATTGAAGTTCAGCGCAAAAAATGTTGTTACTAATTTAATTCAGTAATGTATGACAAAGGGTTCATAGAGTGATCTAGTGTGGATATTTTTATGGTAACAGATTTTCTCAAAAATGACATTCGGTTCAATTTAGTTGAAGTTCGAAGTGCTAAAGCATCAATTTGAGTTTTTTAAAAAATAATAATGTAAATGTAAATAAGAAACAAAATATTTCTATTAAATATAATTAAATTATTTGTAGGGTGTCACGCGAAAGTTACGGTGACAAAGCCATAGGTTATGTTCGATTTAACCCAAAAAATTGAATTTGCACGGTGAAAAAACGTGTATATCCGTAAAGCTTATAGTTACCTTAATTATTAATGAAAAGCTAAGAAAATATCAAGAAACTCATTGTCACGATTATGTAGGTTCAGCAGGTAATAAATACTAAAACATAAAAAAATTGATATACTGTTATAAATAATAATCTGTTATATATATTTGATGACAGGTGGTCGTAAAATTTTGATGTTTTGTTTAGGATTAATACGTCGTGCTGCTTGGAACCATTGATTTCGACGTTTAACATCTTGTGGCACTTTTAAAAACATTTTTTCGGAAATTGTTTTTGTAGTATTCGTACAAAATGGCATGAAACATGCACGATAACTAATTAGATTTAACATTTTCAATAAATGTAGCAGTACACAGATGATAATAGCAAGATTAAGTTGATTAAAAACTAAAACACTCGTACACACTCAAACGAGTGTGTACGAAACAAACGTTTCGGGAACTGTCGGCACGTCATCGGTACTAGGTTTAAAAATTTATTTTCAATTTGATATTAACTTTTTAATTATAAGAATAAAAAATGTAATTTTGGTATATATACAGTGATTATATATACAGTGAAGATTTTATTGGAAAGATGGCGTCCTCGTTGCTATACACACATCCGGAACCTCTTTTCAAAGTTCTGTTCTACACCCACCAACGTTTCTTCTGGTATATTTGCAATTTCTTCCCAAATGGCAACTTTCAGCTCGTCTACAGTAGGAGGCCGTACAATAGCTTAAAGAAATGTTAATAAGCGCGATGCAGAACTTTAAAGACAGGCTCCGGATGAGTGTATAGCAAGGACGTCATCTTTTCGATATAATTTTCCGCAATTAAGTGATTTGAATTATATTAAAATTGAGATTATATTAAACTATCTTATATATTTTCTTATAACGAAAAAACGCATTAAATTACTCTATTTGAAAAACATACATTCTTTTAGCGCCACCGCCTTAATATTGATAATTCTGATGCATTCATTCTACAGCAAAATAAATACCCATCCTATGGAGTTTAGTTTTATTTTAAAATCAAAACTTTTTTTTTTTTTAATTTAATTTGCGTAAAACAGGTTCATATTAATTAAAATCAAATATTGAATGGTATGTACAAGGAAAGAAATTGTCAATGTACTTCAAGTAAAGAAATTTTTCTTTTTAAGTTACATATTTCCAAAAAATTATCTATATGAAAAATCATTGGAATTATTAATGAAACGTAATCACATCTAAGATAATCAAAATATTCATGACAATAAAACAAAACGAAGTAGTTAAAAATAGTAACAAGTAGAAATCAAAGATGAATATAAAAGCTACTTTGAATAAAATTCCCGATTTTAATAATTTAAACTAACCTAAATAACGATTCCGATAATGTACACAAAAACAGTTATAAATTATACGTGTTGTCTGGCAACAAACATTCGATTTTTTGTTTTTTCAAGGCTTCTTTAACAACAACTGTCACGACTGTGACCACTTCGACCACTCCTACGGCACGAAATTCCTTCGCAATAACGCCTAACACCGACGACAAATGTTCAAAAATGATACGATTTTTCCCGTGGTGCCATGGCGGTCTGACGCCACTTTCCGACAAACTAAAAACTCGAAAGGCATTAATGCAAAAAGAGAAGAAGGGAAAACGTCGTACGGTCCGATATTTAAATTCGTATCGCAGTTGAAAGCGATCGATACGCGACGGATGGCTAAAGAGGACTACCATGCCATACGACTTTCGAATGGAAGCATTGTTGAATTGCGCTGGTAAAAGCCGAGAGGTGTGTACCGGTGGCCGAGCGGTGTACAAACGCTACACCGCGCTACTATTGAATAACCATATTATATTAACAAGGAAACTGTTTTTTTATTGTTTAATCTCAAAGATTTTATTTTGTGGTTTTTTTGATTCAGTACTGTCTGACATAATATCTCCAACACATATATTCATTTTGAATGAAAAATTTAATTTGGTGTCTTTATACTTGTCACTTGTTAGTTCAATTCTTTTACTGGAACCTTCGGTGTGAAACAGTAAACTCGAATAAATTTATCATTAAACACCAAATCACTTTATTTAACTTCTCGACGTTTTCTAACCATGTTAGCATCATCAGGAGATGATTCAATCTAATTCTAAAACTAAACTATCTTTTATTTTAATGACAACGGTACCTAGAAAAACGTGTAAAAATTATGAACAGCGAAGTTAACCAAGCATTACATTAATAATTAAAAAAGTGGTCTGAATGGTATAGGTCCTTTATCGCGGTTTATAATAATAATAATAATAATAATAATATTAATAATAACAAAATTACAAACTCTTTAAGGTGTCTCATGACTGAATGGAAGACTAATTTATTCATTCATCAACAGTACATTCGAACAACAAATATCGAGAGAGGAATATTTCAGGGAGATTCCCTTTCCCCTGTATGGTTTTGCCTAGCGTTGAATCCGATGTCCACATTACTTAACAATAGCAATATTGGCTACAAACTTGACATGAGAAGTTCCAGAAAACTTGCTATACATGGACGACTTAAAACTCTATGGGGAAACAAGAAAGAAACTAAATTCATTAATAAAAATAGTCGAAATATTTAGTAAGGACATCAAAATGTCATTTGGACTGGAGAAATGCTCCACTATCAGCATACACAAGGGAATAATAAAAGAACAACAGTCTGTGGCATACAAGAATTAGCATCAGAAGATTCATATAAATATTTCGGAATGCTTCAGAACTATAACTTTGATCATGGCCTATTAGAGAAGAATTTTTCGAGTTTGTATCAAAAGCGTCTTACAAAACTCTTTAAACACTAAATTGAATGGTGGAAACCTTATTAAAGCGATCAATGACTGGGCGGTGCCAACTCTGACATATTCTTTTGGTATTGTTGAATGGTCTGAAGCAGATCTTGACGAACTGGATAGATTGACATGAAGAACATTGACAAAGTTCCGATGGTTACATCCAAATTCGTCCACAAAAAGGCTATATATTCCAAGAAAGTTGGGAGACAGAGGGCTTGTAAACATCAAGAATCTTTGTCTCAGCCAGGAAAATAGGATGAGAGAACGCTTCATTAATTCAAATAGCAGACTAATGAAACTGGTTGTAAAGAAGGACCAGGGTCTCCCCACTGAATCTAAATAAATAAAATCGTGTTGATAGTAGAACAACACTGAAGCATGTCGTTCAAGAATGTAAACACCAGACATCACATTGGAGATATCCTAAATCATTTGAGGATGACTCCATTGACAAACATTTGTCTCTAAAGTGGCTTACCGATGGACTATTATATCCAGAAATAGAAGGCTTTGCGACAGCTATTCAAGATAACGCAGTGAGAACTAAAAATTATGAAAGAGTAGACAAGTGCAGGAAGTGCAGTTGTGTGAGGGAGACGATTGAACACATTATTGGAGTGTCCAGTCCTTGTCCCTAAGGCTTACCTAGGCAGGCATAATCAGCTGCCGAAAATTATACACCAGCAAATCGCTTTAAAGCACTCGCTATCTGATAAGATACCTCCGCCATATTACAAGTACATGCCTTCCCCCGTACTTGAGTCAGCCGACACCATTCTTTACTGGGATAGACCAATTACAACAGATCGGACCGTGTGAAGTGGAAACCGAATTTTTTTGTCCATCAACAATGCATTGCAACAATGCACCAACTACTACAAATATCGAGAAAAGAATTTTTTAGGGAGATTCGCTTTCTCCAATTTGGTCGTGTTTAGCCCTGAATCCTTTGTCTACACTACTAAACAACAGCAATATTGGATATAAACTTAACATGAGGAATCGAAGAAAGCTTTCTCATCTACTATATAAGGATGACCTTAAATTATATGGAGAAACTAGAGAAATATTAAACACCTTGATAAAAATGGTCGAAACATTTAGTAGGGATATCAGAATGTCATTCGGACTAGACAAATGTTCCTCTATTAGTATACAGAAGGGAAAGGGTCAGAGTCAACATTCAACATTCTGTAACATACAACAACTGGCACCAGAAGAATCCTACAAATATTTAGGAATACCCCAAAAGCATAAACTTGATCATAACCTGTTAAAGAATGACTATTCCACTCTATACCAAAAGAGACTTACAAAACTTTTAGACACCAAACTGAACAGCGGAAACCTCATTAGAGCGATCAACGGTTGGGCAGTGCCAACTCTGACATATTCTTTTGGTATTGTTAAATGGTCAGAAACTGACCTTGATAGGTTGACACGCCGAACATTAATAAAGTTCCGATACCTGCATCCAAACTTATCTATAGGCTATACCAAGAGGCTATACATCCCAAGAAAATTGGGGGGTAAAGGCCTTGTAAACGTAAAAAATCACTGCCTTAATCAAGAAAATAGGATGAGAAAAAACTTCATTGATTCAAACAGTACGTTAATGAAATTGGTTGCAAATGAGGACCTAAATAAGCCTAAATAAGCAAAACCGTACTAATAGGAGAACAACACTCACGGATTGCGTTCGAGAATGGAAAGGATAAACACTCGAAGTCACTCGAGTCACAAAGTTACTCGAAGATGATACCATAGACGAACAATTGTCTTTAAAGTGGCTGACCGATGGACTCTTGTACCCAGAAATAGAAGGTTACGCGGTATATATTCAATATAGGGTAACAAGAACAACGAACTATGAAAAGTACGTTTGGACGTAGTCGATAAGTGCAGGAAATACGGTACTCTGGGGAAACAATTGAGCACCTTATTGGCGGTTGCCCAGCCCTTGCTCCTAATGCTTATTTAGGATGGCATAATCAGCTAGCAAAAATTACACATCAGCAAATTGCAAAAAATACTGGCTATTAGAAAGCGCACCTCCTCCATATTATAAGTACTCGCCTTCTCCTGTACTTGAATCATCCGATACCATTCTTTATTGGGCCCGACCAATCACTACTGATCGAACGGTTGATTATAACAGGCCGGATATTGTTCTAATCAACAAAAAGGACAAGAGGGCTTTTATAATTGACATCGCAGTGCCGCTCTCTCACAACATTAGAAAAACTGAAATGGAAAAATCAACAAAGTATGAAAATCTGGCACACGACTTGAAGAAACAGTGGAAACTGAGTAAGGTAAATGTAGTGCCCTTCGTTATATCCGTTGAAGGCCTGATAAGTAAGAGATTTTCAAAGAACCTCGAGAGCCTCGGTATCTCAAGATCGATTGCCATATTGTTCGTAAAATATTATACTAGGGTGAGAGGAGCTGAATTGCTTTTTCATCTTGGCAGCTTTGCGCAGTGGCATTATCGTAACCGATGAGGTTTATCCGAGGTGCGATTATTGCTAGGAGACGTTAAAGTGATTTTCTCTATAAATTACTATTAGTTAAAGACGACAACCCCCTCCTCGTGGGCTCCTGGTGGAAACAATTGGCCGGCAATTAGTCGTGTTATTAGACCTGTAACACGCCATAAGCTCCGGTCTACGGCTAAGAGGTGTATAGGAAGGGGTTGGGGAACCCCTTTCACAAGGGCGGGCCGGTGGTCTCTGCCAAAGTTCCGGTCAGGCCGGTCTGGCGTCGCGAAGCTTGAAAAATATGAGCAGAATGGAAGCTGAAAATTCAAAACAGAAGAGGATGAGAGACCCGACTCCTGGTCCGGGGTCTGAGGAAGAATCCGACTTTCCCATTGGGAAAAGAATCAAAGAAAATTTGCCGAGAAATCCCAAGGAAGAGAAGGCAACATTCTTGGAGAGAATGGAGATTGTAGTGGACTGCATTAGAAAGTTAGAACTAAGCTTTGATGCGTTGGAGGATAAGAATAAAAAGAAAAAGCTTAATAAAATCACTAGGCTCATGATCGGCAAGTTGGACGAGATGAGTCATCAGGTGACTGGCATCATCGACAGACAGACATCGATCGACAGACAACAGACAAGATGGCGACATCAGAGAGGAATTACAGGTAATTAAGGAACTGTTATCTAACCAGAATGAGAGGGCGAAAGAACAGAGCAGGTTACTGGAAGATAATCTTAGCCGCAAAAAGGAGCATACTTATGCCAGTGTGGCCTCGACCAGCGCAGTTAAGGTGAGTGGCCTCAGGAAGTTAGTTCCTGTCGCTAAAAATTTTAAGATTAAGATTTCTAAGTCTTCAGATGGGAAAGAAATGCAGGGAGAAGAGCTTAAGAAGCTGTTAATGCAAAAGTTAAATCTCAGCAAGCTCGGTATCAAACCAACCAGAATTTATTCCACACGTAACAACAAAGTGGTCATCGAATCAGCATCAAACGACATCGAGAAGCTATCTCGTTCGGAAGGCATCAAGAAACTTGATTTAAACGTATCTTCTGTTGATACACTTAAACCCAGGCTGACAATTTTTAACGTTCCGTCCAGCATTAGGAAGGAAGAACTTAAGCAGGAGATTGTAGAGCAGAATCTTCTGGAGACGTGGGAAGAGGCAGAACCTTGCATAAACCCGGTGTATAAGTTTGGCCCGAGAGACAGGCACTATGTCCATTGGGTTGTAGAAGTTGATGGTTTGACCAGGAAAAGGCTACTAGAAAATAGCATGTTGTATCTTGGCTGGCACTCCTGCAGAATTGAGGACAGGGTCCAGATTACCAAGTGTTTTAAATGCCAGGGGTTCGGACATACGTCGACGAAGTGTACGGCTGAGTTGGCGTGTGGTTTCTGTGCAGGTAGGCACGACTCTAGGAGCTGCCCCAGTGCTAGCAAGATTGAAGAACACAAGTGCGTCTTATGTTTGCAGGCTAAATTAACCGATTTTAAACACAGGCCCAGAGATGCTAAATGTACAGTCTTCAAAAGAAGGATGGAGGCCTTTGTTGCACGTATTGACTTTGGTGATGATGCGTAAAGATCGCGTCTTCATTGGGCAGCAAAACTTGCATCACAGTCAGGCGGCAACGCTTGACTGTTTAAGAAATGCTGTGGAGAGAAAGATTGACATTCTTCTCATTCAGGAGCCCTACACTTTCATGAGAGATGGAGTCTGCAGTCTCCCCGGTTTAGGGAATTTTGGTCTTGTAGCTGATCAGGCTGTTAAGTTTAAGGTTTGTATAGTCATCATTAATCCAACTTTTTCCGGCTTGAAAATATCCCAATTCACCAATGAAGTGATGGCTACTGCAAGGGTTTCGCTCTGCAGTAGTAAGATTGTTTTGTGTAGCGCTTACTGGTCACCGGCTAGGGATTTTCGTCTGCAAGAGCAGCTCGACTTGTTGACGGATGTCAATTATAAATTCAGGAATGGTCCAATTATTTGGGCCATTGATACTAACGCGCACCATCCGATGTGGCCAATGATCGAGGCGATGCATTGGCCGAGTTTTTCTCCTTGGAAGATCTGCAGGTTCACAACATTGCCGGAGCTCTTACCACCTTTAGCAGCCCACTTGGGAACAGCAACATTGACGTTACTTTAGGTAATCTTAATACGAACAACAATATATGTGATTGGAATGTGTTGGAAGATTCGCTGAGCGATCATCGTTTGATAGTGTTTCAGTGGAAACTCAACTACGACATTTCCCGTACGATTCTCAGAAGTTACCTTTGCAAGATCAATGTGGAGAGGGCTTTGGACATGATTATTGTGGGCCTGGCGGACTTGGAAAGGTTACTATGGGAGCCTACAGTTGCTCATATTAACAGAAGAGTTTCAGGGCTGGAGCGTTTGTTGAGGAATATCACGGAGGAGACTGTGCCAAAAAGGAAGATTTTTCCTACCAAGCCGATATGGTGGACAGAACGTCTTGACGAACTGAGGCGTGCCGGGCTTAGACAGAGAAGAGCGTACCAAAACTCCGTTGATATGATTGGAAGAACTAGACTTAAAGATATATATATATATATATATATATATATATATATATATATATATATATATATATATATATATATATATATATATATATATATATAGATATATATAGATATATATAGATATATATATATATATATATATATATATATATATATATATATATATATATATATATATATATATATATGAATACGGCTTCTAAGCTCAGAAAGGAGATAGCCAGGGCCAAGTCGGACTCTTGGAGCACATTTGTTAACGATCAACTAAGGGAGGACCCGTGGAGCATTCCATATAAGATAGCATCTGGAAAATTTAAGGGTATCAGGAATATCATCAACAATATTAGAGCAGATCCTGATAATGATGGCACTTTCGACTTTGATCAGACAGCGGAGGCCATAGTAAATGAATTCATCATTAATGATAGCTTAGCGGAGGATACACCTGAGTTGGCACTAATCAGAATGACCGCTCTCGATTATGAGCGTCCTGGAACTGAGGCCCC
Organism: Cosmopolites sordidus; assembly: GCA_031761425.1. NCBI lineage: Eukaryota > Metazoa > Arthropoda > Insecta > Coleoptera > Curculionidae > Cosmopolites > Cosmopolites sordidus. Next base: position 213,250 of record JARFXV010001398.1, read on the forward strand.
CTCGGTGTCCAGAGAGGAGATCGAAGAATACTTGCTCGGGTTGAACATCAGAAAAGCTCCGGGTCCGGATGGTATCCTGGGCATTGTGCTGCGGACGGTGGCGGTTGCTATTTCTGACTATGTTAGTCGGATTTTTAGCGACTGCTTGCTGCTTGCGTACTTCCCGAGAAGATGGAAGGAGGGGCTTCTCATCACCATCCCCAAACAAGGAAAAAGTCCGGATAGCCTGGGAGCTATTCTGGGTAAAGTATTGGAAAATTTTTTGAGACTGCAGCTTCTCGCGGCGACCGGCGAGGAGGAGTTCCATCACCGAAGTCAGTTGTTAGAGGAAAGGGCACTAAACAAGCGATCAGCAGGCTTGTTGAGACTGTTGGGCGCAGTCAGTATAGATACACTGCTAGCATTTTTCTGGATATCAGAGGGGCTTTTAACAACGTATGGTGGCCTGTTGTGCTGCACGCTCTTAAGCTTAAGAACCCGTCCTGCCAGTTATTTCGCATAGTTGCGTCGTATCTCTCGGACAGATCCGTTAGATTAGACTTGGGGCTAGACGCGGCTCATAAAGTTTTGCAGAGAGGCTGTCCGCAGGGCTCTAAGCTGGGTCCGATGATCTGGAACCTGGTCGTGGATCAACTGTTGTACATCTTTGATAATCAGCCTGAATTTGAGATCATTGCTGTTAGAGCATTGAGTTGAGAGCATTGCATTTCAGGTGCTGACCGGGCACGGTCAGTTCCTGAAACACTTGAAGAGAATTGGCAGGATTGATGATGCGTGCGGTGCAGCATGCGCAAATGGAGCAGTAGATGACCCAATACATAGAATATTAAATTGTAGGGCTTTCGATGTGCCGAGACTCGCCATAGCTGAGGTCCTTGGTCCGCACTGGCCAGCAACACCCGATAGAATACTGCGGACACTGATGGACAGGAAGAGGACTGCTCTTTTGGAGGGCTTCGTGGCGGCCGAGCCGGAGACAGCCTGACTGTTATGAGAATTGACGTTTTAGTTTTTGATTTATAATAACGTTTTAGTTCAGGTCTTAGGCTAGGCTTTTCTAATATTTTCTTATTGTATCGTTTTTAGTTTTTAAGATTCAGTTGTCTGATTTGCTTGAAAATTTTCATGTTGCTTTCTGGGTAAAGCTCACCCCCCTTTAGGGTTAGCACATTTCAAAATTAAATAGTTACATGTTCTGGGGCTCAAAAGGGAAGGTTATAGGTACTTCCCGGGCTGCGGCCCATTTCTGTGGAATCCACCCTTCTTTTAATTCAAGTTGTTTGGGATTTCAGGGTTGAGCGAGAGAAAATTTCTAGGCAAAATTTAATCTTGTATTAAATTAATAAAGAATTATTTGTATTTTATTTTGCACATTGAATAAGAAGAAGCGCTTAATTCAAATACTTGCTATACCTCGTTCAAAGTCTTGTTTTCTCTTTTCAAGTCCGGCACGATTTATTTATTTTAAATTAATTAATTGATTAAAACCTTTCTTTATAAATACCAAGAGGGGCACCGTCTGCCCCTTTCAGGGTCAGGCGGTGGAGAGGGATATGGTAAGACCCTCCGCTTCTTCTTCTTGTTCTTTTCATCTTGGCATTGGAATATCAATCAGCATGAGCCGAGATTAATCATTAAGAATAAGCAGAACAATAATAATAAGACAAAGACTACAAGAAAAATAGTAACACATCGATCACTACACCCCAACGCGTCTGTGCTACGAATCTATATGACTAGAAGTGATGGTGGCAGGGGTTTGTTGAGTGTTGAGGTTTGTTACAACAGAGCTATAATAAATACAGCATGTAGTTTTCTTCAATCAGAAGACCCACTATTATGCTTTGTAAAAGAGCATGAACTGGCTAACAAGGGTACATTCCTTGTTCGTCCGAGTTCACAGTTCGTCCTAAGGATATATATATATATAAGAATCAAAGAACAAGTAATTTCCTACATAGACCAATGTAGACAAAAAGCAAAAGCCAAAGGAGCAACGCTGCGTAGATATAATGATATATGCGTAGATACATTTTTATAAAAATAAAAAACATTTATATGACAACGTTTTATTTAAACATTTATAAAATAAAGTTTTTTTCGAGATCTTGAAACGAATGAACCTAGTAAACCTAATGTCCAAAACATCGACCCAACAACATGTTACGAATTTTGGAAAATAACTTTGAAAGTATCGGAGGAGTACAACACATCAGTAGCCTGGATCTCAGATATCGAAAACCTGCAAGAAGGCTTACGGGAAATGAATGTGGCTGAATTTACAACAGAAAAAGTCCGTAACGTCATAAGAAAAAACCAAAACTGGAAAGCACCAGGGCCAGATAGAATCCAGAATTTCTAGATTAAATATTTTGATGCCATACATGACAATTTATCACGTTGCTTTAGTAAAGCACTAACTAACCCCGAATCTATTCTGCAATTTTTATCTGAGGGTAATACATATTTACTAATTAGGAAAAATAACAAGATGCAGCCAAATAACTATCGACCTATAACTTGTCTTTCAGCACTTTATAAGTTACTTACATCATTAGTAAACGAAAAAATATATCATCACTGCTTAGATAATAATATCCTAGAAGAAGAACAAAAAGGAGTTGTAAGACAATCTGCGGGATGTAAGCACCAACTTACTATAGATGCAAATGCCCTGAGGCACGTTCAGAGAAAAAAGCGTAATTTTAACTTATGTTACATCTACTACAGTAAGGTCTTAGACTCTGTCCCTCATGATTGGCTAGTTAAAGTTTTGGAAATTGACAAAATCTGCCCTAAAATTAGAACAATGCATACTCACTTAATGAAGTCTTGGAAGACGATTATATGGATATCGGGAGAAAATGATGGAAGAGTCAACGATGAGAAGGAAATTTTCCAGGGAGACTCTTTGTCGCCAATGTGGTTTTGCCTGGGTCTAAATCCTATGTCTACGATTCTCAATCAGTCTGCAAGCGGGTTTAGTTTCCACTTAACAAACAGCAGAAGGTTATCACATCTGTTATATATGGATAACCTAAAACTATATGTAGAGTCCCAGAGGAAACTGCAATCGCTTATTAAAACCGTAAAAATGTTCAGCGATATTAAGATGTCCTTTGGGCTAGATAAATGTTCTATCGTCAATATATAAAAAGGACAAGTAAAACAAAATCAGGAATCATTCTGTCAGATTTACTCATTGAAACCCGATGATACCTATCGGTATTTGGGAATAGCACAAAATCAAATGCTAAACCATACAGCACTCAAACATGAGTTCCAAGATAAATATAAGAAAAGAATAACAAAGCTTCTGATTACAAAACTCTCAGGGGGGAATATACGTAAGGCAATCAACACATGGGCAGTACCGGTTTTAACATATTCATTTGGAGTGGTCAAGTGGTTAAACACAGAACTGGAAGAGCTAGACCGCATGACTAGACTACTTTTAACATAATTCCGTTGTTTGCATACCAATTCTTCTGTGTTGAGTTATACATTTCTCGAAAATATGGAAGTAGAGGACTTATTAACATCAAAGAATTTTGTGTCTTAGTCAGGAAAAGAAGCTTCGTCAACATTGTCTAAGTTCGAAAGATCAACTTATGAGGCTTGCAACTCAGTTTGATCACAATTATACACCACTAAAACTAGGCCATGCAAACTATACTATCGAAACAGAGATAATACAAAACAACAAGCTTCTCTGCTTTGGTTAGACGAGAATAAACTATATCCGGAACTGGGGGTTTTGTTATTGCTATCCAGGATAAAGTTATAAAAACCAATAATTACAAGTAATATATCCTTAAAGAAAATATGAAGATATATGTCGAAAGTGTGGCAAAATAGGGGAGACTATTGAGCACATAATTGATGGATGTCCTACTTTAGCAGAAAACGCATATTTAGGAAGGCACAATCAGCTTGCTAAGAGAATCCACCAAAAACTGGCACTTAATCATGGTCTTTTACCAACATCTACTCCGCCGTATTATAGATACAGTCCTCAAGTAGTTCTAGGAGTCGACGATGTGCTGCTCTACTGAGATAGACCGATAATAACTAATAGGGCTGTCGACTACAATAGACCAGACATAGACTTAATAAATAAAAAAGAAAAGCTGGGAACAATTATTGAAATTGCCATACCACTGTTTCACAATAAACATAAAACGGAGGTGGAAAAAGTTTCTAAGTATGAGAACCTTTCTTATGAATTGAAGAGCATCTGGCAACTTGAAAAAGTTAACATCGAACCTTTTGTAATTTCCGCAGAGGGATTGGTGAGCCACAGGTTCTCCAAAAGTTTAACAAATTGCGGACTAAATAGAAATATCATAAAAGTGGGACAACGGGCTATATTGTTGCAAACCTGCGACATAGTTCGAAATTTTTTGTCTTAATGCCAACGGAATAGTGGAATGGAATATCTTTTATATGGGTCTTTTGTAAAAGCAAAAAAGAAGAGCAAACTGAAACAAATTTTTAAGAGTAATGGTGCATCGGTCTCGAATGACAGGGTCCCGGACTTGTTCGCTGTTTATTTTGAGTCTATGTTTAGTCCTCACACCGCTCAGTATAAGACCACCGTTTCTGGGAGTAACATCTCCGCTACTAATATACTAAACAACGGGAGATTACTCATGTAGATTATAGTACTGCGTTAAAAAAATTAAAGCCGTAGAGAGCGGCAGGATCGGATGGTTTACCGCCATATATAATGAAAGCATGCGGTGATTGGCTAAAGGAGCCATTGATACATATTTATAATAACGTCCTTAGGTCGGGTACGTTCCCGGAATCTTGGAAGACTGTTATTGTAACACCCATATACAAAACAGGTGATAGGTCACTGGCAGAAAACTACAGACCGATATCAGTACTATCGCCACTTGCTACGATTTTTGAACAAATAATTTATAATAAAGTTTTTTCGCATGTATCGGACATTTTTTCCGAGTGTCAACACGGTTTCTTGCCAAAAAGATCAATTAATACAAACCTGTTGCATTTCTCACAAGATATAATGACTAATTTTAACTTAAAAATCCAGACGGATGTGATATACACTGACTTTAGAAAAGCGTTTGATAGGGTTGATCATGATATATTGCTAGAAAGATTGGTGGAGTACGGTATGGGACCATCTTTGATCAAATTATTTGTATCTTATTTACGCGAGCGGAAGTTTATTGTTCGTTATGATGGTTATTTTTCTGAGAGGTATGCTGCGAACTCGGGGGTGCTGCAGGGATCGAACTTTGGCCCGTTGTTGTTTTTAATTTTCATAAACAGTTTGCCAGCTGAATTTCACTATTCTTCAGTTGTTCTGTTCGCTGATGATATGAAGTTCTATTTGCCCATCAAGGGTTCTGCTGATTGTACTAAACTTCAATCAGATATTAACAGAGCGGTTACACTGGTGTAAGAGCAACAAGTTTGAATTTAACTTCTATAAATGTAATATAATGTCGTTCAGTGTTACGCGAAATACTTTTGTATTTAATTATGTTATAGATAGTCAGCAGTTGAGATGAGTCGATTCGATCAAAGACCTGAGACTGGACTATGATTCCAGATTAAATTATTCATCGCATATTGAAAATAAAAGAGCTGAGGCGCTGAGATCCCTTGGATTTATGATTAGACAGGCGGGCCACTTTAGAAACCTGCAAACATTTAAAATTCTGTATTTTACGTTGGTCCGTCCGAAGCTGGAATTTGCTTCCGTAGTTTGGAATCCTGGGCGAATAACGCATATCAACTATCTGAAGAAAATACAAAACAGATTCTTAAGACCCCCCCCCCCCCTATCCTCCCTTTTCAATCTACTCACAACTTGGCCCACGACGCCAGAATCCTTTTTCAACAATTATTAATAGAGTCAAATATACAACTGCATGTCCCTATTCCAATCCGTCCTATTTCTTCGCCTCCTTGGTTGCTTCATCCAATTCAGGTAGACTTCTCTCTATTAAAATATAATACAGAATCCACGAGTTCCTCCATATATAAATCCATTATAAACACCTTACCCGATACTCATTCCCCATGCCAATCAATTTTTACAGAGGGATCTAAGATAGACCAAGGAGTTGGCTGTGGTTTTGTACACAATAGAACCTCTTCAGGATTCAAACTGCCGACTTCAACTAGTATACTTACTGCTGAATTAGTGGCAATAGAAAAATGTCTCTCATATATCAGATTAAACCCTGAAAATTCCTGGATTGTATTTTCTGATTCCAAAAATGGTCTGCTCATGATTCAAAATCGCTTTATTTCTCATCCAGTTATTGCACAAATTACAGATCTTGTAGAAGACATCATCTCTCAGGATTCTTCTATTCTTTTCGTTTGGTGCCCTGGTCGTAAGGGCATTAAAGGTAATGAGGAAGCTGACCAGCTCGCAAAGCGTTCAATAGAGCACGGACTACCATACACGCGCAGCTTCCACCCAAAAGATCATCTCTCTTTTGCAAAAACTTTAGCACAAATCTCAATGCAGTCATATTGGGATGATCCTGAGAGACCAAACAAACTGAAAGTCCTTAAACCTTCATTCTCTCAATCCCCTCCAGAGCTACTGCGGGATAGAAAAGCCACAGTTAAATGGATAAGACTCATGATAGGCCACTGCAGATTTTCTCATGAATTCCTGCTAAAACGAGAAGGCCCTCCCCTCTGCGAATATTGCAATGATCCTCTAACAATCAAACACATTTTGACTGACTGCACGGTTTTATCTCCTCTCAGATCCTTCTTCGGCTTAAGTCAAGATCTTACCAAAAATCTTAGCTCTGCCAACATGTGTAACACATTTGCTTACCTAAAAGAAATAAATTATTTTGCCAAGATATAGCCATTTCAAGCGCTTCGCTTTCACTCAAATGATTGTAGCAAAGTGTGAGCAAACTAGTCAATTTCCTATGATAACAACAATTGTGACATAATCATCTGTGATTCTACTACTCGTGATACAACCCATCTGTGATATAGTAACCTAAGACTCATTTTACATTTACACTTTATACATTTTATACTTATATATTTATGTTTTTACACTTTGTACATAGTTAGCTTATATATATATATATATATATATATATATATATATATATATATATATATATATATATATATATATATATATATATCTAATCCTTATCTTTTCCATGAGTAATAGACTCATAATTTGATTTTATGGTCGCTAAATGATCTCGATATCCATGCGACCTAAACTACTAAAATTCTCTCTTTCTCTCTCTTAAGATTTCTATATTTCAAAAAATACTCGCGATTTCCGGATTGCCATTCCGTTCATACGTCTAGTTTGAGAACTGAATTTAATATTAATACATTGCAAGTCAGGCGGGACTATTACGCTATAATGTTTATTTTTAAAATCCTTAACAACTTTATTTATGAGCCCAGATTGCTATCACAATGTGGCATAAATGCTCCATCGCGCCGACTGAGGCCGGTTCGATTGTTTGATGTGCCATTTTCCCCTACGAGCAGATGTCCTCCGTTGTCCCAAATGCTGATAGTTGTCAATAATGTTTTATCGGTTTACAGCCTTGATATATTTGACAAAACGGGTAACTTTCCGAACAGACTCAGATATTTTCTTCGTGTTTAGAGCGCTCGCACTGAACATATTGTTGCAGTTATTGTCTTGCTCACGTTCGGTGTTCTAGTTATGCTGTCCAGTTTGACACCCCCTGCGGTTTTGTTTGTTTGTTACTAATTTTCTCTTATCATTATTTTCTTAGATCTTAGGTCCTAATTATTAGGCATTATGTTTAAGAATATAATTGTTTCTTTGTCTTTTTCTTTAATATATTACATTGTTAGTCTTAGTTATGAATCTCATGTAATTACATGATTTGTGTGTTTGGGATGAATGAATGAATGAATAAATAAATAAATAATGAAATTTATCCCCAGGCACTGAGCCGAATTCCAACGTCGGGGAGAGGAATCGGTTTATGATTTCCAGCTTTTTGGGCTGAGAGAGTGACACCAAGATTTTTTATTTCAATGAAAATGTCGAAATTTATATCAAATAAAAATCATTTGCGGGAAGTTTTGATTTAATTTTTTCATCTGAAGAAAACTGTTTCTGAAAGTCATCATTTGCTTGTAGAGGCGTATGGAGAACATGCTCCTACCGAAAGGTATTGTGAAAATTGGTTTAAACATTTCAAAAATGGTGATTTTGATGTGAAAGACAAAAAACGTCCAGGCCAACCAAAAACATTTGAAGATGCAGAATTAAAATTATTACTCGATGAAGATTCATGTCAAACGCTTGAAGAATTGACAGAAGCATTAAATGTTGATCCAATAACTGTGGGAAAACGTGTACACAAACTTGGATTCATTCAGAAAGAAGAAAATTGGGTACTGCATAAATTGACTGAAATACAACAAGAATAGCGTTTAACCACATGTGAAATGTGGCTTGAAAGACATAAAAAGAAGACAATTTTGTATCGAATTGTTACTGGTGATAAAAAATGGATTTATTACGACAATCCTAAGCGAAGAAAAGCAACAGTTAAGCCAGGTGGACCATCGACAGGTGAACCAGACTGAAACGAGATATTCATGGAACGAATCTTATGCTGTGTATCTGGTAAAATCAGAAAGGTGTTGTGTACTATGAACTGCTCGACCTCCTACTGCAAACATTGTGAAAGAAGCGTTACAGTTGCTTGGCTCGGAAGTTTTGCCTCATCCGCCTTATTCACCAGACATGGCCCCTTCCGACTACCACTTGTTTCGATCGGTGCAAAGCGGATTATAGGAACAGCACTTTAAAAATTCCGAAGAAGCGAAAAATTGAGTGGATTCGTGGATCGCTTCTAAAAATATTAAATTCTTCAAACGTGGAATCCATTTATTGACCAAAATATGGAAAAAGGTCATAGCTAGAGATGGCAAATAATTTAATTGAAATATAATGTACCGTTACAATAATAATTCCGACACCTAATCTTTTATGAACAAGAACGAATGGGCAATGCTTTGTCATCGTTCTTAACCAACTTATTCATGAACAAATTTGAAACTGAGGCCAGTTTAGTACTTACTGAGGGTGTACCTGATGTATGTAGATAATGCTTTTGCAATTATCGATACAAATAATGAACATTTAGAAGAATTTAAATGAAAAATTCCAAACCAAAAAATGCATGTATGAAATCGAAAACAATGATATGCTGCTATTTTTGGATGTTTCAGTGAGTAGGAATAATAAAAATAGGTTAGATTTTGATATCATTAAGAAAAATACCACCACTGTCAAAGCATAGTTTCCATAATAAAATGGATAGTTTCAACTTAATGGCAAATACATTGTTTCATTTTTCCTTAAACCCCAAGATAGTTACAAAGAAGATTAACTAAGAATTAAAATGAATTAGGGAGGTGGCCCAAGTGAGTGGTTATAAAAACATTGTAGATAGATTAATTAGAAAACATAACTTTAGGAAATTATTGAAAGAATCTATGACTTTTTAAAAGAAGCAGAACAAAAACAAATTCGTGGAATACAGTTCATCCCGAATTAGCAAGAGGGTTAGACAAAATTTAGGAAAAAGTGAGCATTAAAGCTGTCTACAAACCATATAAGGTTAAGACCTGGGTAATCTAAAGGATAAACTAGACCAACATGACAAATCGGGTATTTACGAAAATAGTTGTCAGGATACTAATTGAAGGTATATTGGACGAACAAAAAAATCTATGTTAACTAGATATAAAGAATATATTGCTCACATTAGATATGGTAGAAATGAGAAATCCTGTGTTGTCCAGCATGCACTCAAGCATGACCATAAATACATATTAGTAATTTAAGACTTGTTAAAAGTGTAAATAATAATAGGGCTTTTTTCAATTAATGTAACGCTTAGTTAACTTTACAGTTCATGATTTTTACACGCTTCGAGACGTTAAATAAGGTGATTTGGTGTTTAGTGGTAAATCTCTTCGAGTGTAGTCTTTAGTTGTTAATGTTTATCACTAAGTACTAACGCTAATTTTTTTGGTGAATTACACTATCTCACAAAAGAGCAGTAAACATGATGGCACTGCTATCGAAATCTGCATTTTTCATATAAAAGTTCAACTGTTAACTGAAAGTTCTGATCATATTTAAGCGAAAGTTGTGATAGAAAGTATAACACGATAAGTTAACATGGATTCATATAATCAAATATAGAATTAATGCATTCATTTCATACCTACATAAATTTGAAAAAATCTGGATTCTTATACATTATTTAATTTCCAACCTATACTATCTGAATTTAAAATTATGATGTGATCAAGTGATATATCTTGGAGTAAAATTTGATTTTTTTTCATTTGAAATTCACGATTCAAATTAACACAATAAAATCCTAATATGCTCAAATGCATTTCTTATTATACATAGTTTCGCCATAAATTATGTCTCTAAGTGTGAATCTTTGGAGATTTCTAAACAAATCAGTTGATCCCAATATGTCAAATAGTAAAATTTGAGTGGTGTAACAAAGAAAATCGTATTGCTGCCATAGCGCTACACAACTGCAATAAATCTGCAACGGAGATTTTCAACTTGCTTAAACCGTTAAAAATACATAAAAGAAAACGTTAGTGTCGTATGATAGCATTACTCAAATACATTTCTACGAGCAAGGGGCAAAACGTATGCAACAAAGTAACAATCAGGGAAACATTGGGTCTTGCAGTTATATTTAGTGTCAGCCCACCATAAGCTTATTTAGTGAAAGCAGCTGCTTCAATATCCTTGGAAGTGGTGTATGCGGCGGTACCCGAGATGCCGAATCGCTTAAAGTGTGTGAAAGCAAAGGGTGGTTATCTCTAAATTCCGTCCTAAGTAGGAAATAAAATAATAATAGTGTTCAGTGTTAGTGCAATAGTAATAGTGCCGGTAGTAATTGGCCGGAATCAACCGACCAATGACGTCGCGCCGCCAGCACACAAAACCGGATGCGACAGACCGACCAGCAGCATTTGTCGTCGAAACACTGTCGAGTAAACGCTTTGAAAATGATGGATGAGATTCCAGCGAAACAGGGAAGCGTTCTTGATCTCATCCTTTATCTGCTATATACTAACGACCTACCACTGCAATAGTTATATTTGCTGACGATACTGTTCTACTAACCGTGGACCAAAATATAGAGACTATAATCAGCAAGCGATGACATAGTTAATTGGACCAAAAATGGAAAATTTAGCTAAACTAACTGAAATCTATACTTGTCAACTTTACCAATAAGAAAATAACGAGCAGCTCCCTCTAGATATAAATGGTACAACTGTTCCATATGTGTTGAATGTCAAATACCTCGGCATGACTCTTGATGCCAAACTAAGGCGGAAAGAGTATGTAAAAAAGAAAAAAAACTGTTGGCTTGGAAAATACTATTGGCTTATAGGAAGAAATTCCAAGATGACAATAAATAATGAGATACTGATTTATAATCAAATCCCAAAATCAATGTGGCTGTATGGAATCCGGCTGTGGCGATGGGCCAGCGATAGTAATATTAAAACAATATAAATAATACAAAACAAGGTGTTGAGAAATATAGTTATCATCATCATCAAATATAGCTTCATCGAGATCTTGGAATTCTAACGGTCAAGGAGGAAATCAGGAGGTTTGCAGGCAAGCTCGAAGCCAGCCTACGCCTTCATGTTAATGCAGAAGCTCTTCAACTGCCGGACAATCAAAATCATGTCCGAAGACTGAATATAACTAAATCTAGTGACCTCGTGTAGTACGTTGTGTGCAAAAGCAGATCATAGTGCGCTTGTGGACTAACATAATCATTAAAATAATCTAAATGACATATTTGGATTAACTTTAGTTGATAAGTATTTAGGTTAAAATTTGTTAGAATAAAATTAATGGTTAGTCTTTTTAACTAGTTTTAGTAGATTTAGAAGCTATCAGTAAATAAAAAAAAACAATATATCGCATTGCAGAAAATAATAAATTAAGTCTTCCAATTTCTCTATAACTCTCTCCGGACTGTACAATGCCACTAGAAATAGTGTTTCTTACCACCGTCAATCCCACATTAAACTCTTTTAACTTCGGAACCATATCCAATACATAAATTAAAATCACTTTCTAAACTCAAATCTGGCTGTAAGTCAAACTAATCCTCACAGTGCCTGTGTTTACATTGAAGCAAGCTCTAGACCAAGCGCACAAATACTTTCTTTGCAATGCAAAATAACTTTGTTTGGCATATTATTTGTGTGATTAAAATTGACTGAAATAACTGTTTTCATGTCATGTGCCGTCCTGTTACGAGGGTCGTTCAATAAGTCCTTAGAAAATCCAAGAGATGGCGCTCGTAGCATCGGAAATGGTTTATTTTTAGTAAGCATCATTGTTCAGTAGATAGCTGTCAAAGTCTCAGTTATATTCATCACATGGTTTCATTTTTATTGTCGATTGAAGTAAGAAACTTTTGTTTATTCAGAAAAATGGAAAAAAGTGAAGTTCATGGCACGTCTGCTCCTGTGTTTGCAAGTATTTATAATTGGGTAAATGAGTTTAAACGTGGCCGTAAATCCACAAAAGATGAACATCGTTCGGGACGTGCTGTGGAAGTGACTACTCCCGAAATGACGGGTAAAATCCACGACGAATCAAATTGAGCGAAAGTGTATAAAGCTAAAAGGAGATTATGTTGAAAAAAAAAAGTATACTTAAAATAATTTGTTTTTCAATCTTTTTCTAAGAACTTAGTGAATTGAAGTCTTACATTTACAAATAAAAAAAAATGGTTAATTTCGCCATGATTTGTGATAAATCCCTAAAAATCACAGTATGCAAATATTTTTTTTTGCATACTGTATAATATATTACACTTGCTTTTTAAATATCATTAGTCTATAATTATCACATACTTACTATCGGGTTTGATATATCAATTTACTAAATTTATTTAGAGTGAAATGAAATACAATTTACTTAATATTCTAGATAAATTGTAATCAATTACGGCCTCTTGTCATGTTTGAAAAATATGAGGCTGTTGATGAGTTGATTCAAGTGTCTTTTAACACTCAACTCATCAGTGAGATTTTCCTTGTAGAAAAAGTTCTGCGATCAGAATAAATTATAATAGGATCGTGTTATTATCTACGATCTATTTGTTATTAACCTGACTGTAAAACATCCGAGATTTTCGACGAAATACTAATTCAAATGTTTTTTAATATGCTACTTACAACTGAGGGTTTCTCGGTACAGAAAGTGTTGCCATCTGAATAAATAAATAATAATTGGAGGATGCCAAATTTATTAGCCAAAACTTGCCAATTTTCTTTAGATGGTTATATAAGGAATTATATCGAAATATGTGGTCTTCCGCTTGGTCTATGCTTTTGTAAACATTGCTTAGTCAAATTTCGAGTAGTACGCATTTGAATCAATCGTCGTGGTTAATAAGCCTGCATTGTAATAGGTCAACCTTTTACAGCTCTATAACATATACGACATAATTTTTGGGTACAATTCTGTTTTCTAGATTGTTTACGGTGGCTTGCTACTGTTCTATAATCTTTCACTCACTACGTTGTCATTAGCATTTTTCAGCTATTGAAATTATATTTACTACATTGCAAATTGTTTTTATGGGATATATTAAGTGCTGAAGTGCATCTCTTGCACTATTTACACTTGAATTGAAAAAAAAACGTTGATAGATAAGTTTCATCTAAAAAAGTAAAGCAGATAGAAAAAAACTAATTTCGTAGTTAGATTTAGAGCTCCAAATATAGCTAAAATCAGTTCTAAAATCCTAGCCACAATTTTTTTTTTCTTGTAGGCCTGTGTTATACTTAAGTTCTTTTTTATTCAATATCAATATCATTTCATAAATATTAAATTTGAAAATAAAATTCTTGTTTTATCTATATGACTTATTTTATAAGCATCGGACTAGTTGAGTTAAAGAAAAGTTCCTGGATAGGCTGTTCAAAATAAAACTCATTATTGAAAATGACGATTATCTTATTGTATGACCTTGCGTTGCGCGTTGTTGAATCGCAATGTTAAAAGCAGTGGAGTGTGTACCAGACCAACGGACGAACAAATATTCTCTTGTGTTATTATTGACTAACAACCGGCAGACATTTTTTCATCATTCTGTTTTGGATATTTAATTCTTGTGTAACATATTCCAGACGTCCATATTATTCAACTGACTCCTACAAAAAGTCCAAACATCCAATATATGTTTTATTATCAGCTGTGCTTCAATTAATATTGTCAGATATTGCAATTGAGAATTGATTTGCCTTGTGAGATGTTCTGAAGCACTTTCATTTATACTTCAGTTTATACAGATTCCGGCAGTAATTTACTTTGCTAATTGAAGATTATATTTATTAATCGATACAAATTTAAACGATTAGATCAAATTTATTCAAAGGCTAAGGAAAACACCCTCTGAAGGAATTGATATCATGACATTATTAGAGCATTGATTATCCTTTCCGACAAAGCGCACTTCTGGCTTAATGGGTTTGTGAACAAACAAATTGTAGAGTTTAGGTTGATAAAAATGCTTAAATAGTACAAGAGTTCTGTCTTCATCCTCAAGAAGTTACTTTTTAGTGTGGTTTTTGAGCTGAATGAGCAATTATTTTTTTGAAGACGATGATGGAAATCATGTTACTATTAGCGGTGAACGCTATAAGAATATGCTAACAGAATATCTTTGGCCTGAACTCATGAACGTGGATATAAAAATGTTTTTTTTCAACAAGACGGTGTCATATATCTCGCCAGACAAAAAACTTCAAGAAAAGTTTCCTGGAGGCTTTATTTAATGGTAATGTCAACTGGTCTCCAAGATCATGCGATGTCAGTTATGGTTTACATAAATAAACTTCGAACAATTCTTGATCTTAACCGAAACATTCAAGCCACCACTGAAAATATGTCAGGTGAAATGTGTGAAAGAGTAATCGGAATTTGAGTCTTCAGAATGCATTCTACCAGACGAAGCCGAGATGGATTTTTGAACGACATTATTTTCAAAACATAATGCTATTATTTATTTTTTAGATAAAATAAAAATAAAAGGATTATTCACTAGTACATCGTTTCTCAACCTGGAGGTCGCGTTCAGGAATATGTGGGGTTGCAATGTATTCAGAAAATAAGATCCGTATACAAAACATCATTTTATTAAAGTATTTTTAATTTAAAAGTGTTAGAAAATTAAATATTACCAAGTAATAACAACATAATAAAATAAATTTAACGTAATAGCCAAAGTTGTTTGAAATATTAATTTAATGCGACGGTTGATCTGTTTGATTCGGTTGATTTGTTCTTCACTTAAAAGTTTTTCTATACGTGGATCATCTTTGCAAAGACACATAAGCAAATTTATTTTCCAGTGATAATAGACGATTTCTATATTTAGTTTTTAAAGCCACCATAGACGAGAAGCTTATTTCGCATAAGTAAGAATTAGCGAAGAGGATTAATGTTTTCAAAGCTTCTGTTACTAGGCATCCGTATTCATATTCTCCTACAAGCCAAAACTTATCTATATCTTGAGTTAAAAATTCTAGTTGTAGAGTTTTGTCGGTCGATATTTCAATAAGTTGGTTGTGAATCTGAGATAATTCAGCAGCTGCAACAACATTCTCATCAAACGGATTGAGAACACATCTTTTCGACAAATCATCGTTGCTATCTGGAAAGTATTCCAGTAACTCAATTTTCAATTCGCGTAAATGCGTTTTCATGCTCTTCAACAAGCGATCAATAACAGAATTTCTTCCATATTTTTGGTAACATAATCGGAAGTTAAAGTGAATGCACCAAAGGCATTGATTTAGTCATTAGTAAAATGTGTTTGATACAACCTTGTAAACTCGTATTCAAGTCATCATATTACTATCACACCACTGTTCTTCCGCGGTATCGCTTTCGTGTCATCAGTACATACCGCAATGCATTTATTAAAGTCCAAGTTTCCGTTTTGTGTCGCATCAATAAAAACATTAGAGTCCTTTGACTGTTGTACGACAGTTGTTCGACACGTCTGTAGACTCATCGAACCGAATACCAAAAAAATCACTTAATTTAACCTTTTCAATTATTTGATCATTGGCCATTTTCAACTTTTTTGCTTCTTCCGGACTTATCATCACATTAACCATATAATGGCAGCGGGTAAAATGGGCTTTTCCGCAATCGTGTGGGGCTTAGACTCCCTGGCCACTCTTAATGCTACTAAATATGATGCTTGAAATGCTGTGGTCTCATTAAGCTTAATTTGTTGATTATTTAAGACGAGTGATTTACTCTCGAAAAATTTTAATGGTTTGTTTTGTAAATACGTGTGTTTTGTTTCCAGATGGCGGACTAACTTTGAAGGTTTCATGCTTTCTGCGGACAAAACTTAATAACAAATAACACATTGCGGCTCGTCATCCAACGCAATGAATCCATATTTTAAATATGTTTCATTATACAATCTGGTCTTTTTCTTTACTGTTTCACAAGATGTAGACGGTGCATTTCGTTTTGTCACAAATTTGTCCATTTTATTTAATATTATTAATTTTTTTTGTTCCACATTTTTATTAATTTATTTAACACTGAGTAAGAGAAAAAATCGTAGTATTTTACAATGGGTGAGAGAATATATCGGAGTACTTGTTTTCGTAAAACCGTATTTAATAACGAAACTCGTCGTCTCATTTCTTTATTTTTATCACCGAAGCGCATGTTTTCGTGAATCATGACGTTACATAGAAAAAAATTTTTTGTTCCGTACGGAAAAAATGGCAGTGATTCTATCAGGTGCAATGGTTTTTTAATGTTAACAAAAATTTACAGAAAACAACGAACCAGTTTAATGGGATAATTATTACCGAATATATTTCAGGGCAATATATAGAAAACATACCAATGCACCGAATTTGTTATCCAATGATCTTAACTTGATTAGCGTCAACTTATCTTGAGCAAGAATAAATTAAAATATTGTAAATGCAGGAACATATATTCAGGGGCAATAAAAAAACAAGTAATCGGTAAGTAAAATATGCATAGTAAAATACATGTAAAAATTAATATGTGTAGCACTCTATAAACGCCAGAAATATGCAAGTTGAGTTGATTACGATTCGTGGGAAAATGGGAAAATTACCAGAGATATCAGCGATAAAAATGTCGCTATATTCGTGAGTAAATCTGCATTGGCCAATTCTAAGCTGATTTTAGATTGAGTCGAGTTGGTTTGGGGAGGAAGGAGTATTTTTAGAAAGAAGAGTTTTTGAAAAATTTGAAACACCATCATAAACATAATATATTGGCATTAGTACCACACTTATGCTTTCGAAATTCATAAACCATCAATATCTAATGTGGAACGTATCCACATTTTGCCCTTCCATTTTCGTAGGGTTTACTATATTTTTCGAAAATCTAACAATAAGCATATTAAATATCAATATATTAAACCCGAGTATAAGTTATGTAATATTAAGTTAAAGTATTGTCAGTAATACTACTTAGGGGTAACAAAACTACTACTTAGATAGTAAACGATACTATTTAGGGGTACACGAAATATTTCGACGAACTTTCAACGAATACAATGCAATAACGCCTGTATTCGTGGGTTGTGGCACTACGTTACATTTTTTAATTTGCCTGTCCGAAATTACTCTTTCGTAATGAAAAATTTCCGTTTAGACGTATTGCATTGCAGTGGGAGAGGATTGAAAAATTGGGAGGAGTAGGGAAATAAATTTCGATGAATGAATCTCAATGATTATCCACAAAGATCTAAGTGCTTTCAAAATAGAAAATAAATATTTGGATAATGTAAACAGAACTTTAATTTTTAAGGTATCGTCTATTGTTATATGCGATATTGATCATTATGAAAAGTTTAAAATTGCATAAAAATATAATTATTAGTTACTACTTATTTACTTTCTTATTTTCTTGTGGAATGCAATAATTGAAATGAACATGCAGAACCATGTTGCAAAATGAAATATTACAATTAAAATAGGAAAATATATAGGATAAGTAGTTAATAAATTAATAATAATAGGTATTCTTTCAGCAGAAAGTGATTGATTACAGAAATCTAAATTGTAATATAAAAGTTGCCCAGCATTTTTATCATGTCTAAATATTAATCAAAAATAATTAACCATTACTGACATATTATTTAAAGTATCACACATTACACATTTAACTCCTTATTAGATGTATTAATTACTGTTATGCATTTCACATATTAACCTTTTTTACTGTGTACAATTGTATTATTTAAACGTGCTTTAGATTTGTTATATTCTTATTAACTGATTAGTAATAAATATAATTTCAATTAATGCCTTTTGAAATGTAATATATATCCAATATCTTCAAGGGTTGTGCATTTACACTGTCAAAACTTTAAAACGTAATAGCGGCAACACCGTTTAAAATGCAAACGTCACTCAGACAGCTGTGTTGACTATATTCTGTCAATGAAAACATGCACCATACAGGTCAAATCGAAAGATGCACCATACAGGAATTGAGCTCTAGACCAGTTAAAAGGCGACCCCCACTTTAGCGAAAAATAATCTTTTCCGATGGCTTAATGGTTTTGTGAACAAAAATAATTGGATTTGGGCCGATAAAAATCCTCAAGTGATCAGGAGTTACCTGAACGAGTATAGAATCTTATTTTGTGAACGCTATAAGAATATGCTAATATAATATCTTTGGTTTGAACTGATAAATGTGGATAGAAACAATGTTTTGCTTAAACAAGACGGTATGACTTGTCACACATATCATCAGGCAATCGAGTTATTGCAAGAATAGTTTCCAAATTGGGTCTCCAGGATGCATATCACTAGACGAAGCCGAGGGGGATATTTGATCGACATTATTATCGGTTCTACAATCGTACCGTGTAATTCTAATCGTGCTTTATTTTAAAGTTCTGACACTCTTTCTCGACACCTTTTTATATACATATAATTACATAGGTCACAGTAAAAGTTGCTGCAACTAATGAGAAGAAACACAAATTAATGACTACAAAGAACTTTACTTTTTTTAAAAATGTTTTGGTTTTTCCATCAACATACTGTTCATTTATTCAGCATTCCATTATACCAATTTTTAAAAAGTGAAGTGTTGTGGGTGTGATCTTAGACACTACATCTACATATGCTTCAATCAGGAGTATACGGAGGATAGAACGTCAAACGTAAAAAAACGATATCATCGTCAAACTAATATATATATATATATATATATATATATATATATATATATATATATATATATATATATACATATATATATATATATATATATATATATATATATATATATATATATATATATATATATATATATATATATATATATATATATATATATATATATATGTGGCTGGCAGATAAAACCGCGTCATAACTTGTAACCAATAGAACTTAGTTAGCAATTTGTGTTGACGTCTTCTTTTTCTATTTGTATTAGAGCAACAATACATACTGCTCTCTTGAAATCCATCTTCAAACTGTGAAAGTCGCGGGCAATTTCGCGGTTTTTACCGTAGTGCAGCCTCGGCCTAATATAGATTGTGCATTCGCTTCGCTTACGTATTTTTCGTCACTTAATACGTTAGACGATCGCACTTCCAACTCTACGGTGTCATATCGTATCTACTATCAACTCGACGGTGTCTAAACTCGACAAAAAGTCAATTAGCGTCATCGATCCGTCTCTCTTTTGTTTTTGTGTGTCGCCTCTGACATATAATTTTTCAATGTCAGGTTTCCCTGCCTACTGTCAATCAGTGCATCGCTATGACTGGGCATTAAGGATATGTTATGAACGAAAACTATTCGTCTAACGCCTTCCTTTGTGCCCATACTGATTTCATTCTTTCACTATGTGCTTTTTTCCTTTCGTCAGATCAAGTTGTTCCAGTCTTCCTACATTTTTCTCTCTGTCCAACCTCCCAAGCGTTAACCTTGTGTCTAAAACAGCCTCTATCCTGAATTTCACTTTGTGTAATATTTGCTGATCTTAGGTCCTCTTTAATTGCAGCAATCCATTTAATTATTTCTGCTTTAGCTCTAATCCTATTTTCATAAAATTCGACTATTTGTCTAGTTAGCCTACTCGGATTCATCCGTTTTATGTGTCCGTAAAACTTAAGTCTTCTTTTTCTCATATCGCTACGTATATTTGTGTATTGTTTGATTTCTTAGTTTTCTCGAAGTCGATATGTTGTGCTATTTATCTATTTGGGGCCTAAAATTTTTCTTATAATTTTTCTTTCCTTCTTTTTAATCTCCTTGATGTCTCTTTTGTATTCAAAATGAGCGTTTCTGTCCCATATAGACATTCTAGCTTAAGAACTATGTTGTAATGTCTCAGTTTTGTGTTATTAAATATTTTGTGTAAGTCTCAATGTAGTTTCCATTTTTTGACATCTACCCTTATTGGCAGCTTTTTCCAACCCGTTTTCCATGATTATTTCCCCCAAATATTTGAATTGAGAGACTCGTCTGATGTTGCTATATTTTGTTAGAAATGGTGTTCTTAGTTTGTTGCAGGTTATGTATTGTGTCTTTTCAAAGGAAATTTGGAGTCCCTACCTTTTCTGCTCTTTCTTTTAGGATTTCAATCTGGTTTTGTGCCGTTAATATATCTTGAGGCAAAATTGCTAGATCATCAGCATACGCCAGACAATCAGTTTTGATGTTGGTTCTCCCCAGTTTAATGAGCTGGTCAATATTCAGGGCCGATTTTTTTTTCAGGCCACTCCTGTATTACTTTTTCTAGAACACAGTTAAATAAGAGTGACGAGAGTCCATCCCCTTGTCTCACTACAGTTTTAATTTCGAAGGGCTCTGAGGCGTCACCCATGAATTTAACTTTTGACCTTGTGTTAGTTAGTGTTGCTTTAATAATTGCCAGCGTTTTCAGATATAGTCCTTGTTCTTTCAAGATTTGGAATAAAGATTCGCGGCAATAGAATCATATCCTTTTATGAAATCCACAAATGTACAGACGAGATTTTTATTGTACAGTTTTTGATGTCTTAGAATCAACTGTAGATTCAGGATCTGTTCCGGGCAGGATCTGCCCGGTCGAAAACCTGCTTGATATTCACCAATTTTACGTTCTAACTGTCCCTGTGCTCTGTCTAGTAGACATTGAGATATAATCTTGTAACAAGCTGGGAGAAGAGATATCCCTCTGTAGTTGTTTAGTTCGTAGTGTTTCGCGGATGGAAGAATACGCTAGACTATTTTTTTTTCAGTCTTCAGACAAGCATTGAGAATGCCAAGTGTGACCTTATCGAAACGTCTGCACGTTCCCAACAAACGGGGCACAAATGATCGGATGTACTACCGGACTAATAGTCTAGCATATATATATATATATATATATATATATATATATATATATATATATATATATATATATATATATATATATATATATATATATATATATATATATATATATTTGTATCAGAGATACCATAACATTTTTGTTTTATTAGGGAAATAATAATATACATATTTTAAACACACTGTTATGGAAGATTTCCATAGAAAATTTAATTCATCTGAAGTCAACGATGTGGGAAACAAAATCACTAACTGGCTTTGTGTAAACTTCATTAAACATATACATAAGATGCATTTCAAAAATCCGTTGTTTCCTGAATATTCATTAATTTATTGTGTATTTTTAAAAAACTTATTATTTCTAAATTATAATTTCCTATACGGAAATTAAATACGAGGCTTATTCAATATAATTGTAATCCTGTAGTGTAGTTTAACTTCGTAATATTTCATAATTTAATTTTTTTTTAATAGATTACTTATTATCAATTTGTTTCTTCAGGAAAAAACATTAGATACAGTTATTTGTATAACTTATTATATATTTACTTACCATTGATTTCAGTTTAACAAAGCCTCTTTATGATTAAAAGTAAATTAGAATCGTACCTGTAACAAAAAAAAAACATTAATCCAATAAAACTATTAAAAAGAATAAAACAAATTTTTACTTTATTTATGACTTCATGTATTTTTAACATTATGCGACTATAGTTTCGTAAACAATGATACATTATGAAACACAACCTTAAAACTTTTAGCAGTTTTAAAGTTGTCTTTGATAATTTAACAAAATAAAATAAGTGATAGATAACACAGTAAATATTTGTTTTATTTAATTTAAACCGAACTATCACAAAGGAACGAACAAATCAATTAAGTATTAAAAAGACATTAAATGTTATAAACGATTTATGTATAAGAAAAATACACATGTACATTCTACCAAGTAAATACATACAATTATTCAATACAATACAAAATATTGCGTTAATTGTCTACATTTATTTTTTCGTTTTAATTATTATTATTATTTAATTTAATTATTATTATTATTTAGCGACTGGACCTACAGCTTAACGTGGGTTCCTAACCACGGTCATCAGCCACTGACAACCCAGGCCAGCACCCCCCTCAGACTATTAACCCTTGGTGAAGTGCTTACCCATAAGTCTATCAGGAAGCCCACCAACTGCTGAGTGACCAATGTAGAACACTTCTCAGAAGGCATTCGGCCTTACCCAGTATTTAACTGGCGTGATTGAGGGGTAATTCATTGTCGGATTTTACACTCTTGCCTAGAAACAATCACAGACATTTAGGAAGTACCCAGACAGAAGAAAGAAAGAAAAAAAAACCATCCGAGAGCTGTAATCGAACCAACTACAGTGCCAATACGGTTTCGGCACAGCAGCGGTAGCTGCTGCTCTTACCGTTCGCGCCGACGCAACCGGCTTTTTTTCGTTTTCAAAATGGGCCACATTTGATGCGAACTATTTATACCACCGAATACCAGACGTGGCAGTTAATAATTCTTAATTTTTGAGATAGCGCTGGGACCAATCTCTTATGTCATTTTGTTGAGGGCGACAGCACCTTTCAAAACGCTATTGACGTTTAAACGATTTTGGGTTAGCGTCATATTTTTCGTGTGGTGAACATGACGAGTTTCGAGTCAAATAAAGAGCATTTGTGGCACATACTGGTTTCCTTGTTCAATCAAAAGAAACACGCGAGTGAAAGCCGTGGTATACTTGTAGAAACTAACGGTGCCAATGTCCCAACGCAAGACGCGGTCAGAGACACCATTTCTGCACTTGGCTGGGAACTCTTGCTCCACCCGCCGTACTCAACCGTCTTGGCCTTTTCCAACCACCACCCAGTTATTGAAAATTATAACAATAATTATTTTATTTTGCGGCTTTTACTGAATTCCTTTATTAAATCCCCACAGTGGTCTATTTTTTAGTAAAAATATTCTGGAACAGTAAGGACCAGAATATACTAAGTCCTATCTTAAAAGTCCATACTGTCTGAAAACCAAACTATACTGTCCTATACTATAAGCCCGGCACATCGAATAAATCGAGTATTCTTAAAATAATATTAGATATTATCTTATTTACTTACTTATCAAATATCAAGTAGCATTTTATAGTAGTATATACCAGGTGTCCAGAAATGTTGTTCACATTTAATTACTTTTTTGCTCCTAGGTGGCGCAGAACGCGCTGGTCGTATTAACTTTACATTGAAGCTTGGTTCAGGAAAAATTAATTGCCATGGAACGTTTTACCGGCAACAACGTGCTTTCTGTGTTCGCGCGAATTATTAAAACGACAATTCGCTTATTACGGCTCGTCGTCTTTATAGGGTGGAGTATAATTTACACGACATAAACGAGGCACCAAGTGTTAATTTAAAAAAGAATTGGATAAAAAACTTTGAAACTACAGAGTCAACTCCAAATTTACCATCTACGGGTCGTCCAAGGTCAAGCAGAGATGCAAACAACATTGAACGTGTGCATGAGTCGGTTAGAGAAAATCCATCTCAATCCCTACGAAAATAAAGTAGATAGTATTATTTTTGCTGTAACACTGTACTATAATGTTATAATAATAAAATTATTATGCCTTAAATCGATTTCTAATAATTATGCCTACAAAAATGAACAACCATATTGGATACCTTGTACAATGGCTTCAAATAAAGAGTTTAATTCTAAAAGTAACTAAAAACACTCGGAATCTTAGATGTGTTTGCACCTTTTTACCTTTTCTGTGAAATCGAGTTTTTGGACCTTGGTTCTCAGGTGCCGATTTATAAAGCGACTTTTTATCTTATGTTACAAAGCCTAACGGCTTCCACATTTAATTTATTTCTACAATTAATATTCGAATACAGAGTGCGAATATTCAAAAATGAAGATAATTTATCTTACATAAAAGTTCCCGAGAAGGCTTTTCTTATCATTTACAAAGGAGTTGAAAATGCACATAATATTATCAAGAAAACATAATGAGAAACAAATTTTAATTTTCTATAATATTTTTACTGTTACTGCATTCGTTTCCCATATGGCACTTTTATTTAATAAAATAAGTGTAACGACATTTAAATTATCAAAAAATATAAGACGAATATGTCCACAAAATAATCATGATGATTGCAATAATGTTATGTATATCTGTTAATTTGTTAAATTTATTGATTAAACGCAATTGAAACGAACTAATATTCATTTGATATTAAATATTTTACAGACAGCTAGGTTGGCACCTCCAATAATTCGTTGACGCGGAGATCGAAATTCGACGTTACTTATTGCGGTTAGTACTTGGATGGGTCATCCTCCGATGTGAGACCAGATTTGCGTATTGTAAGTACGGACGCCTTCTGAGAGGTCTAGGTTGATCACTCGCAACATGCAGTAAAATCCAAGCCAGAGTTGCTGGCCCGCAGAGAGGTATGTTACAAAGATGTAATGTAATGTGTTTACATTTATGTATGTACATATGTATATATTTTTGTATATACCAGCTCTGTAAATACGAAACTGGAATTTGCCCATAGATGGTCCTAGCTGTCAATGTAGTTACCGTAAAACCGCGTCATTGGCGCCATTTCCTTGTTGACATCTGACAATGACTTTCAACTCACAACAATACAAGTTTCATGCAACAACATAGTATGTAATAGTGTTGAACATTTCGAAGTTTGTGCCTGGAAACTAAGATTTGCGGACTGCATTGATTTTCTGTTACCATATCAAGAAAACTGCTGCAGAATCGCTCGAATGTTTGTCGAAGCTTACGGTAAGCATGCTCTTGGTAAATGACAGTGCTTTGAGTGGTTTAAAAAATTCAAGAGTGGCGATTTTGACGGGAGAAGCGGTGGACGTGCGAGACCACCGAAAAAGTTTGCAGACAGCTAATTGCAAGAATTGTTGGATGAGGATGACGCTCAAACGTAAAAACAACCCGCGGATCAATTAAATGTGACACGACAAGCCGTCTCTATACATTTAAAAGTCATGGGAATGATCCAGAAGATGGGCAAATGGGTGGTGAAAAAACACTTGGGAAATGCTGCTCACCATGTAGAAAAGAAAATCATTTCTCTCAGAATATGAAAAAAGGCAACACAAGTGATTTTTCTTCATAATAATGCAGCATCTCACACAGCAAAACTGGCCAAGGCGTGTGTGCAAAACTATTAAAGCGTTTAGTTGGAAAATATTTTCGCATGTTGGATGCATTTGTTTGTTGTTTCGCATTGTTGGATGAGGATGACGCTCAAACGCAACAACAACTCGCGGATCAATTAAATGTGACACGAGAAGCCGTCTCTATACGTTTGAAAGCCATGGGAAAGATCTAGAAGATGGGAAAATGGGTTCCACATGAACTGAATGAAAGACAGCAACAAAAGTGAGAAACAACTTGCGAAATGCTGCTCGCCAGGTACAAAAGAAAATCATTTCTCCGTCGAATTGTGACTGGCGATGAAAAGTGGATATATTTTGAGAATCCAGGCGAACTCCAGGCGAACCATCGACATCGACTGCAAGTGTCTGTGTTTGGTAGGATCAGAAGGGTGTGATCTATTATGAGCTACTAAAACCTAGCGAAACCGTTAATATTGAACGCTACTGACAACAAATGATTGATTTGAATCAAGCTTGGTGATTCATTGTCGAATTTTACACTCTTGCCTAGAAACAATCACAGACATTTAGGAAGTACCCAGACAGAAGAAAGAAAGAAAAAAAAAACATCCGAGAGCTGAAATCGAACCAACTACAGTGCCAATGCGGTTTCGGCACAGCAGCGGTAGCCGCTGCTCTTACCGTTCCCGCCGATGCAACCGGCTTTTTTTCGTTTTCAAAATGGGCCACATTTGATGCGAACTATTTATACCACCGAATACCAGACGTGGCAGTTAATAATTCTTAATGAGATAGCGCTGGGACCAATCTCTTATGTCATTTTGTTGACGGCGACAGTACCTTTCAAAACGCTATTGACGTTTACACGATTTTGGGTTAGCGTCATATTTTTCGTGTGGTGAACATGACGAGTTTCGAGTCAAATAAAGAGCATTTGTGGCACATACTGGTTTCCTTGTTCAATCAAAAGAAACACGCGAGTGAAAGCCGTGCTATACTTGTGGAAACTAACGGTGCCAATGTCCCAACGCAAGACGCGGTCAGAGACACCATTTCTGCACTTGGCTGGGAACTCTTGCTCCACCCGCCGTACTCAACCGTCTTGGCCTTTTCCAACCACCACCCAGTTATTGAAAATTATAACAATAATTATTTTATTTTGCGGCTTTTACTGAATTCCTTTATTAAATCCCCACAGTGGTCTATTTTTTAGTAAAAATATTCTGGAACAGTAAGGACCAGAATATACTAAGTCCTATCTTAAAAGTTCATACTGTCTGAAAACCAAACTATACTGTCCTATACTATAAGTCCGGCACATCGAATAAATCGAGTATTCTTAAAATAATATTAGATATTATCTTACTTACTTATCAAATATCAAGTAGCATTTTATAGTAGTATATACCAGGTGTCCAGAAATGTTGTTCACATTTAATTACTTTTTTGCTCCTAGGTGGCGCAGAACGCGCTGGTCGTATTAACTTTACATTGAAGCTTGGTTCAGGAAAAATTAGTTGCCATGGAACGTTTTACCGGCAACAACGTGCTTTCTGTGTTCGCGCGAATTATTAAAACGACAATTCGCTTATTACGGCTCGTCGTCTTTATAGGGTGGAGTATAATTTACACGAAATAAACGAGGCACCAAGTGTTAATTTAATAAAGAATTGGATAAAAAACTTTGAAACTACAGAGTCAACCCCAAATTTACCATCTACGGGTCGTCCAAGGTCAAGCAGAGATGCAAACAACATTGAACGTTGCATGAGTCGGTTAGAGAAAATCCATCTCAATCCCTACGAAAATAAAGTAGATAGTATTATTTTTGCTGTAACACTGTACTATAATGTTATAATAATAAAATTATTATGCCTTAAATCGATTTCTAATAATTATGCCTACAAAAATGAACAACCATATTGGATACCTTGTACAATGGCTTCAAATAAAGAGTTTAATTCTAAAAGTAACTAAAAACACTCGGAATCTTAGATGTGTTTGCACCTTTTTACCTTTTCTGTGAAATCGAGTTTTTGGACCTTGGTTCTCAGGTGCCGATTTATAAAGCGACTTTTTATCTTATGTTACAAAGCCTAACGGCTTCCACATTTAATTTATTTCTACAATTAATATTCGAATACAGAGTGCGAATATTCAAAAATGAAGATAATTTATCTTACATAAAAGTTCCCGAGAAGGCTTTTCTTATCATTTACAAAGGAGTTGAAAATGCGCATAATATTATCAAGAAAACATAATGAGAAACAAATTTTAATTTTCTATAATATTTTTACTGTTACTGCATTCGTTTCCCATATGGCACTTTTATTTAATAAAATAAGTGTAACGACATTTAAATTATCAAAAAATATAAGACGAATATGTCCACAAAAAAATCATGATGATTGCAATAATGTTATGTATATCTGTTAATTTGTTAAATTTATTGATTAAACGCAATTGAAACGAACTAATATTCATTTGATATTAAATATTTTACAGACAGATAGGTTGGCACCTCCAATAATTCGTTGACGCGGAGATCGAAATTCGACGTTACTTATTGCGGTTAGTACTTGGATGGGTCATCCTCCGATGAGAGACCAGATTTGCGTATTGTAAGTACGGACGCCTTCTGAGAGGTCTAGGTCACTCGCAACATGCAGTAAAATCCAAGCCAGAGTTGCTGGCCCGCAGAGAGGTATGTTACAAAGATGTAATGTAATGTGTTTACATTTATGTATGTACATATGTATATATTTTTGTATATACCAGCTCTGTAAATACGAAACCGGAATTTGCCCATAGATGGTCTTAGCTGTCAATGTAGTTACCGTAAAACCGCGTCATTGGCGCCATTTCCTTGTTGACATCTGACAATGACTTTCAACTCACAACAATACAAGTTTCATACAACAATATAGTATGTAATAGTGTTGAACATTTCGAAGTTTGTGCCTGGGAACTAAGATTTGCGGACTGCATTGATTTACTGTTACCATTTCAAGAAAACTGCTGCAGAATCGCTCGAATGTTTGTCGAAGCTTACGGTAAGCATGCTCTTGGTAAATGACAGTGCTTTGAGTGGTTTAAAAAATTCAAGAGTGGCGATTTTGACGGGAGAAGCGGTGGACGTGCGAGACCACCGAAAAAGTTTGCAGACAGCTAATTGCAAGAATTGTTGGATGAGGATGACGCTCAAACGTAAAAACAACCCGCGGATCAATTAAATGTGACACGAGAAGCCGTCTCTATACGTTTAAAAGTCATGGGAATGATCCAGAAGATGGGCAAATGGGTGGTGAAAAAACACTTGGGAAATGCTGCTCACCATGTAGAAAAGAAAATCATTTCTCTCAGAATATGAAAAAAGGCAACACAAGTGATTTTTCTTCATAATAATGCAGCATCTCACACAGCAAAACTGGCCAAGGAAACTATTAAGGCGTTTAGTTGGAAAATATTTTCGCATGTTGGATGCATTTGTTTGTTGTTTCGCATTGTTGGATGAGGAGACGCTCAAACGCAACAACTCGCGGATCAATTAAATGTGACACGAGAAGCCGTCTCTATATGTTTGAAAGCCATGGGAAAGATCTAGAAGATGGGAAAATGGGTTCCACATGAACTGAATGAAAGACAGCAACAAAAGTGAGAAACAACTTGCGAAATGCTGCTCGCCAGGTACAAAAGAAAATCATTTCTCCGTCGAATTGTGACTGGCGATGAAAAGTGGATATATTTTGAGAATCCAGGCGAACTCCAGGCGAACCATCGACATCGACTGCAAGTGTCTGTGTTTGGTGGGATCAGAAGGGTGTGATCTATTATGAGCTACTAAAACCTAGCGAAACCGTTAATACTGAACGCTACTGACAACAAATGATCGATTTCAATCAAGCTTTGCGTAAAATACGACCAGAAAATCAAAAAAGGTAACACAAAGTGATTTTGCTTCATGATAATGCACCATCACACACAGCAAAACTGGTTACGGAAACGATTGGGACGTTTAGTTGGGAAATACTTTCGCCTGCGGCTTACCAGATTTGGCTCCCTCGGATTATTACTTATTTGCATTGATGGCACACGCACTTGCTGAGCAGTGCTTGACTTCTTACGAAAACGTATAAAAATGGCTCGATGACTTGTTGTGTGCCTCAAAAGAGCAACAGTTTTTTTGACGTGACATCCACAAATTGTCAGACGAAATTGAGGTTCGAATAAAATATTTTTCATCATTTTAATACAATAAACGTGTATTTTCTATACAAAAATGTATACCTGCTACAGAATACGGGAGGGAAATAGGTGATTTTTAACATCAAAATTTTCCGGATGTTCCTCGCGAGGGATAAACTGACCTTCGCGGTATTTGTAGTATCATAGCATTAGTATCATAGCATTAGTAATCATGAATCAATGGCATGGTGAACGGTGTTAAGCCATATTAGAAAAATAATGATTGTACTGTGTGATAGTATAAGGCTTATTTCGTCCCCAATTCAATATTAATATTAACAATTAAGTACCGTCAACAATTAACCAGATTTCCTTTTGTTAATAATGACACAGAATTTCAGCAAGACGTAGCCGTTATTTCCAATCATGTCATCGATAGAGATGCATTCCTTAGCCAGCAAGATCGCAAGATTCAACAGGAAATATTAAGAATTCCAGTAGAAATGTTGGGTCACATTATGAGTAATGTGCGTTTGAGATTGGAAGGGTGTTTACGCAGAGCAGATAAAATCTTTCGGACGTTATCTTTAAAAACTAAAAAGCTCTTTGTCTTCTGTCACGTGTTATATTCCTACAGAGTCTTCTTTAACCACGAAACCCACATGACCTATAAAACAACAACAAACAACCGTGTGGACAACCAACATGACAAGTTGGTAACAATTAAAACGAAATCACTGATTTTCTTAAACTACGTCATACATATGTTTTTAAATCATAAAAAATACAATTTGCCAAAATTATTTCTTTTTATTCAAAACACATCCTTTTTGCATCAAAAGGAAAAAGGAAATGATTTACGGTTAGAGGCGCATCAGCATCTAAGGCTATTTAGCGACTGGACCTACAGCTTAACGTGGGTTCCGAACCACGGTCATCAGCTACCGACAAACCCAGGCCAGCATCCCCCTCAGGCTATCAACCCTTGGTTATGTGCCTACCTATAAGTCTATCAAGAAGCCTACCGACTGGCGAGTGACCAACGTAGAACACTTCTCAGAAGGCATCCGGCTTTACCCAGCCTTTAACTGGCGTGACTGAGGGGTAATTCGTTGTCGGATTTTACAGTCTTGCCTAGAAACAATCACAGACATTTAGGTGTGGATATGTGTGAGCGTGTGTGTGTGTGCATGTGAGTGTATAAATGTGTGTGTAGGGTAGGAAGTAAGACGGACAGAAGAATTAAAGAAAAACACCCATCCGAGCGCTGGAATCGAACCAGCTACCTTTGGATTGCCAGGCAGACGACTAACCCACCACTCCACCGCGGCCGGCCCTTTTTGCATCAATATATATTTATGTCGTTTTTCGAAATAGCCTTAATCACGGCTTGATACTGTCATAAAAGTTTGGCTTCATGGCCAGTTTCGGCATAGAAACAGTAAAAAGTCACACGGAGATAAATCAGGGGTATACAGAGGATGTTGAAGCACAGACTTGTTTTTTCGTCAACAATTTTTTTTATAATATACAGACCTGGGTACAAATCGAAGCATAGACTTTCCGTTTGTTAAATCCTTTGTCAATATTTCGTGAATCATGTCTTTGGTCATATTAAATTCCTCCGAGATCATCTCACAGTTGAATTCGCATCGTAGGCGATCATTTCACGCACTTGTTCCACCAACTCATCGCATTTTTTGTTTTTTGGCCGGCCTGGTTTTGGGTCGTCTTCATGACTGTCTCGGAACCCACTCGAACACAAGTGTATGGGATAAGCCAGGGGTCACCGTCGATCGCGAGCTACCGGTAGCTCGCATGGATAATTTCGGTAGCTCACGGTTACAAACAATCCTCAGACGTCAAACTCATAATCTTTCTAAACGAAAATATTTTCAGACATATACGATTTGTATATTGTATTTGTACAAGTTTACGTTGCTCTCCCTATCAGAATGTTATTAAAGTAGATTCAGATTATATATTGTTTCAATAGATGGCGGTAGTTTTTTTTACATTTAAAGAGTTCAGTTATTTTCCGACATACTGTGTATACACATAACATTTGACCAGTCTTACATTATTTTGAATCTAAAGTTTTAAAAAAATCAAAATAACTAAATCAGCGCATGTCGTAGATGTTTTATGGAAAATATTGTTGATGAAATGCAACGAAAATTATTTCCTTTAAATAATTAAATGTTCAAATAGGTTTAAAACGTGCATTTAAAACATTTTTTGATGCTCAGAAAGCATATAAACTAATAAAAATATTACACGTTATTTTGTTCTACATTATAATGGGTGAACAGATCTCGATGAAAGATTTAGAAATTTTAGTAATATTTTTGGTGACAATGATACCACCTTTAAATAATTCAACATAAAAGAATTAAAGTTTCTAAGTAATCTATAAATAAAATAAAGTAATCTATAAATAAATAAAATAAAGTTTCTAACTAATAAATCATTAGTCATGTGAGTTACAGGATTAAATGAAGGCTCTGTAGTTTTTTAAATATAGTATTTTGATTAGTTACTGAATTTTTGTAATCAGCCGTTTCTATGCCGCACCCTGTTTTTTTGTATAAGTTTTTTATTGCTTTTTTTTGAGAAACCTTTTGAATGTGGCATTTTCTTTTGATTATATATTATTTTTAAAATAATCAAAAAACAAGGATTTTTTTTCCTGTGCTCCATGTGAAATTCTCAATCCTTCAGGCGCTATCAAACGCCAACAAACATCTCCCGAGACCGGTTTCTGGCCTTAAGCCGTCATCAGTCGGGCTTCGAGTTGTACTTTCGAAAGCAAGTGAAGGATTAACCAGGGTCCTGGCTATATCAATCGGCCAAATAGGATGAATGCAGCAGAGAAATGCAGCTTACACCGGTGGTTCGTAACAGCACTACTGTCTGAAACCGTTCGCACCCAAACCAAGCCCTATATTCAGGTACCAGATATGCATGAAAATAAAAAGTGGGTAAGTGGAGAATATTAAAAATATTCAAAAAACAAGGATTTTTTTCCTGTGCTCCACGTAAAATTCTCAATCCTTCAGTTGCCAACAAACGCCAAAAAATATCTCCCGAGATCGGTTTCTGGCCTTAAGCCGTCATCAGTCAGGCTTCAAGTTGTACATTGGAAAGCAACTGAAGGACTAATCAGGGTCGTGACCATATTAATCGGCCAAATCGTAAGAAAGCAGCATAGAAATGCAGCTTACGCCATCCGGTGGTTCGTAACAGTAATACTGTCTGAAACCGTTCGGACCCAAACCCAGGTACCAGATAGCCACGAAAATACACAGTGGGCAAGTGGAGAATATTAAAAATATTCAAAAAACAAGAAAAAAAAAATCCTGTGCTTCACGTAAAATTTTCAATCCTTCAGTCGCCATCAAATGCCAACAAACATCTCCCGAGACCGGTTTCTGGAATTAAGCTGTCATCAGTCGGGCTTCGAGTTGTACGTTCGAAAGCAACTAAAGCATTGACCAGGGTCCTGACCATATTAATCGGTCAAATCGGATGAAAGCAGTATAGAACTGCGTTTTTTTTTAATACTAATTTTTAATATTAATATTAATAAACTAAATGAGGATTTCTTATGCATTGCTTGATGAGTGAAATAAATAACGATTTACATTACTAAATATTGGCATTTTTACAAAAATTGATTTTAAGCACTTTAAGTTAAAGCTAGAGCTTACTATATGTAAGTCCAAACTTTAAATTTTTCGTCAATTTAGAACTAAATTCTTATAAATGTGAACCTTATTTTCCTCTAGGGGCATAATATACAAAATATACTAGATTGTTATTCATATACAAGGTGGCCCGCGGGAAACGTTTTTTTTTAAGGAGCATGACTCCATTAATTTTTGGCAAAAAAAAATAATTAAAATAATCAGTGTAACATGTCATTTATATTGTTTAAATGTAAAAAATAATGTTATTCAAGTATTGGTCATTTTTATGAACACACGTTTAGATCCATTTTGAAAGATTGCCTCCACTGTTTCGCACGTTTCTTCATCGATTTTCTGAGACCCCAAATTGTCGGTTGGAAATGAGTATCATCGCTCAAGAGGATGCTTAACTGTTAGTTTTCTTCTAACATGCCAAGAATTGTTTGAGTATTTGCGTTTTAATTACGAACTACTATTGATGACACATTTGATAAACTTATCGTATACAAGCACAAACAATTCCAGCTGCGTAATGTATACTAAACAGCATTTAGGTAGAGTCGATAGATATTTGCCGCAGGTCTCTTCTCCCTCCACTAGTCGATTGGCACATTGTAAAAAGTCTGTTTCCGTGGACCATCCTATATTTGCTCAGAATAGACAGCGACTGTTATTCTTCATTTGCTTAAAACTTCGTATCTGAAATGCGCAAGGTAAATGTCAGGCTGACCATATACTGTTTAGATATTTATAGAATAAATATTAAAAGGAATAATATGACTTAATGAATTTATAGAGATGACATATGTGGAACTTCGACATAGGTCAGGAAATTACTGAACAAACAGGATATAAACTGATAGATGAGCGACCTAAATATTTTACAAAATATTGATGATATACGTAACTAATACATAATATCCGTTTATCGTTTTAGTTATTATACAATGGAATAAACTTCGACATGAATGACATAAAGTACAAACCACTATACACTATTTCTGTATGCATCATATTGATCAAATACTAATAAAATCAGTTGTCGAGGTCAAAACATGTCAGGGAATATCTGGAATATATTGTGAAATAAATACCAAGTGTTTTAATCATTATCCAGGGGTAATTGGGAATGTGTTTGGCATCAAACATTTGAATAGCATAAGCCCCTTAATAAGTTACATTAGACCTTAAATAATTGATTTAGTGTAGCGTAAAGCATTATATAAAATGTGAACATCATATTAAAATATGACTATCACTCGGACCAAAATAATGAAAACGATACGATGGATTTCTCAAATTAGTCTTTTTTTTTTTAAAGATAATGCCTCCGGAACAAACTTTAAAATGTTTGTTTTAAAGTTTTTCTACCTTCTTTTATTAAATCAAAGATTTTTCTTGGTAACAAATCATACATGTTTCATTGATTGTTGCGGAATTTCTTCCGATGTAGTCTGAATAGGACTTTTGAAAACTTCCATATTTGTAAATTGTTTTGATTTAGTAGAAATTCGTCTTGAAAGCATCACCCAGATATTTTCAACGATATTCAAATCTGGTGAGACAGCAGGCCAGTTTAATTTAGAAATATTACTTTACTCGAACCAATATGTTATAATTTTTTTCGTTATCATGAAAATATATCAGTACATGTATGTTATAATTCACTCATATCATGAAAACATGTCAGTGCATGACACTGTTCAGTCTATGACATAACCTTTTTAGCGAAAGCCATTGGGCTAATTTGTGGCGGATGTTTAATGATAGTTTCCTTTTAAATTTTCTTCTTACAATATTCAGATTTATAATAATTTTTGGACATTCCCAACTCTTGTTAGCTTCTTCAGCAATTGTTCTTGCGATGTTACATGAATTCGATGCATTTCTTAGAATGAGTTTTTTCTTTTCTTGACAGAGAAGGTGGCCTCCCAGTTAAGCGATGAGTTCGATGAAAAACCGATGAAAAACTTTGTTTTACTTAGTGTCCTATGCCCATATAACTAATCTTTTTTTCCTTTTTCTTCTAAAAGACACTAATTTTTTCTCATAATGAATCACAAATTAATATTTTTTTCTACACAAACAAATTCACAAACTTAAACTGATGAATAACTGAACCAAACTGATACATTTTGATGAAAGCTTTGGTGGATTAAGAAATGTTATAAATATGTATAAAATTTATCTAACATTTTGAGCCCAAAAAAGTAAATATTTATTAATAATTGTGTTATATTGTAATCAATAGTTTTAACTTGTATTTGAAACAAATAAAAAAAATAAAATGAATAATAAAACTTAATTGTAATTAAAATTTTGTTGAAATTGCTATGGCGTTTTGGCACTTAGAATGTTCAATGTTGTGCCAATAAAATATATCAAAAAATAAGCGGTACAAAAAGGAAAATATAATGGTGACATATATTAAAAATTAATACATGAGCTAACTAATTGTGAATTACAGATTTCGAAATACATTGAAGTAAAGATAATTGCTAATCGCAAATGACTTTCACCAGAAAAATGTTTTGTATTTTATCTCTAAGATACACATAAGCAAACAGATTCCTATGATTTACGTTAGAATTACATTTTTAACCTTAATTTCACTTTCATTAATTTTTACATTGAAGCACTTAAAACTTGTTAACTAGGTGTTTCTTAGAGAATCGAACTTGGATGGTTAAGAAGAACGTACATTTGTATTCTCATGTTATTTTTCATAATTTTAAACTTTCATTTATATGAATTACGAGGATTGTTCAATAAGTTCTCGGCCTGGCAAATAAATCACAAGTTTTTTGTAATTTAATAACCCACGACGTCCCAACTTTTTATTAATTTCAGTATAATGTAATTTGTTCAATTTCGCAAAATAAGCCCTTGTCTTAACTTTGACGTTATCATTTGAAGTGGACTG
Source organism: Cosmopolites sordidus (assembly GCA_031761425.1). NCBI lineage: Eukaryota > Metazoa > Arthropoda > Insecta > Coleoptera > Curculionidae > Cosmopolites > Cosmopolites sordidus. The sequence continues at coordinate 249,683 of JARFXV010001398.1, forward strand.
TCGTCCAGCGAACCGTTTCTTAAGGTTTGGGAAGAGGAAGTAGGCGCTAAACGCGAAATCTAGTGGATGTGTAAGCACTTCGTGGCGTAGGTTATGGATTAGTCTATATTTGTCATTTGTAAATAAATCAATGAAACTAGTGGAGTAGCATTTGGCTGGAGCTTTCCCTTTGGGGGACCAACAATCTCAGACCAATATCTGATGCGTTTGCAGTGCAAGTTTGAACTTCCAAGACTTACTTGGTGGATGTAGCAATTGCCACACGAATTTTGTATTGATATTTGATTGTATGCATCTACTCCCATTACAAGAACATTGTAATATAGATTTCTTTTTCAAACATTACTTTGTTATTATAAAATCGTCAACGTTTTTTTTATGAATCTAAAACAGTGACTTATTGCTATTAAAATGTTAAAGGGACAAAAAATGTCTGACGAAATATATTTTAACCTCTGATATACCTGTAAATTCGTAAAAGAACATTTAAGGCACTTATAAATTGCCATTAGCAACCAAATCTGAATTGTAAAATATCTTTTATAGATGTGTAATAAAACTTAAGTTTGTGAAATAAAAGTTAATAATTATGCGGAGGTTATCTGCAAACAGGAGACATTTGATAAATACATTGAAGAAAGATCTTGAAAATAAAGTAGGGGAAGATGGGGCAATTGATGGGGAATTTCTACTATATATATTACATATTTTAAAAGGGGAAAAAAATTAATTTTCTTTTTTCTCTATATGAAAAAATTACAATTAGTAATTATTATTGCGATTGTCACAATATTGAAGAACAATTTTGCAAAAACAAACCTCCTGAATTGAATTCTCTATTGTAATTGTATATGTGATTTAATACATTTCAATTTCAACTAAATTTTAACATAAAATAAGAATAAACTTAAAAATAAAATTAAACATCATAGAAGAAGGACAGCAATAAGAATATTTTTGGATGAAATTATTATCGGCTAAATTACCGACTGAATAACCAAAAAAAAGTTTAGATTACGAGCAAATAAGTGCGGAACAACAATTAGTTGCAGTAATAACAAAACAAAAAAAGTTTAAATCTTAGGTATTGACTTCACCAAAAAGAAAAAAATTAATCTACAATATTTATGAGAATCTGAGCTTTATGGACGATACTAAGTAAAGGAGTTTTTGAATCTTTTTTTAATTGCCCAAATTTATTTTTTTTTTAAATTTCTTCACTTCATATACGATAATCTTTTTTTTTTAATTTCGTATCATCATCATCATCATCATCATTAAAGAGAGTTTTGTTTGAAAATCAACTGGTTATATACTATCATATAAAAACTATATTTACTTACTATCTTTACTGCTTATATTATAGTTAAATAAATTGTATACTCTGTTACTCAAATGATAAGACGAAAAAAATTGAAAGAATTCTGCAATTTACTGGATTCTTTCGGTAGTCAGAATGCTTTTGTGTACAACATTTTGTTTTTAGGTTTAAATATGGATATTATAAACTAATCGATGAAGTTTAATGAAACTGCTTATGCAGAAGAGTAGTCTCAGTTAATAATAAAAAAAAATAATGAAGAAATTTAGAAATATGAAATAAAATCTTTCAACACAGACGTTCGACAATCAATAACTAGATCTCTTAAATAAAGGCCTCAATTTTGCTGTGTCGGCATTCCGTAGAGCCTTGGAGGATATAATAGCCGGTATTGAAACTGGTATTAAACACTTACTGGAGTCTTCCAAAGTTTTCGTCGGACAGTCATGTAAAGGTAAAATTGTAAAAAATATTTTAAATAAAAGGAAAAATATGCCAAATATTTCTAAGATTGTCAAGCGAGAGAAGGATTGTTTTTATTTAAAAGCAGAAAAGGAAAATAAGGTTGTAGTAATGGACAAATCTGATTGTTTTGAACGCGATGAAAAATTAATTCAAGACGGTCCATAACGATTACTTAGGAATCCATTGTCAATAATGGTTAATGAAGTCAGAGATACATAGAAATCTTGTAACAACCTTATTTCTCCTTCTCTGAAAAGTAAACTGCATATTTCTAATTCAAAAGTGCCAATATTGTATGCTCTACCAAAAATTCATAATTCTATCAGCTACTGATCCTCCAACATACAACTTGGCAAGATGGTTAACAAAGGAATTTGAAAATCTACCAAACCAACTACCTTCCTGTTCTGTGATAAACTCAACATATATACAACAACAAACATAATTCATAGAAAAAGTCAAAAATAGGCATCTACAGGAAGATGAGGTCTTGGTTTCCTTGACCAACATGTATCATCGTTCTTTCCGAGTGTCCCGATTCCACATACCTTGAAATATCTGTGAGAGTTACTCGAGTTGTTTAACTAACTCGTTGTTATTTAAACCGTTTGGTTTAAATAACAAGATTGTTTCTGAGTACATCTCCTTAACAAGATTATGAATGAAGCAAAACTGTTTTCAGCTTAATAAATTGGGAAAGGGAAAGGGGATAACAGGATAGTATTTTGCACATTATTGGTCAAAGTTCACGTAGAGTTCATACGAATGTATGCGGCTTCCACCCTTTCCTCCAGACTTACCCCCCTCCGACTTCTTTCTCTTTCCAAATATGAAGAGACTGTTGGCTGGAAAGAAATTCACATGAATGGATCATAGCCGATATAGAGGACAATTTCCCAAAGTTCAAGTCGGACACAACTTTTTGGAAGGTAAAAAAAGTTGGAAAAACTGTTGACGCTGTTTGACGAGATGTGTAAGGTCTGGCGTTACCTTGTTGAAAGATGAGATTTAGCCGAACCTGCAGATACGGTCTAACAATGGGCTGCAATATTTCGGTTACACAAAAGACTGCATTTAAATGTCCTCATATGGTTACTAGCTATGAACTGTGTCCCAAGCATAGTGTAAGTATAGTCTAACGATGGGCTGCAATATTTCGGTTACACAAAAGACTGCATTTAAATGTCCTCTTATGGTTACTAGCTATGAATTGTGTCCCAAGCATAGTGTAAGGGTAAAAGTCGAAATAAAAAGAGGTGCTAAGTTTGGATTAACTATTCACTAGTATAAAAAAAATGATAAAGAATCATAAAATACTGATGAGAAATGATTATCTTCATCGATCATGACTTTTGAGAGAATTTCAACATTTGATATAGGTGCCACACGCTTTCAAGGAAAATACCAGATTGATTGCATAACCATTTACGATAGATTGTTACGATATGAGGAAAATTATTATTTAAACATTTAAACTATGTGATTGAATAAATAAATGGGTTGGGTAATACGGTTGGACAATCTAAAAATAATAAAAAAATGCTATTTACAATTAAAATTTGAAGGTTTCGTCTGATTATTTAAGAATACAAATACTTAAAAATATCTCAAGATTTGTGAGTATTACATTAAAAAGTTTTCCATTTATAGGTCTGATATTACCTGACTGACCATTATTTAAGTTGGGATAACATTTTAGATCTTCAGATTCCGAATTAAAATTTTTGAATACGAGGTGTTTAAACAAAGAATGAGACTGGTGGCGTGGCGTTCTCGTTTAGCGAGAACTAAATTAGTTCGCGAAATAAATTTATAAACTTATAACAAATTAAAGCTCACTTCGCATCCGCATCCGGCACTTCGCATCCGCATCCGGCACTTCGCATCCGCATACACGTGGCGCTAGTCGTGTCGCACGCATTACCAACTTTGATTTACTCAGGGCTGTGGTGTCTGTTTGATTTTCAGATAATGGCATCAAAAAAGAGAAAATACGACAATAGTTACATCAAATTCGGATTTACCAAGTAATTGATAAATACAACCAGTGTTATATGTGCTACCATTCTCGGAAACGATGTCCTGAAGTCGGCAAAATTGAAACGCCATTTAGAAACCGTTCATCCTAATTTATCTCATCGACCACCTGATTTCGTTGAAGGTAAATTAGAGAACCTAAAAAATGAAATTAAGGTCTAGCGGTTCAAGATATGTGTCATTGAAACTGATGGCGCAATCAAAAAAAGTCACACACAATAGGGAAACACTCGTCAAATCTTGTTTGATGATAGCTGTCGAAGAAGTTTTAGGGTTGGAAGCCAAAAAATAGAACATCTTTATCGAACAAGACGGTAAAAGCTCGAATTGAAATTATGTCAAATGACATCGAGGAGCAGCTTGTTTTGAAAATAATAAGGTCTCCATATTTCGCTTTGCTGTGTGATGGTGCTAATATTTATCCGCTTTTTAGACGAGAACATTATTAAAGAGGAGTTATTGATTTTGTGGAAACTGGAAACGACGTCAAAAATTATTGAAATCATAAATAGCGGAGTATTTTGAGAAATATAGCATTATGTGGAAAAGCTCGCTGGTTTTTGTACGGATGGCGCTCCAGCCATGTTCGGATTAGGCTCTGATCTAGCAATATTAACAAAACAGAATAATCCTTCAGCAGTAACAACCCATTAGATCGTCAGGCATTAGCTTCCAAGACTCATACAATGACTATAAAAATGGTTAATGTTATCAAAAGCCGCGCCTTAAATACACTCCTTTTTAAAAAACTGCGCACTGAAATGGACATTTATAATTGGATATTTTCACATATTTGAATAAAATAATCTTGCAGTTGTAAGATTTATTCGCAAACTTTAATTATGGGTAGGTAAAGTTGGCGAAAACAATTATTCTGCTTTTGTGACATTAAAAGCACTGGTTGATGATAGTAAAGACGACATGATCATCGCGAATGTACAAAACAACATCAGGAGTCATCTTACGACGAATTCCACCGTTACTTTGCGGAATATAACCAGACCGAATCGAAAGATATCCAAAAGCTGATTCGCAATCCTTTTGGTATTGCTGTTGGAGATGTTGCAGAAGAAATCCAGGAAGAGCTTATTGAATTGGTAAGGATGCGTTTGAATCAGTTTCTCTTGAAGAGTTCTGGTGTAAAAAAACAATTTCATATCCTACAGTTCGAGGATTCGCCTTACAATATCTTATGCTCTTCTCCATAGCTTATTTATGCGAATAACGGTTTTCGGCTTTGTTTATAATTAAGAACAAGACCAAAAATCGATTGGAATCAAGTGATGATATTCGTGTAGCTCTAAGCAACAGTATTAGCCCCAGAATTGCCCAACTTGAAATAAGGATCCAAGCTCAAAAATCATATTGATTTTCAATTAAAAGTTCTCTATTATAAAAATATATTCAAATATTATTCTAAGTTTAATGTAAACTAAAAGTTATGATTAAAATTTATTTTCAAATTCTCGGAATGTTTATTTTGAACCTTGATGTCCCTGGACCGAACAAAAAAGTCCTATTGGTTTCTGGTAAAAGAAGGTTGAAAATAACTACCATAGAGTCACTTGGTAGTCCGTGCAATTCGTGAACTGTATTTTTCTGGTGCGTTTTAAAAATGCAACTTCGAGTAACGTTGTGTTATCAAGCTTATTTTAGACTGGGGCACAGTGTGATGGAAACTTTTGTAAAAAAGGTTTTATCAAGGATCCAGATTTTTCAGGTAATTTAAGGCATTATATCTCAAAAGGCCGAGCCCCGATTGAAAATGAACCTCCCAGCGGAATATGTTCAACTGCAGTGAAGTGATGAAAATATTCACATAATTCGAAATCTTGTACTGGGATCGGTTCGACGGGCTGTATAACGAGTTTTCCACTCACACCAAATCGTATTGAACTCACTTTAAAATGAGAGTTTTAATCGAGAGATTAAAAGTTAGAGTTAAACCGACCGTTATAAATTAAAAACAAGTGATTTGGTGATTTCGATTTTGGTGAGATTAATGCGATCAAAGATTCCAAATCTATATTACCACAAAAATCAAAAACATAATCTACTTTATTAATTTTTAGGTACTATTTGAATTTCTTTATAAATTCTGAACTTTGAAAATCTGGATATAAAATTAATGTATCAAATAACGCATTGACATCGTTGCTTTTAAAATGCAAACCCATAATGGAAGTAAGAACTTGTTATTTGTAATTCAAAATGCATTTTCAAAGGTTGACATCATCGTCTAATAGGTACTTCTAACGAGTCTTATATAATGCAAATTTATCACTGCGTTTGAAGCAAAACTGATACTTAAATTATCGTTTCAATATAGTTGAAATAGGTAATAAGAATCTGAAAATTATAGATATTACTCATCACTAAATTTCATGCTGTGCATTTCAACCAGCTTATTTATATTTACAATGCTTTAGCTGGTTATTTATTTAAATGCAGTGGGGGAAAAGTATTTGAACAAACCGATTTTTCTGAATTTTCCTTATTTTAACTGAATTATTTTTTTTTCAGTTGTATGAACAAACTACAAATTATTTGTAACATAACTATATTATAGGTGTTTCGGTTAATAATATTGATTTTTCGCAAAAATTGAGAGTTTATTTCTATAATAAAATAAATTACCTTAATAATCAAGATACTGGCCATCGTTAACTATTATTTTTTCCCATCTTTCTATCAAAGAATGGATTCCGCGCCAAAAGAACTTTTGGTTTTTTGACGACAACCATTCATAAAGCCAAATTTTCACTTCTCCGAAAAAATATAAGCGTAGTTCTGAAAGTCCGTGCTGCATCGATCGAAATAAGTGATAGTCGGAAGGGGCTAAGTCCGGTGAATGCGGCATTTCCTAAAAAATACTATGCATTTATTTCATATTTTGCAACATGGGGCCGAGCAGTGTCATGTTGAAAAATGACTTTATCGTGTCTTTGTTTCAGCAGTTCGCTCCCCTACTATTCAACCAAATATACAGCAAAGCCTTATTTCCATGTATATTCCGCACTGGTTGTTATGTTGAAGGCTGGCCTGGATCTACCAGACACTTTTCTACCATCCACTTTTCACCACCTGTCCCAACTCGATGCAAAAAACCTTTTTTTTCTGTCTGGCAAGCAAAATATCACAAGTAGTTTTGGCCTTTCAATGTATCTTTCCTTCTTTCTGGATCTCCCAATGTTGAGTCTTTATCCAATAATGCTTGCAAATTTGCATCTTCAAACTTTTTCGGCTGTTCTGGACGCTACTTATTTTTTATATCAAAATCACCACTTTTAAACCATCGTTCACGAGTTTTTTAGGTTAGAGTATGGTCACCACAAGCCTCAACCAACAATCGATAAGTTTCAGCTACCGTTTTCTTCAAATAAAATAAGGTTATAAACTTCCCCGCAAAAGTCTTTTTTTTAGTACATAATTCGACATATTCGAAGCTATGAGAAACTATGTTTTTACACAATGACAATTAATAAGGAACTGCCTTTTGATGGCGTATGTTTAGCCTCCAAAACATCATAGACGTCATTAGTCTATACCAACAAGTGTATTAGTAACGCCATCTCTTAGCAAAATCGACATTATTAACCGAAACATCTATTAAAATTAAGAGAAAAATTACAATTCTTAAATGATATTGCAGCTTGTTCTGTAGTAAACGTCACGCCTAGGACTGTGAAAAATTATTTACATCATTTTGGCCATAGAAGGAAGAGTGCCCGGCAGAAACCCTTCATTAGTCAGCAAAACAGGGAAAAAAGGTTCCAATTCGGTAAAAAGTACGTGAATTACTCGTTAGATTTTTTAAATCAGTCATTTTTACTGATGAAAGCAAGTTTTGATTATTTGGTTCCGATGTCCTGGTAGGCCTCGAAATACCACTTTCACCGTAAAACACGATAGTGAAAATATTATGATCTGGGGTATGTCTTAGGCTGGAACTGGAAATACTGCTAAAGAATTTGTTCTAAAGCGTGTCGAAATAGCTATCGGGGATGTTTTCAGATTCCAGACAAGATAAACATACGCTGAGGACTACGAAAGAATAGTTGCTCTACAATGCCAGAAGAAGTTTGATTACACCTCTCTAATTCCTGGGTATGAATCCTATTAAGAACTTCTGGCATTTAGTGGTAAGTGTATAAGCATATAAGCATTTTTTTTTAAAACTTCCAGAATGGATAAATACCGGGTGTGTAAATAAAGTAATGAAACTGGTGGTACAATATTCGATCTGGTAACACTGTTGGCTTTATACTATTAAGTTTTGATTTAGATTTGGGCACAGTGCGACGGAAACTTCTGCAAAACTTCACCAGAAAATGGAAATAGTGTTTTGTCAAAGGCCCAAGATTTCAGGTGGTTTAAAACATTCTCTGAAGGGTGAGACTCGATTGAAGATAAACCTCGCAGCGGAAGGCCTTCAACTGTAAGAAGTGATGAAAATGTCCACAAAATTTGAAATGAATCTGCATTTTGATCTGGGAAGTATCGATGTTAGTGTTGAGTCGGCATCTCTCTGGTTTTATATACATCTAGACTACTATTTTTACTATTCCACCTACGAATAACATTAAATTAGGAGAAATATTCCTCCTAGTCCTCTTATGAATACGTACTCATAAATCGCTTACTTCCCTTACTTAACTATAAACGTTCCTTACCTTTTAATGAATCTTTATTGCTTCATATAAAATCTAAATAATAATCACCTGACAATTTATTTCGGGCATATTTTCACCAAGTTTTACTGCGTATCCAGTGAAAATTGGTAGCCGAATTTAGAAGTAATATTAAATTTCCATTAGAATATAATAAAATAGTTCAAGTAATTCGATTTTTTCATCTTTTCCTACAAAAGTTGATAACAAAGTCTCAATTGATTGGACCGCAAACAATGACCAATATTTTATTTGTTGGTAAACTCGAACGTATTACAATTTTTTATTTCTTGATAATGTTATCAATCGAAAGAATGTATAGGTGATCGGAAAATATTATATTGTTTACATCCAGAACGTACATTCTGACGTTGCACTTCTTTTCTTCCTTCAAAACAAGTTTCCTTGAAGTCTCCGTAATACAATGTAATTTCCATTTTGTAACGATACAATTAAGATTTCCCATTTCCGTCTTAATGAAATTATATTATACGTGACGTAGACAACTGCTTTGTTGATATTGACATTTCTAACTAAATGAAACATTTTATTATTGATTGATTTGTCCGTTATTTTGTGATAGTTTTTGAAATTTTTTGAAAAGGAATAAAACAATTTTTTACTTTGTTATCTATCACTTTTATGTAATAAAATCGTCGTTAATACGTACGTTAATAAAAGTGATTCAAAGTAAAAAATTATTTTATTCCTTTTTGAAAAATTTTGTAACAATAGTAACCTTTCTTAATAAAAACGCTAAATATATTCAGAAATTAATTAATGTTCGGAACAAGAATACAAAAAAGTACAGTCTTGTGAAAAAAAAATACCTCACCTCACCTCACCTATTTATTCGACGCCATTATATAGAACGGTTTTAAATATCATTTCACATATGCAAGTGGATCTAGCATAGTGTTATTCTTTATACTTTTTAAGCACTACTATAATTATTCATGTATTTATATATCCTTGCAAAAGGATGTCACTATATCTGAAAATAAATGGTGTGGAATTGATGGGTAGAAATTCGATTCATCCAACGAATAATAACTGAATTGAAATAATGTCTGAATGATTGTGGCGTGTTCATATATTTTTTTTCTTTCTTTTTTGGGTTTTTTCGCCACGAAAAACCGCCTAAAAAAAAGAAAAAACTGAATGGAAAATTTTAACCAAAAATATATTCGAAAGCCATATAAAAATACCATTCAGTTTTATATGAAAACGATTTATGAACACTAAAATTGAATTGCATTGTTGAAATATCTGTTATTACGACTGGATTATTTATGGTATATTTGGCAATGAAATAAAGGCAAAAAATATAAAAACTTTTATACAGATATATTATATAAAGTTCTTATGAACAACTTCTGTTTTTCGTAAAAATACTTTTTTATTATATTAATTCATTTAGAATGTCAGAATATGCGAAGATATCTCTGATCAGTCAATAGTTATCTATCTTCGAAAACGCGTTAATCAACTGAATTCATTTTAAATCTTGCTTTAATAATAATTTCTTTGTCATGAATTATTTGTTAACCATCAAGAGAAGCACTGGATAAGGGATATTCAGGGGTAAATTAAAAGTGTTTTTTCCTTATAAATTGTCACGTTGAGGGGATGACTTTGAGTGGGGGAAAAATTTACTATCCCCACACACCAAAGCCATCTTAAGAAGCAAATATCAACAAAAATATAAACGATCAGTCTATGGGTATACACCACCCAGTGCAGTTGTTGTGTCAGTGATTTGTCAATAAATAAAAACCGTTAAATAACGTTTTTACACAAATAGTGTTTTTTTTCGATCTTCACACAGTTTGTGGTAAGTAAATCATAAATATTATATTTTCTATAGTATTTTTATTGAAAACTTTGATTTTAAATTTTAATATTTATTTATCGGTTTATTTCATTTTCTATTTAGCTCAAAATGAACACGCGTTCTCGTACTCGCTGTGCGCGACAGTCGACAAGAAAGCTAGGCCGAATCGGTTTTTGAAGAGCATCATACAGTGAACTTTACCTAACTAAATAAATATATTTTTAAAAATAAAGCTAAATTATGTAAGTAAGTATGTAAGTAAGTAAGTAAGTGAGTATCTGAAAGTACATTTAGTACTCTACCTTTTAAATGCCATTGGAAGAAAGGTTTTATCTATTAATTTCGTCTAAATATGATAGTTTGAATAGAACACCCCATTTTAACATTTTTTTTTATTTTTGCTAATTTTTTCGATGGTATGAGGAATACTACTATTTTTTGGAACATTTTATAGATATAGTCTTTTTCTATACCTATTGAGGTTTAAATTAAAAAAAAAAAATAAATTGGACAATGTAATCAAAAGATATTAATAATCAAAGACAAACGGGGCATATGGCATACCCATGAGCTCTTGAATCGGGAAGTACAGAAGTGCTTCTCTGGAGGGTTAAAATCAATTCTATATACAAATTTTACTCGGAACGATAAAGTAAATTATGCATCAATAGCATAAGTAAATAAATAAATAAATAAATAAAGACAGAAAAAAACAAACAAACGCACACCCATACTGCTCCCACACACCCACGCATGCACGCATGCACGCACGCACGCACACACACACACACATACTCGCATACTCGCTCTCTCACTCACTCTCACCCACACGCTTACCCACACCCATACAGGCAAACGTACACGTACAAACATATACTCACACACACAATTTGTTTGAATTATTGGTGGACCACAGATGGTTCGTGTGCGTGCTGTGCGGCGACAATAGTTGTGTGTGACCTTGTGTGTCACAGCGTCTACTTTGCCGCCCACGCATTCTACATACAACACATATAGCCCGCACAACGCAAATTTTTATTGATGTGGACCCAGCTTTATAGAAAAATGTGAATTTCGTGTGATTGTGATTAAAAACTGTTTTTTTCGTGGAAAACAATTGCGCAAACTGAACAACAACCAAGTACAATATCAATGTAAATAAACAATAATTAAATAAAAACAAATTCTGAAGCAATAAAAAATAATAAGCATAATACACAAAACAAATAAGCATAATACTTATAATTAGCCTACTTAAATAACCATACAACTAGCTGTACGATTATTTCAAAGAACATACAAAAGATAAAATATTTAACACTAGACAAACACAGGTATCAGTCATAGTAAGGGTTCTTATCTAACTTTCTAAAACATAAATTAAAAATGTATGGTAAACTCTATGATGGTAAGCATAGATTGTTGTAAAACAAATCTAGTTATTGACACAATTATCACCAAGCAAGTTAAATCAAAGTTTTATATTATTATTGTTATATTAACAATACTAATATAAAAAGGCCTTTGACTCCGTGTCCCATTCTTGGCTTAAGAAAATATTATATATCTACAAAATTGATGCCCGAATAATCAATCTTCTGAATCATCTAATGGGAAGCTGGAGAACTAGTCTGTGTTTGAAAGACTATAGGACTGCTGAGATTGCTATTAGAAGAGGAATATTTCAAGGGCACAGTCTGAGACCCCCCCCTGGTTTTGTATGGCTCGCAATGCCTTGAGTCGTATGTTGAACAGTAGTCGTAACGGTTACAGCATCGGCGAGCGAGTTGTGTTCTTGTACTGTTCTGCGAGTTGTGTAAATCACCCAATAGCAAAACCTTACGCTAATGGATAATGTCACAATTATTCCAGCCCTACGCCCACATGAAACCTATAAATATCTAGGATTCCAACAAAACTTCAATATAGATGACAAAATAAATAAAAAAAATATCAAAGATAAGTATTTTTACAGGATCAACAAAAATTTAAGAACATATTTAAACGCAAAAAACAAAAATAACAGTACTCAACACCTGGGCTGCTCCAATAATAACCTACACCTTCGGAATTTTAAACTGGTCCTCAACAGAAGTGAAAATCCTGAATCGCAAGCTCCGCACTACGTTAACCAAGCAACGCATGTTGGACAAATAAAACCTTTCGTATTTGTCTCGCGACAGAGGCGGCAGAGGAATTGTCAGCTTCGAGGAAGCACAGTAAAAAGAAACTGAGGGGTTAATAAAATAGTTTCGGTCTAAAGATCTCCCATACTTCAAAAACTTGATTGGTATGATGTCGCTCTTTCACCTCTAAATTTAGCTATGGTACAGTCTATCTATAAAAATTTTAAAGAAGAGCTAAAAAATCACCGGCAAAGAAAACCCATGCATGGAAGGTTTTATAACAACCTAAATCAAGAAGACATCCAGAGCATGCAACACCTACCTCATCTCTGGATATCTGTTCCATGAAACAGAGGGAGCTTTTATGGCGATCAGGGATCAAGTGGTCCCTATTAGATATTACAAATATCCTGAAACAACTTCTAAACAACAAAATGCCGGCTATGCAACAAAGAAGAAGAAACTGTTCAACTAGATGTTACAGCACGAGTGACGCTCCACGCTCAGAACGCCCTTTTGAGATCACTACTTAGGAAATGGTTAATAAAATCAATGATATACGTTGGTTGGTCGCAGAGTGAAGGTTCTTGTAAGAGGTTGTTGAAATGATAAAAATCTCGATCAAAAGCCTACGAACTATTCTTCATAAACATTTGGACATGAAAAAGCTATCAGCGCTATGGTCGTCCACCCATAGCGCTGATAGCACTGATAGCGCAATGGACCAAAAACACATTTCACAACTGTGTTAGTACGTAACGTACAAGGGTTGCTATTTATGTATCTGGAATTAGCAATAAAGGTGTTGCTAGGCGCCATCCGATATATGCATCGTAAAGTTTGACATTGTTGACTGTATATGTACTCAGAACGTTTTGTCACACGGATGCTATTTGTATTGTTTAGTGTCTTGACAATTTCATCTCAGCCAAAAAATGGAATTAACTGTGAGAATTTTTATGTAAAGATTTGCTACGACTTTTGACGTGGATTATCTCAACAACAGTGCATCGATCAATTCACTTCAACTATTAGCGATCAACTACCATCTGAACGCACTGTATATCATTGGTTTAGTGAATTCTTTCGTGGTCGTTGTTTGGTCACGGACGAATTTAAAGAAGGTCATCCAAAATCGGCTGTCGTACCAGAAAACATCGATGTATGACAAGCATGCACAAGATTTTATATGAGCATTTAATCGTGAAAAATATTTATGCGTGTTCTTCGCATAATTTGACAATCGATCAAAAAAGGCTGGTGTCTATTGGTGTAAAGAAATGCTCCAAAAATACAATAGTCGTGCGTCAAAAGCCGTGTATAACATCTACACAGGTGACGAATCATGAATCTATGCGTTTGAGCTTGAAAGTAAACATCAGACGACTGTATAGATATTTTAAAATGAGCTAAACCCAACAAAAGTTGTTCGTGCAAGGAGCATTTCGAAGTAAATGATAGCCTGTTTTTTTTGGGATAAATGGGCATGTGGCTACTGTGCCACTAGAGAATAGTAGAACGGTTAATTCTGAATGGTAAACAATTTGTTTGCCAGAAGTGTTTGAAGAAATAAGAAAAAGCAACCAGCGACGCAGGCTCATTCTTCACCATGACAACGCGAGCTCTCTCACACATCGGATCGAACAACTTAATATTTGACCGGTTAAAACTTCATGGGGGGTTTCCGTCCACGAAGAATAAACTACGTGGTCAACGATTTTCGATGCCACAAGAAACGCTTAATGCGTTCAAAATGCATATTTTGGAGATACTTCAATTGAAATGGAAAAAAACCTACGAAAATTAGTTCAAACGTATACAAATGGATATCGATCATTGCGAAGAATATTTTGAAAAACAATAAAACCATATTCAATGATAAATATTTGTTTTTATTTATTATTCATATATAGCAATCCTCGTATAAGTGCAATCGAAGTTTCCACTGCGATTCGTGATTGTTGATGAAACTTGAATAGTTGGGTAAACTATATCGAGTTAAAAAATATCGACTACGTTAAAATATAAATTGGATTTTTGATTGAAAAAAAAATATATCATTTAAAATATTTCATTCTATAAATTATTATTTCGAATGGTTAATTTTTGTTTAATAATGATTTAAAAACTATTGACATATGTTCTTTCATTTTACCGTATATATTTTTAACAACAATGAAAACATTAAAAAAACAATTATTATCTTTCCTCATTACATTCCATTTATTCTAATTCGGTGATTTATTCATTCGCATTCGCGGACCAGACCCGTAATGAAAATTTCTATATGACTTAAATAGCCGTCTTCCGTTTCCGTGTCGCCTTATCAGTATATTTTTCTGCTCGGCAAGTTTAATTATACCGAGGCGGGCTTTCGTATGTCCTCTAAATAATTGTAATTGCAGCCTAAGAAAGCGAAGCCTTCAAATTGTGTAAAAAAAGTACACATATTAGTTCGTGGAAGCAGTCTATATTTATATGCTAAAACTGCTTAGATTAGAATAAACATTGTTTACATTCACGCCAGAGAAGCTTTTTTGCAAGATTTTACAAAGAGAAACTGAAATTTCAAGGAATTTTATTTTTTATTATTCACTATCATTCTGTTAAAGGAATTGGAAAAAATCTGTATTAATAAGAAAAAAAAGCATTTTCATAATTATGTTTTTCAACCCTCATTTTCAACTCTCAAACTGGAATCGCAGGAACTAAATACTCCTTCAATATGTTTAGCAGTACCTTCAACTGTCATTCATACCAGGCCGGCGGTTAATAATTCTTAATCTTTTCTTAAAAAAAAAACACGTTTAATTTGGGCGAGATATAAAAAATGGTTGATTCAAAGTATACGCCCTCTCTGGTAATTTGTGGAGGCCCTGTCAGAAAAACCGCACATCTTTTGAGATGGTCCAGTCAAGCCAACATCACCGTAATTGAACAAGTGTTTCACGTAAAGTGCGTGAGACATCAATGAAAACAAGTGGTACTCGGAAGGGCCAAGTCTGATAAGACGGCGGGTGGGATAACAATTCCACACCAAGTGCAGAAATGGTGTCCCTAACCGCTTTCGTTGTGTGTGATAGAGCGTTGTCGTGTTGAAAAATCACTTTTTCGTGTATTGTACTCCATTCTGGTTGCTCGCCTTTCGATCAGCGCATTTGTTGACGGCACCTGGTTTCAGAAGCTTATGGTACACGACCCTTCTGATCCCACCAAATGCACAACATTCTATTCTTACTACGATGTTGATGGCTGTCCTGGGTCCCATGACCCAAGATTTTCTACGTATTGGGTTCTCGAAATATATCCATTTTTTTGTCTCCAGTCACGATACAAAAAGTCTTTCTTTCAAGCTGAGAAAGCAAAACTTTTCATACCGCCTGTCGTTTAGATGCGGTACCTATTTGTTGTTGAGTTTGTATGTCGTATTCTTCCAATAATGCTTGCAATTCGGTATCTTCAATTTTTTTCGGTTAACCTGGGCGTTCTTTAACTTTTAAGTCAAAATCGCCAATTTTGAATCGTCTAAACCAATGCCAACAAGCTTTGTCAGGTGAAACAGTTAACACCGTTCGCTACTTATGCATTGATTGAAAAACGACCGGAATGGACCAGATGACACGGAAGAGTGCTTTTGCATCACGACAACGTCCGCGTCAGACACAACGTAAGCGGTCAGAGAAGACCATTTCTGCACTTGGTTGAGAATTTTTGCTTTTCACTAACAAATATCAGGAATACGCCAACTGCCCACTGCCATACAAATAAAGAAAAACAATTCCAAACATTCTTACGTCATCCAACTTTCATCTTTTCCGTGCATTTACACACTTCTTAAGTGAATATTTCTTCCATATCTAAAATATTTCTTCCATAGTGTAAACAAGATTGAAATATAGCACCGTTGGTTCTTTTTATTCAAACAGACTGGTACCGAAGAAGAAACATTCGAACCGCAGAATAAAATTATCTATATTTTGAAAATTGAACTTACTTTAGAATCGTATGCATAATTAAATTTTGCAATTTTTAATGCATCCTTTTTTAAATGTCTAATATATACATATATATATATATATATATATATATATATATATATATATATATATATATATATATATATATATATATATATATCCCCTTCCACCTAAAAAGAAAAGTCTTCGATCAGTGCGTCCTGCCCGTTATGACATACGGAAGTGAAACTTGGACACTCACATAACAATCAACTCCGGGTAGCCCAGAGGGGAAAGGAAAGATGTATGCTTGGCATTACAAGACAAGACAGAAAGTCCATACGCAGGGCTTTCTGATCCATATAAGGGAACAAACGAAAGTGTGTGACATCATTAGAATAGTGAAACAATTGAAATGGAGATGGGCAGACCATGTAGCGAAGCGATGGGACGACAAATGGACTAGGGTAATCTTGGGGTGGATACCGCTTGATCGCAAACGGCCGCGAAGAAGAAGAAGAAAGTTCGATGGACTGATGGCATCGTTATATAGGACCCGAGTGGCAGAGGAAAGCCCAGGACCGTGAAAATTGGAAGCATGCTGAAGAGAACATGCTGCAGAGGGACTCTCACAAATGGTCGAAATTAATTATCAAAATCAGTATATTGTGCGCCAAACTTAAGGAGCACTTTTTCAATTTTATGGTGCACATAATGGCCCAACCAGCGCGTTATTCGCCGAACTATCGACAAAATCCGAACGATTTTCAAAACGCCGTTGTTGCTGGAAGTGTTGATTTGTGTTTTTTTTTTGTGTAAAGATCTTGATCTGTTACCTTACAAGATCCAACTTACAAGAACTCAAGACGCAAGATCACCATTTGCGTCCTACGTTCGCGAATGGGCTTAAAATCAATTGCAACTTGACCGAGAATTTAACCGTAAAATTTTGTTCAGCGACGAAGCTCATTTTTGGCTAAATAGTTACGTTAATAAACAAAATTGCCGCATTGGATATGAAAATAATCCGCAATTAATCCAACGATTGCCGTTGTATCAAGAAAAATTCATAGTATGGAGCGGATTATACACCATAGGTCATTGGGCCGTATTTATTTAAAAATCAAGCTGGAAAGTCCGTTACCGTTAATGGGGATCGTTAAAGAGTTACAACAATTATTTAATTCCGAATTTGAATGGTATTGATCTGGAGATATGGTTTAACAGGACGGCTCCATACAGCCAACGGAAGAATCGATTTATTGAGGGAACAACTCGGGGCGCTATTACCGTACCTCATAAATCGCTCACTCGGGCCGTACCTCATAAATTATTATGAGGTACGGACCTGTTAACTGGCCACCAAGATCGTGCGATTTAACGCTTTTAAATTCTTTTCTTTGGGGTTATGTTAAGTTTTTGGTCTATGTCGATAAATCAGCAAGTATTGACGCCTTGGAAGCCAACATAACTCGGATAATTGCGGACATAAGATCCTAATTACTTGAAAAACTGGTCGAAAATTAGATTGATCGAATGCGCTTTGTCAAAAGTAGACACGGCGGACTTTTGTTCAAAATTGTTTTCAAACAATGCTATTGAATGTAATTTCACAATAAAATAAATAGTTTCAAGACTTCCAATTTGGTTGTTGTTTTATTTGAAATTAAAGTTCGGACGCACTAAAGAAGTTACCCTATATATATATATATATATATATATATATATATATATATATATATATATATATATATATATATATATATATATATATATATTGTGTGTCAAAAAAATTGTGACTACTTCTTGTACTCGCGGAAGACTGTAGTCAGAAGAGAGTCCCTCTAAGTGGTGCTATAATTAGTGAGAAAGCTAATCGTCTTTACGCACATTTTAAAGAATCTTTCAAAAAGCAGTTCAATAAAGTCAAGATGCGACAATGGCTGCATAAAATCAAAATTATTGGAGAAGCTACATCTGCAGACACTTCAGCAGCAGCAAGTTTGGAAATTGGAAAAGAATGCCAAACAAGACATTTATATCCAAAAGTGAAACGTCCGTCCCCGATTTTAAGGCAGCAAAATATAGAGTTAAATTGCTGCTCTGTTCTAAAGCATCAAGAGGCTGTTTAATTAAGCCACTTATGCTTTACAGATCGTTAAATACTCGTGCTTTTAAAAATCAAAATAAGGACAACCTACCATGTTTTAGCGTTCAAACGAGAAAGCGTGGGTTACAAGCGCCATTTTCTGTGATTGGTCCGAGATTGTTTTGTTCCGCAAGTTGAAACTTATTTAAAGAAAAATAATTTAGATTTCAAGGCAGTTCTAGTTTTGGACAATGTTCCAGGTCATCCTCGTAAACACTAACACGACAGCCTTACTCCAACCTATGGACCAAGGAATAATTCAGGCCTTTAAGCTCTATTACATTAGACAAACATTTAAAATCATACTGGACATCATGTAATGTGATTCTGAAGTGACTATTATGCAATACTGGAAAAATTTGGACATAGCAAAGTGTATTGTCCATACGATGTCCATCTAGCCATATTCATTAAAATAATGCTGGAAAAAACTGTGGCTTGGTCTAACTTCCGGTACTGACGAAGAATCCGTGCAAATTCAAACATTACTCAAGTTGCGAATGGCATAGGACGAGATGGTTTCGAACAGATAGAATCAAGTGACATTCGAGAATTGCTTCAATCGCAAGATGAAGATTTAACTGAAACCGATTTGGAGGAAATGCTTAATCCCCATTCCATTGAAGAGGAAGCCTCAACGAGCACTGAAAAGGTGACATTAAACATAAAAAACTCGAGTGAAGGTTTATGAACAGCAAATGAGCTTTGTGATTTCTTCATAAAAATTGTTCCGTCTATGGAAAGAAGTTTTGTTTTTAAAATGCAAATTGTTAATGCCACAGCCAAATATCATTCCCAATCGAAATACCTTTTAATAAAACCGATAAAACAAGAAAAGATAACTAAATTCTTTAAACCATTGCCTAAGCCTGATAATGATTATTAATACTGTTAAAAAATCTCTCATTAAATTGCTTTTATTAAATATTTTTTCTTTTTATTTTGTACCTTGGAACATATATCTTATAATCCTGTACAAATTACCATTCCGTATTTACGGTTTCTGCGTTCGCGGCATATAAACGGAATATATCCCCCGCGAATAAGAAGCTTTGACTATACTATTTTATCTTTTTTATATTATTTCTTATTATAAATATTCTGCGTAATAATTACGTATAATTATGTATTAATATAATTTATATCAATAATGTAAAGTCTAGAGCTTGAATATATATTTCTAAAATACATTTTTGGAAATAAAAGTATTATCATAATTGCATTTAAATCAAAACTATTCTATAATGAAAACGTCCAAACGGATGTCTAAATCAAATTTCCAACAGAAAGTTGAATTTTTAACAATTAACTATTTTTGATTCGTAAAATAAGTGGTAATGAGGATACGTAGTTATTGACCTTAAACAAAACATACCGTCAAGAGGAAACTGCAAAATATGTATATGTTAAATGCTGAATAGGTATTTGATGTGATGCACCTCTTCATATCCTGTTGAACATCGTCTTGTACATCACACAGCATCACTCATGCTCGCTATGCGATGAATAAATAATAGAACAAAAATACTTTTTTATTGTATTTTTATATAACAAATAGAAAATATACAACGCAGATATATTAACAGGTTCAGATTTTCGTACTAACAATACGCATTACACTGCAAAGAGTTGAATCTGCAAATTCGCATGATTTATAAACTATATTGAATTTTCATATACGAGGATGGAGTAAAAATTCAGATTCGATTATTCAGATCGATCATGTAATAGATGGCGGTGCGATCGCAAAGGTAAATGCATTACTGACAAGTAGCTTCTTTTCTATTAACATGCCTTGAATATGAAACTGATATGACATTTTATTTTGCTTTAACATTTTTCGAAAACAGATAAGTTCAATATTTTTGCTATCATGGAAACCGGTGAATTTCGTCTGATTGATTAAACACTACTTTTTTGCGCGGAAAACCATTGCCCAAGCCGAAGAAAAGTTGACAAACCATTATGGGGACCTATAATGTGGTCTATTGAGTTTCTATGTGGTAGAACCAACACGTGTGACGCTTCGCGCTCAGTACGTGTCATTGAGGTTACTATTAAGAAAATAATCAACAAAATCCATGACATAACTGAATGTTGGTCGAACGCGTACGGAATATCCTACAAGGGCATTTAGACAAGAGAAAGCTATCAGCGCGATGGGGGCAGAGTTTTCTCACCACTTGGCGGAGGTGTTTAGACATGTACGAGGTGTGGCTATTAAATAACGAGATTGACGCAGGTCAAAAAGTACGCATGCGTCAAACGCCAGCGACCAACAGCTGTTTAGCGGAAAGCCTTCTCTTTCGACTGCAGTACCTCTCGCTTCTGTAAACAAATCCGTATAACCACAGCCTTCGTTCGCATTAGAGCTGTTTTTTTGTTTCGCCGGAAAAATGTTAAGTGTAACAATAAACCAACGAATTGTTGTGAAATTTCACTTGAAACTTGGAAAAACCGCTACTGAAATTTATAATTTATTAAAATAATTGTATGGCAATGAATGTTTATCGCGTGCCCGTGTTTTTAAGTGGTTTAAGTATTTTCAAGATAACCGAGAAGATGTTCAACTCTAGGGTCGCCCTTCCACGTCAAAAACGGATGATAATATCGAAAAAATCGGTAATCTGGTTTGTACTGATCATCGGTTAAGTATTTGTGCCATTGCTGTAGGAATTGACAAGGAATGGGCACGGCAAATTTTACATAACAATTTTAACATGCAAAAGGTGTGTGCCAAAATGGTGCCTAAAATTAACTTTTGAACGACAAGTTCGCAAAAATGTTTGTATTGACACTTTGAATGGCATTTAAAATGACCTAAATTTATTGGAAAGGATACACCAAAGGTCCTCCTAGCATACGCAAAAGGAATACGATACGGATATATGTATATATATATATATATATATATATATATATATATATATATATATATATATATATATATATATATATATATATATATATATATATATATCATCAACCCGTATCAATCAACTGCAAGATGGATTGAACTGGATGGATTCACTTCTGAATCCTGCTTGCTCCCTTGGTTGTGCGTCATTAAGTTTTCTTAATATTCTTGTTGGATATTATCTTGGTGAAAACTTTGTACACCACTGATAGGAGGCTTATTGGACGGTAGTTCTTTAAATCTTCCCGTGCTCCTTTCTTATGTAAAATAATCACTTCTGCATTTCTCCATAAGGTATATACTTCTTGTTGTTTGAGGCATTTTGGGCATAATTTTGCTAGTGTTTTATGTAAAGTCCGACCACCAGCTTGTAACATCTCCACAGATATATTACCCTTTCCTGGAGCCTAGCCATTTTTCACCGAGTCTGTAGCCTTTGTCACTTCCTCCACCAGGATATCCTGCACCATAATTTAGATCATTTAAAGCACGGCATTGATGAAAAAAATCATCAGTGTTTTTGTATAATAAATTCAAGTAATAATTAGTAAAAACTCAAATAATAAGCAAAAAATGAAGGTAGAAATAAAAATACCTATAAACGTCATGGAAAAAATCTGAATACAGTAAAATAACTCATCAAACTTTCCAGCCAGTGATTTGATTTTTCTAATATCCAAACTTTCTGCTTCAGTTATTTTCCAACAGTATTTACGTAAAATAAACTTGCTTAATTACAAAATTGCTGAAGATGCAAAAAAATGTTTAAAATTATATAGTCCCAAAAGCACAGTGAATATAAAAGTTCATAACCTTGAAAGCAGTATTTTATATTTAAAATACTACACTCTATATAATATTTATGAGTGGCATTTTTGTATGTTAACATAAATCGAATAATTTCTCGAAATGCTAGAAAAAGTTACATGGCATATTTGAGCAGTAAAAATAAGTGGAATTTCAGTAAAATTCTCCTTTGTGTACACAGTTCGAACGAATCCTCTTGGATTTG
The DNA here is from genome assembly GCA_031761425.1 of Cosmopolites sordidus. Lineage (NCBI taxonomy): Eukaryota > Metazoa > Arthropoda > Insecta > Coleoptera > Curculionidae > Cosmopolites > Cosmopolites sordidus. Next base: position 272,170 of record JARFXV010001398.1, read on the forward strand.
GTACCATTACATTTAACGATTTTCTAGTATAAGATACAAATGCTCTTTTAGTACATTTTTCTTTTGGTATCTAATTTGAATATTGAATGAAATCTATGATTTCACTTTAGAGAAGAAACTACATCTACTACAGAAGCTTTAGTAAGTTAATGATTTTTATTGAACTTGTGTTGAATTCCATTTCGAACGATATATAATGAAAGATGTTTTAATCTGACGACTAAATCTTTACTTCTGAGCTAAGTCATACATCGTTCCCTTAAAAACAAGTTTAACTGCCTTGACGTTACTGACAGGAAAATGAAAGCCTTGGACTTTTTATTAATTTGTTTTGAGGGAATGAAGTTCTTTCTATGAGTAAACATACCATGATGAAATTTGCACTTATGATAATACATTCTGTCAAAAAAGTACCGGGAATTGATCATTTGGAAAGCCCGCTTAAAGGGTTTGTCAAAATTCTTTTTATAGCTATGTTGGCACAACTGTTCTCTATACTGACGGTGAGTTTGAACGTCACATGTCATTTAGTTTGTTTACAGTGCTCGATTTTGTCAGTTCATCTCATGTGTCTTTTGCGATTTTTACAATGGATAATATCATCGAACAAAGAATTTCCCTTAAATTTTGCATTGCAAATAGAACTTCGTGTGACGAGTCGCTGAAAATGTTGCAGAAGGCTTAAGGTGAATCGACTTTATCAAAAACACGTACAGTACATTCAAAACCGGTCGAGATGTGGTCTTCAATTGAAGTTAAAATCACTAAACTAATGGAAATGGTGACTGAAAATCGTCATTTAAGTTTGAGAGAGATAGCCGCTGATCTTTCTGTATCTCAGGAATCAATTCGTACCATTTTAAGCGATTGTAAGCATGATTGACATGAAACGCGTTGCCGCTCGACTAGGCCGAAAGACCTGAATTTTCTTCAGAAACTTAATCGCGTATTATAACTGGTGATGAGATATGGGTATACGAGTTTGACATGCAAACCAGTCAACAAGCTTCGGAATGGCGCCTTCCAACTGAGCCGAAACGGAAAAAACCACGTCAAAGTCGATCAAAAGTTAAGGTGATGTTGACTAATTTCTGTGATTATTGGGGTGTTGCACTCGGAATTCTTGCCAGAAGGTCAGACGGTAAATAAAGAATATTTTCGGACCGTTATACGGCGTTTCAGAGAGCAAATTCGTCGGAAAAAGCCAGATTTGTGGAAAGAAAACTGTTAGATTTTGTATCACGTCAACGTACCATCTCACAAGGCTATCATTGTGAACGAATTTTCAGCCAAAAACTCAACAACACCATCGAACAAGCACCGTATTCACCTGATATGGCTCTGGCCGACTTTTTTCTCTTTCCAAAACCTCAAATTACCACTTCGAGGCACCCGTTTTCAGTCGACAGAAGACATAAGTGATAATTCGCGGTCTTTATTTTATGAAAATGTAGGACTTTTTTTCGAGGTTTGAGAACAGATGAAAGTCAGGGGATGCAGATCTGGCGAACATGGTGGATGCTCCAACAATTCGTAGTGTAATTCCTGCAATTTGGCCATTGCAAAAATACCTCTGTGAACCGGTGCACTGTCTTGATAAAAAATTTGTTTTTTCTTTGCTCACGAATTTTTGCATCCAGTTGATCCAGAGTATGGGGTAATACTGTCCTATTATTGTTTTACCGGTTTGAAGGTAATCAATTAACAAAATGCATTTAGCAACCCAAAAAATTGATGCCATAACCTTTTTGGTCGATTTTGATCACTTTGGCTGCTTCGGAGCCGAACAACCGGGCTCAGTTCATTCTGTGGTTTGTTGTCGCAGTTCAGAATCATAGTGGTAAACCCAAGTCTCATCCACACATCTCAGAGTTCTCGTCTCATAGTTACAAAATTACGTTTAAAATGTATTTTATTCTTTCGAAAAAGATTCAAATAAATGTTGGTTATAAAGTTTTACTCGAAGTCGTTTTTATACATAGCTTTCTCAAGCTCAATTCCTTTTTCAAAATATAAAACACCCGTTCAGTTGAGATATCAATGGCCTTAGTAATGTTACTTGGATGTCATCAATAACCATATCATGTATAGAATTAACTATTTGTTCAGTAGTTGCACTTATTGGACGTCCAGAACGAGGATCATCATCCAGGCTTGTACGACCATATTGAAACTCACCTGCCCACTTACAAACCATTATTTTTGAAGGAACAGACTCGTCTAATATATTTCACTATCAATTTTCATTACCTTTAAGACTTTTTTAAGGTTTAAGAATTTAATAGCAGCACGATTTTAAATATTTTCCATTAAAAATAACACTGATACGTTTACTTTAAGCTGTTGTTTTTGTAAACCAATGGCTTGACAGATCAACTTAAAACTTTACATATGTCCATGTGAAGGATGAAACTACATAATGTAGTAGATTATATTGTTCTTTTATTGCTATATAGGTGTTGCTCGAACTTTCAATTATACTAGTATATAGATAGAATAAAACTAGATAATGAATAAACCGATTTTTGCTAAATATTTTAAATGTACTGGTTGAATTTTAAAATAAATAAATAAATAATTGTTACCAACTCTACATTTTCAAAAACTAAATCGTCCCTTATAAACTAATTTTTAAATTTTTTACCGTTATTTTAAATATTTTACACCAAAGAATTTATTATATACATTCTTAGGCTGGAAACGTTCAGCCACTCCCGCAATAAGCAATGTTTTATGTTTATTTATCACGGTTACAATAAATCATGTAGGCATTTTGTCACTAGAAAAGAAATATCCTAAGCTTTTCTTTGAGTATTTTTAAACATGTAATTTAGGTTACCGTTTTAAGAGTTACCTGAACTACTAATATAGTATTGTCCAATAATAGTGTCAGAACATTAAAATGAGGTATAATAACTACAAGTGATAATCCGGTAAGTTATATTTTATCCTGAAGCAACAAATAATGGCATAATGTCGGTCAAATGCCACCCTTGGCTTCGACTGGTAGAATGTATTCTGGAGACCTATTATAATCATACATCTGGATTATAAATCGATTGTCTGGCGAGATTTTTTGAAACGTCACATGGCCTTGTTGAAAGAAAACATTGTTGATAGCGACATTTATCAGTTTAGACATTTATCAGTTCAGATATTCTGTTAGCACATTCCTATAGCGTTTACCAATTACAGTAACCCGATTTTCATCATTCTTGGATAAAATAATGTTCGATCACCCCATCAAATCAAAAATCGTACCAAAGTGGATGTCGCCTATTTCGCTATAATTTCTATGCGCTGTTGAATCGTGTATGTTTCCATGGTGAATTGACACAATGTACTGAATACAGCAGTCTATAAATGAAATTTACATTTCAGAACCAGTTGCCGTTATTACGTTTCAAAGTTCTGATACTCTTATTGGGAAACGCTTTATAATAATATTGTCTAAGGGTGCACACACAAAAAAGCAGTTTTCCTGCTTATTGGTAGTCGGCACCTATAAAAGCCGATTATTTAGTTAGGTTTTAAATGATCGTGAACATAAACAAAGCGTATCGGAACTTGTAAACAAACGTGAACCGGCACCGACTATTTCACCGGAAAGAATTTTTAATTCTTGGTCGCTGATTTTCGGCGCCGGACGTGGATTTTCAGTAGAAAAATTATTATTAATGTGGCGGCATTAAAATTCAATTTGCTTCGAGGCGACCATTTGCTTCGAAGTGCTTCTTGTGCGAACAACTTTTGTTGGGTTTGGCACATTTTGAAAGATCCATACAGTCGACTGCAGTTTATTTTCGAGCTCATACGTATAGATCCAAAATTCGATATGTAGATGTTATACACGGCTTTTGACGCACCACGATTGTATTTTTTTGCATCAATCGACACGAGCCTTTTTTGAGCGACTGCCAAATTAAGCGGAATCCAATACGCACACATCTTTTTCATGGCAAAATGTTCATGTAAAATCTTGTGTATGCTTGTCATACTAATGCCCAGAGATACCTCAGCTTCATGGTATGTCACATGACGGTCTTGTTTTATTAGTTCGCGAGCAATATCGATGTTTTCTGACACAACAACCGATTTTGAACGCCTTCTTTAAATTCGTCCGTGAGTGAATGACGGCCACGATTGAATTCACTAAACCAGTGATATACAGTGTTTTTAGATGATGCTTCATCGCCAAAAGTCGAAGTCAGTTGATTGATGCATTGTTGTTGAGATAATCCACGTCGAAAGTCGTAGTATATCATCCCACGAAAATTCTCACGAGTTAATTTAATTTCTTGACAGATCAAATTTTCAAGTCACTAAACAACACAACACAATTAGCGTCCGTATGACAAAACGTTCTGAGTACGTATACAATTAACGATATCAAACTTAAGAGGTATATGTCATATGGCGCCTAGCAGTACCACTGTTGCCAATTCCGGATACATAATACTCGTGTTTACAACTTCATTCATTTAAGAAATGGAATGGTGTTGGTCCACATTATTCGTTATATACTATTTGGTTGATGCAATAATTATCCGCAGTTCCTTAGACAATAATTATTATTAAAAACGAAACATAAAAATACAACGGAAATATTATTAAATAAGTATTCTGGAGCATATTGACCCTCTACTTCAATAAATGTTTCCCATTGCACTGACGTGGTAGTCCGTGGTAGCTTTAGAAGGGGAGAGTAACGAGAATGAGCGAGCAGATCCCATCTTTTATTAGCAATGGATTCGACTACGCGGTCTTCGATATGCTAACGTGCGTTGTCGTGATGGAAGACAAATTGGTTCTTTTGGCACTGAAGCCCGTCGAGCTAGTCAGATACCAGGTGTGGCGATGACTAATTTCTAATTTTTTGAAAGATGGTGCTTGAAACAAGGTCATCATAGTCTAATTTCTTATGTCATTTTGTTGCAAAGCATTTCTTGCTTTTTTCAATCGGATCGTGACTGGAGACGAAAATGGATTTATATCAAGAACCCAAAATGCAGTATATCAGGAGAACCATTAACACCGACCGCAAGACCGAATCGCTTTGGAAAGAAGACAATGCTGTGCATTTGGTGGGATCAGAAAGGTGTCGTGTACCATGAGCTTCTGAAACCCGGTGAAACAGTTAATATCGTTCGCTATCGTCAAAACATGATCAATTTGAACTATGCGTTGATCGAAAAACGACCAAAATGGGGCACAAAACACGGAAAAGTGATTTTGCATAACGCCCAATCACACGGACAGCGAAAGAGGTCAGAGGGACCATTTCTGTATATGGCTGGAACTCTTGCCCCACCCACACCACTCACCAGACTTGGCCCCTTCCGACTACCATTTGTTTTTAACGATGTCTCGCGTACTTTTGCAGGAAACACATCAACAATTACGGAGATGTTGAAAAATTGTTTGATGACTGAGCCACCTTTTGGGGTGGTCAAAAAGTGCACAAAAGGTGTACGGGTTTTCTGGGGGGCATCCACAAATTGCCAGAGAGATGTGAAAAATGTGCAGCTAACGATGGCGCATACTTTGAATAATCCATTTTTAACTTTCTCCCAAATTATACGTGTTTAAGGTAGTAGTGTCGGTTATAGAATTACTGTTCAGAATGAAATAAAACTTGGCATATTGGTATATTATAATAAGATAATGAACCAGTTAAATTTTTAAACAGCTGCAGAGAACCAGAAAAAAGATATTAATAAAAAAAAATTGCCTTTACCAGTGATCCTTATGAGAAATCACATATTTTATTTTATTTCACAAAAAGTACCGTTCAGATTAAAATGTAAGTGGTATCAACAGAACGAAAAAAAAATCGAACATTTTGGTTACTCACAAATCGAGCTTCAGAGCGTGTGATAAGAGTAATTAGCAAATAATTAAGAAAAATGTAGTATGTTAATTACATGTGGCAACGCCGTCAAAGCGGTTATGACGCGCGCGAAATTTAAACATATATCGAATGCGGAATATGAGGATATCAGTGTCATACACATTTTTTATTACAAAACATACGAACTACTTCTTATTAATACAGTTACATTTATTACATAAAGTAACACATAACAAAATATATAGTATTATATAAATAAACTTTAATATTGAAAATTTTTTAATTATTTTTAGAGTTACTGTAAGCGTACTTATATCTCTTGTTTTTACGCGGCGTTGCCAAATATAAATACTACGGAAGTCAAATAAAACGGAGCACACATTTGATACTTGTGGTATCGACAGTGCTAACTTAAGAAAAAATTAAGAATTATTACTCGCCACACCTGCATACGTCGCTGTTGATGTTGAATTGTTTTTTGTCATTTTTGTTCTGAATTTGATCATCTAGAAACAAACCTGTTCCACCAAAAGTATTATTACCTTCTTATAGTCAACATCATTTAGAATGCCTTTCGGTGTTTAATCTGTAAAAACGCAAACCTTCTTTCTTTTGATGTTTTTGAATAGTAACCAAGACTCATCTTTAGCGACGAGATTTTTCAGGAATGGCGTTTGCTCATTTTTCTGCAGCAAGTGGTTGAAAATTCGGACACAGTCGGAGAGCTCTGTCAGAACTATCCAGCCAATTTTCGTACCTTTCCGAGCTTCTTGAAGCGGTGGACGATCGTGGATTGGTCGATATTGACATTTTCGACATTCGGATTGTCAAGCTTTCGTCTTCTTCCACGGTTGCCGAAAGTGTCTGATTTGTCGAAATCCGATAGTTGACCTCTTCCTGATTTATGCTCCAAGCTCGTATCACCTGATATGAAGCGGGCAAAAACCATTTCTGACATTGTCCTTCGCTGAATGTCCCCTTACCAAAAATTCCATTGAAGTCGTGAAATGACTGTGTCGTTTGTTTGATGATGAACGCGAATATAATTATAGCATATTTATATGAATCAAAAGTAAACAAAATGTCAATTTTCATAAACAAAAACTGCGTAAAAATAAACCGCGGATAATTAAGCAATAACTTAAGAATTGATACTCGTCTATACACTGATCTAATGAGATAGTAGATTTTATCTTGTGTAATCTTATCTCAGATTATTTGTATGTTCTATTGTATGATAAACAGGGATTCTGTAAATTTAGAATCCGACGATAATATCCTATACGTGTTCAAATTACAAAAGTTCTGGAAATCTTGAGACCCAAAGTAAAAGATCCGAAGACATCCAAGAAATCTAACGTTACATTTCTTATGTAACACGTGGTCTTGCTAAATAATAATATTCTGGATCGTGTGAAGATATGACATTGAAATTCTTGAATGTTTTGTTTATAATGGTGGGCAGTCAAGTTACATCGAATTGTTACCAGTAGTAATTTATCAGTAAGAGCTTCATACAGTCACTACAGTTCGAGACACATGCTTTTCTATACTACACAACTTTGGAAATTACTATTTCTTCTCTACATTTTTTAATCAATTGGTTATTATACATGCTAATGAAAAATCGTTATTTGACACTAAAAACACATTCAATTATGCATTTTAGACAGAATGACAGCGAAACCTCACCAAACATTGGCGTCAGTGATCAGATGCGATTGATACGAAAAGAGCCCAAAGATCATTATTCAGCGGCGTAATATCGAAATTTGTCTTCCATGTTGTGGCAATCATTAGTTCGTAACCTGCTTATGGTAAGTATAATGCAGTTATTCGGGTGATTTGAATTTTTCGGTGACGTCCTGTACACACACTATTTTTCTCATCCTTCTTAAAATCAAAGAAGACTTATAACATATAACAATACTGTTTTGTTATTTGATAGCAGATGCTTGAATTTCATTCAGAAAAAATATTGTGTTGATTGACGGTCTTGTGTATATTTGGCGTTGTTTCAAAAAATACATTAAATTAACTTGGCATTTTAACAGATGTACAAAACATTTTGTATATAGTAGAATTTTCGTTCTAATAATTTGTCCGTCCTATGTCCCACCATATATTAAAAGAATTCATTGATGAGAATATAAATTTATTTAAAACTAAGCGCGCTAAAAAAAACTCGATGTATGATGTATAAAAATGAAGCATATATTATAACACATCTGTTAGCTGTTGAAATTATTTTTGTAATCCATTTTTAAAACAATTTACAATTATCAATTAATGCAATTAACATTAAATTAATTAATGAATTTGGATTGAGACCGGATCAGCATATTGCAGAAACATCAAATGCAAAAAATTAAGGGACAATCACGATGAATTAACTCAAACAACATTGAAAGACATCAAAAAGACATTGAGACATCAAATCATGTTATCAATTTATTTACGAGATTATATCGGAATCATGCTCGACCAGGTCCTTTTTTTGCCACGGGTTAGAAATTATTGGGTACCATATGTTTGATGTTACGATATCGGTCATAACATTGCACCATCAGACTGATTTATTTTGTCCATTGCTAGATTAGGTAAAACCTTTATTTAAGGAAAGAGTATTATAAAATCGTAGTAGTTTTTTCCTTAAAAAAACATTTTATTGACCATTATGACAATGAGCAACATATTACCGAATAAATATATTTCCGTGCATAAAAAATACTTTACTTTCAGGACAATCTTATAGACTGAAGCACAAAAAATGCAACACTACGAAAAATCGAATTTATTGGATTAATTTTGTAATATTCGTGTACATCATGACAATATTATGTAATAATACAAAAAAAAACCAAGGCATTGCACATATTTGATAAATAATAATAATGAGCTGAATGGCACAGGTTTAAAGTGTCTCTAACGATGTACCTAGAGCCCTTCGGTAGTAAATAGCTTTCCCATGGTAATTTGGGGCTCTGCCTTGGGTGATAGAAATAAACGGAGATAGAAATAAATAAAAGTAATTTTCAAGACGGTAGGGTTTTGTTGAGTCTGGATCAGGTGGCGGCTCCCAACTCTATGGTACCACAAGATTAGCAACGGAAATGGCAATAGAAGAACTGGATACACTAAGAGAGGTCGAAGAGCAAGGCCTTCGACCCTACGTTCGGGCTCGCCCGCTGTCCGGTGGACTGCTTCTAGGAGAGCTCGCGGCCGACGTATAAAATGGTAAAAAAAAATAAATACGGACTTAATCTCGGCATTTTATTACGTTAATCACTGCAGTGACGATCCACTTCCAGGGTGGAGATCATTCCTTTATAAGGAATTTATACGGAGACACCCAGAACTAGATATCACTGAACAAAACATAGCAGACAGAAAAAACGTTATAATCAAGAAATGTTATCTAACCACCACAGAATGCGATGAGATGAAGAAAGAAGTGGCTAAAGCCATACATCAAACAATGCCGTTAGGGACAGAAGCGGTTGAGGTTCTTGAAACTATACCGGAAAACATCAGAAGCACAACAACAATACCAGAATCACTCAGAAACACTCCACCAAAAATACAGCAAGATAAAGGCCAAAACCACAATTTGGATACATTAAAAGATACTAGAGAAAAATTCTCCAGTAATATGACATTTTTGGTCTTGAAAAATATTCATAAAGCCAAATAAATTGTATCGGGAATGAATCTAGTATTGAAGGAGTTCCTTAAAACAAATTTTGATATATATATATATATATATATATATATATATATATATATATATATATATATATATATATATATATATATATATATATATATATATATATATATGAAACGCAGTTGGCATTGTATTGTTCAGCTGTTACTGTAATAGAACTTAACGAACAACGTACATATCCCAGTACAGTGAGACAAGATCATCTTAAGCAAACCCCACAGTGGAAGAGAAGATTGGAAAAAAAAAATAGATTTGCGTAGCAGATATAATGAAAGAATACTTGAAAGGCCAGCCATCTAGAAAAGTGACCGAAATAGCCAAAGCCATAGCCAAAAAGCCAAAGATCGATATACGAAACAAAGAACAAGTAATTTCCCACATAGATCAATGTAGACAAAAAGCAAAAGCCAAAGGAGCAAGGCTGCGTAGATATAATGAGCATAAGAAAAGTTACGACCCAACATGTTACGAATTTTGGAAAACAACTAGAAAAGTATCGGAGGGGTACAACACATCAGCAGCCTGGATCTCAGATATCGAAAACCTGCAAGAACCTTTACGGGAAATGAATGTGGCTGAATTTACAACAGAAGAGGCCCATAACGCTATAATAAAAACCCAAAACTGGAAAGCACCAGGGCCAGATAGAATCCAGAATTTCTGGATTAAATATTTAGATGCCATACATGACAGTTTATCACGTTGCTTCAGTAAAGCACTAACTAACCCCGAATCTATTCCGCAATTTTTATCTTTATCTGACGGTAATACATATTTACTATATAAGAAAAATGATAAGATGCAGCCAAATAATTATCGACTTATAACTTGTCTTTCAGCACTCTATAAGTTACTTACATCATTAGCAAACGAAAAAATATATCATCACTGTTTAGATAATAATATCCTAGAAGAACAAAAAGGATGTGTAAGACAGTCTGCGGGATGTAAGCACCAACTTACCATAGATGCAAATCCCCTGAAGCACGTTCAGAGAAAAAACCGTAACCTTAACTTATGTTATATTGACTACAATAAGGCCTTCGACTCTGTCCCTCATGATTGGCTAGTTAAAGTTTTGGAAATTTCCAAAATCTGCCCTAAAATAAGAGTAATGCTTACTCACTTAATGAAGTCTTGGAAGACGAATTTATGGATATCGGGAGAAAATGCTGGAAGAGTCAACGTTGAGAAGGGAATTTTCCAGGGAGACTCTTTGTCGCCAATGTGGTTTTGTCTGGTTCTAAATTCTATTTCTACGATTCTCAATCAGTTTGCAAGTGGGTTTAGGTTCCAGTTAACAAACAGCAGAAGCTTATCACATCTGTTATATATGGGTGACCTAAAACTATACGCAGAGTCTCAGAGCCAACTCCAATCGCTTATTAAAATCGTAAACATATTCAGCGATGATATTAAGATGTCCTTTGGGATAGATAAATGTTCTATCGTCAATATACAAAAAGTAAAAGTTAAGCAAAATCAGGAACCATTCTGTCAGATTCACTCATTAAAGCCGGATGATACCTATCGGTATCTGGGAATAGCACAAAATCAAATGCTATACCATACAGCACTTAAACATGAGTTCCAAGATCAATATAAGAAAATAATAACAAAGCTTCTGAATACAAAACTCTCAGGAGGGAATATATGTAAGGCAATCAACACATAGGCAGTACCTGTGTTAACATATTCATTTGGAGCGGTCAAATGGTCAAACACAAAACTGGAACAGCTAGACCGCATGACTAGACGACTTTTAAGAAAATTCCGTTGTTCGCATACCAATTCTTCTGTATTGAGATTATACATTCCTCGAAAATATGGAGGTAGAGGACTTATTAACATCAAAGAATTGTGTCTTAGGAAAAGAAACTTCGCCAACATTTTCTAAGTTCGAAAGATCAATTTATGAGGCTCGCAACTCAGTTTGATCACAATTATATACCACTAAAACTGAGCCATGCAAACTACACTATCGAAACTGGGACAATACACAATACTGGGACAATTCATGGTAGATATGTAGAATTATTAAATGGCAATAATAATGATAAGAAAGCTTTTCTGCTCTGGTTAGACGAGAATCAACTATATCCGGAAACTGAAGGTTTTGTTATTGCTATGCAGGATAAAGTCATAAAAACCAACAATGACAAGAAATATATTTTTAAAGAAAATACTGAAGATGTATGTCGAAAGTGAGGCAAAATAGGAGAGACTGTTGAGCACATAATTGGTGGATATCCTACTTTAGCAGAAAACGCATATTTAGGAAGGCATAATCAACTTGCTAAGATAATCCACCAAAAACTGCCACTTAATCATGGTCTTTTACCAACTTCTACTCCGCCGTATTATAAATACAGTCCTCAAGCAGTTCTGGAGTCTGACGATGTGCTGTTCTACTGGGATAGACCGATAATAACTGACAGGGCTGTCGACTACAATAGACCAGACAAGCGGGGAACAATTATTGATATTGCCATACCACTGTCTCACAATATACATTAAACGGAGGTGGAAAAAGTTTCTAAGTATGAGAATCTTTCTTATGAATTGAAGAACATCTGGCAACTTGAAAAAGTCAACATCGCACCAACGAAAGTCAACATTTCGGCAGAGGGATTGGTGAGCCACATGTTCTCCAAAATTTTAATAAATTGCGGACTAAATAGAAATATCATCGGACAACGAGCTACATTGTTGCAAACCTGCCACATAGTTCGAAAATTGTTGTCTTAATGCCAACGCAATACTGGGTTATAATGAAATGTATTCCCAGGGTCCGAGCCGAACTCCAAAGTCGCGAGGGAGGAATCGGTTTATGCTTTTTGAGCCGATAGAGTGACACTAAGTCGATGAGAATAAATTAGTAGGTCCACCATCGGTATTTTAGCACTCTGCTATTCTGCGAGAGACGGGCCGAAACGATCTATATCTTCTTATGTCTTCAAGAAGGTGTTTTGAACACGTGCTCCTTTTAAAGTTGCTTGCGGCCGAAATGCTATCACATACATATTCTATTAGCATTAAATACGGGTCATACGGTGCCAGTCAGTCAAGTGTCGTTACGGCTGACTCTTGCTATGGCTATGTTACAGTTTGATGACTTGTATTCGGTGCTGTGTTATCTTGTTGAAATATTCGATTTGGATGAGCTTTCAGTTGCAGCCTACCGATGAGTTTCAATATTTAGGCTTGGTTTTAAACTTTCTGTAGTGGAAAGTAGTGTAGTTAAAGTATGTAGTAGTGTAGTTTCTACTACAAGTGGCTTGCTTCCTAAGCATATAATGAAATTGAAATTTCGGCTTTCGTTCTGAATATATCCGACCTTTGTGTATCTAATAATATCACCTACACAAAATCTAGACTCATTACTAAAGCAAATAGAATTTCATTACAGATCCGATGTAATTCTAGCTCGGTACCATTTTAAGCGACGCACCTTGTGGTATGCTGTAAGAGGGCGTGCCTAATAAAGATGATAGATACTTGTATCTAAAACAAAAATATGTACATGTACAAAACACGACTTTTCCTTACAACAGGATGTTTAAGATGCCGATTCTCACATCCTTGGACACCTTTAAAAGAACCAGAACTTCGAACTCATGCTTTGAGAAACATAAAAGCAAACGAAAAAAGTGTATCACTTTTTATTTTCCAGATATCTATAGAGTATATTTACACTTTGGTACAAATATGCGTACTGAGTTTTATTCAGTCAGCTTGAACACAGTTATTTAAATTTAATTCGTTTATTTAAATAATTTTTTAACAATTATATAAGATATAAATAAAGTACAAAAGAAAATATAAATATACTATAAAATAAATTTAAACTATTTTTTTTTTTAAATACTAAATCCACATTCTTTTCGAAAAAAACAAATCTATTTATAGCGCTGGAATTTTTAAACGATGACCCTTGTGGGTCGCTTCACAGTTTTATCTCTTATGTCATTTTGTTGTTACGACAGTACCTTTCAAAACGCCATTGATGTTTAAATTATTTCGAAGTAGCATCATATTGTTTACGTGTGGTAAACATGTTGAGTTTCGAGCCAAATAATGAGAATTTGCGGCCCATACTGCTTTTCCTATTCAATCAAAAGACAAACCTGAGTGAAAGCCGTTGTATACTTGTAGAAGTTACTGTGTGCAAAGTTTTGTTTTCTCGGCAAAAAATGGATACATTTCGAGAACCAAAAACGCAGAAAATCGTGGGTTGGCCTAGGACAACCATCAACCTCGACCACAAGACCGACGCTTTGGAAAGAAGACAATGCTGTGCATTTGGCGGGAGCAGAAATGTGTCGTATACCATGAGCTTCTGAAACCACGTAAAACAGGTAATACCGTTCGCTACCATCAACAAATGATCAATTTGTTTTATTCATTGATCGAAAAGCGACCAAATGGGCTAGAAGACATGGAAAAGAGATTTTGCAGCACGGCAATGCACCACCACACACAGCGAAAGCGGCCAGACACCATTTCTGTACTTGCCTTGGCCCTTGCCGACTACCAATTGTTTTCATCGATGTCTTACACACTTTCCAAAAAATCCTTTTACACATTTACGAATATGTCGACAAATGGCTTGATGACTGGAGCACCTTAAAAGATGTACAGTTTTCTGAGAGGTTCTCTACAAATTGCCAGAGATGGAAAAAATGCATAAACCATTTTTTAACCTTTCTCCCAAATTAAAAAAATTAAACGTGTTTTTTAAGAAAAAATAAACTATTATTTTAATAAATAAAGATTAATAACAAAAATGTCAACTATATTTTATATAAATATAGTGGAAATTTTAGATATTAATCTATATTTATTTATTTAAAATTAATTTTCATCAAGTATCGGTTACTTCAGTTAAATTTAGAATTATTAACCGCCACACCTGATATTGTTTTCTTCAAAAAGAAGGTTCGTAAGGTAATGTAGAGAATAACACCTGATTAACGAATCATTGAAATCATTCAAATCAATGTTCATTAAAATGTTGTATTTTGTTGCTGTTTTCCTATCTTTTCAATTATTCAAGATATTTTTTGGTCAAAACATTACTTGTTACAACTATGTTTAGTCTCAGATCACTGATGCACATACATACAGTGGAAGACAAAAGTATTGGCATAGCACATTTGGTTTTAAATAAAAATATATATTTCCAAAATACAAACGCAAAAAAATATATTTAGTTGTTAAAAAATTGTTAAACGCAAATGAAATAGATAAAATAAATGTAAATTGAATATAATGTCAAAAAATAAATGGACAAAAGTATTAGCACAATCACCTAATATAAGAACCATATACATAATTAATATTTTTTAGGGAGTCATTTTCTCTTGTTAACTTCTCTTAGACGGTTTGACATGGAGTGAACTAGTTTTTGAGTAATTTCTTGCCCTAAGGACGTCCATTCTCGTAGCAGAATTTCCTTCAATTGACTTTTGCTTAAAATGTGATGTTTTCTTATCCGCTTCTCTAGTTCGTTCCACATATTTTCTTTAGGACTCAGGTCAGGTGACTCAGGAGGGGTGTTTAACTGATGTGGCACGTTATAAGCTATCCACTGTTTTACTACATAAGCTGTAAGTTTTGGATCGTTGTCTTGTTGAAAATAGAAACTGTTGGCAATATTCAGCTTTTCAGCACTTTGTCGTAGATTGTTTTTTAAAATAATTAAATAAACGATTTTGTTCCTTATTCCATCAATGAAGACAAGATTTCCAACGCAGCCATTATTCCTGTAGTCACACATCCCCACACTATAATACTTCCACCCCCCTGCTTAACTGTTTGATGTAAATTCTTTAACTCAAGTTCTGTGTTTTGCTTCTTCTAGACAAAAGACAAAAGATCGTCCATCCGAATGAAAGATACTGTATTTACTTTCATCTGAAAATATTACTGTCTCCCAAAACTCATTAGTTTTATCAACGTACTGGTTTGCGAACTGCAAGCGCTTTTTTTTTGGTTGACTTTGTTAAACACTTTGTTGTACAGTTTCTTTCTGGCAACCCTTGCTTCATAACCAGCACGATGCAGAACTCTCCGTGCGGTTTTAGCACTAATATCTTTATTATCCTGTTATCTAATCATTTTTCTTCTTTCCAATCCTGTAAGTTTAGATGGTCACCCTGTTCGTGGTATATTTTGAAAATTGTGGCTATTGTTAAACCTTTTAATAACACTACGGACAGTGTAACGACTTTTTCTCACTACGTTCGCAATTTCAGAATATGATTTACCGTCACAATACAGATCAACTATTATTTTTCTTTCAGTCATTGTAGTTTCCTGTGCTTTATGACACATTTTATTTAAAATTATTTATTTTCTAGATACTTTGACCAATGCACATATCAGAAGTTTATGCGATAGTAATATTCGAACACAATAAATACTTTTCCATAGGTAGAAACAAGTTTTTATCAGCGTCTTGCTTTTAAATATTTGATAAACATTTAAGGGTGCCAATATTTTTGTCCATTCAATTTTTGACATTATATTCATTTTAAAGTTATTTTATGCATTCCATTTGATATTAACATTTTTTTTGAATTAGATTTTGGTTGGAAGTATAAAATAATCATTTGATTATTTTTTTACGTCTGTATTTTAAAAATATAAATTTTTATTATAAACAATATGCTGTGCAAATACTTTTGTCCACCACTGTATAAGGTACTAATCCAACAAACACTAAATTTATTAAAATGAATGCAAGTATAGAGAAACACCATTAAATCTTTGTTACAAACATAAAAAATAATAAAAATTGATTTTTTGTGTTGGCAACTATATTCATGTGATTGTGCTTATAATTTCTTTCTGCACTAATCCATGGCAAGAGCGGCACATTTTTGACAGCTGATAGTGAATCATTATCTGATTTATTTGCCAGTTCAACTGCAAGAGTGTGTAATGTGGCAAAATAGAAAGTAAATTATTGTAGTTTTTTTTTCATAAAAAATGAAATATATTTGGTGTAAATATATAACACATTTTTACAAGTATATGGTAAAGACGCCCTTAACTAACGCATATATTAGAAGTGTTTTGCGAAGTTCCATTTTAGGATATTTCATCTTATTTTGCAAGATGCAGTTTGATCTAGTTGTCTAAACGAAGGTAATTGTACTGAAATCAAAGCCTAATTTTACCCGAAACATGGCAAGCTCTGAGCGACATTGCATATTTAATTACTTGAAAACGTCGGGATGCATTTCTCATCTAATTGGGTTAACGTTTAGATTCCGCATGAATTGAGAGCCAATTAGTGAATATCGATCTGTAACTTGCTATACAGCCAATTTGAGCCTATTATATGACCTATTTATAGAACGTATTATTTTATACGTCTATTTAAACAATGAGATGAGAAAGAACTTATAGGGTCAGTAAGTTTGTCAATTGCTTCAAACGCAGAACTTTATCAGTGAATGATTGGAAACAAAGTTATGACTATTCTAGAGTCATGTAAATAATATATTGTTATATGGAACGGAAATAGAAAATATCAAAGATTACAAACATTTATAAATGGATGTTTACAAATTATATGCAACATTTCTTGGCCTGTAAATATTATTAACCCTCAAGAGAAAGCACTGGATAAGGTATACTCAGGGGTAAATTAAAAGTATTTTTCCCTTATAAATGGTCAATTTGAGGGGATGACTTTGAACGGAGGGAAAAAATTACTACCCACCATAGTCATCTTAAGATGTGAATACTAACAAAAATATAAGCGATCGTAGTCAGTCTACGGGTACGCCACGCAGTGATGTTGTGTCAGTGTTTTGTCAATAAATAAAATCCGTTAAATAACCTTGTTGCATAAATAGTGTGTTTTTTTTTAATCTTGACACTGTTTGTGGTAAGTAAATCATAAATATTAGTATTTTTATTGAAAATTTTGATTTTTAATCAATCATAGTTTTCAACTTCTTGATATAATCTGCTAGTTTTTGCAATAGTTTACAGCTTAAATGTAAAGTAAAGTAGTTTAATTTTATTAAATTAAATAAATATATTAAATTATATATTTAAGAACAAAAAATAAATATATAATTTCCAAAGTATTACATATTTTTTTGGCAAACTTCAGTGTAAATGCTGAAATGTACGGGAGAAATATCAAATGAAGAATTTTTGTCACTGCTAAATATATCATAATAGAAAAAAAAGCATCAACAGACAGGAATATGGGTATAATATTGCTCTTGTTTAAAAAAGCAGATATCAAAGAATGTAAGAACTACAGACGGATTACACTAGGTTTACTTGGAAAATATTTACCAGAATAATAGAGCATATGCTGAGAGAAAAATTAGAAGTAGCATTAGAGGAACCACAGCATGGTTTTAGAAGCACAAACAAGATCTGAAATTTATAATTAGTCACCAGAAACTGGCGTTTAAAAACTGCTAAGAAAAGAAACCGAAATCCATTGTTTCGTTGATCTGAAAAAAGCATTTGATAGAGTAAAAAGAGTGGATGTCTGGAAAAGTTTAAAGAGAAGATGAGTAAAGGAGGGAGTAATAGAAGTTATCAAGGCCTTATACAACCCCAACAAGAATCAAGTAAGAACGCATAACGTTCAATCCACAATATTTGAGACTGGAATAGCCCTAAGACAATGCTGCGTACTGAGCCCACTGTAATTTGTCATTGATGATGTTGTAAAGAATAGCAAAGCAAAATGCAAGGAAACAAAAATAGGCTTTAAAAAAATAAAAACAGTGACAACACAATAATTCCTGTTCCATTATGATATGGCATATTCTGAAGAGAAACTATAACATAACTTAGGGATATATAATAAAGAGTTAAGAAAAGTAAACATGGAAATAAATATCGACAAAAGCCAAACAATGGTAATTGCAGGCACAAAAATAAAACATAAAATTGTACTCGATGGGTAGGTAATGGGGCGAGTCAAAAACTATAAGTATTTAAGAACAATAATAGAAGATAATGGAAAAATGGACGCTGAAATGAACAAAAAAATGGTAAAACGCAGGCAAACTATACAATGCCCTAAAAACAACATTCCTAGGAAAAATAGAGATACCGAAAAAGGTAAAAGTACAGGTGTATAAGAAAGTAGTGAGACCATCAATGATATATGGCAGCGAATCTTGGACCTTAACAAAGCGAGACAAAAGTAGAATTATAGCTGCTGAAATGGGATTTCTACGCAAAATAGATGAATTACTAGAAGGGATAGACTGAGAAATACGACAGTAATGGAATAACTGGAAACGAAATCAAATAGAAAGAGCTATAGAAGAAAGGCAACTGAGCTGGCTAGGATACATCCACAGAATTAATTAAGAGATAATAGCAAAACAAATCTATGAAGCGAAAACCCGAGGAAAAAATAAAGTTGGAAATGGGAAGAACAAGTTTGACAGGTGGCAAAAAAACGAAGAAATCATTGGAATGAGGCTAGAAGATTAGCACTGGACAGGAATTCATGGAGGGTAAAAATTCATGAAATACCACCATGCTGAAATGTAAACTGTCAGTCTTACACATAACGGTACAATAGGCTTTTAGATTAAATAAAATAAAAAGTAATAAAATTGTAAATTGAGTGTGTAAGGAATATTTTTTTAGTATATATTTTCCTATAGTAAATTTGAGTAATTATTCTAAATATTCCTTTGTCCATACAGATTTGCTGTATTTTTCTTGCTCTTATCAACACCAGCACAGCAGCACTCATACCGGCTAACATGACAATGGTCAATTGTCAATCCATAAAACTCAAATTACACAGTTATGAGTAGATACAAAATAAAAGGCTTTTAATGTTTTTAAAAAACTGTCTTTACTAAACTCACCAGAAATGAAGCAAGCAGAAATGAAACTGAAGCAAACATGTGGATAGGAAGGAGGCATGCGTCTTACCCCATGCTAGGATGCATGCGCTAACGCACGCAATAACGCAAGTTGAAAGGCACGTTGAAAAGCATGCTGAACGGAAAAGTTGAACAGATATGGACATACCAAATCATAGACACTGTTTCAATATGTTGTTTTTATTATACCGAACGAGAGAGGAGATAAAAAAATCGCTAAATATGTCTTCGTGTATGAGATAGCGTGGTAGAAAGAGAAAGTAAGAAATAAGTTAAAGGTGTTTGTTCGTAATGCCGGTTAAAAGTTCGTCTGTGAGTTCAGCTTTGGTTGTCATTTGAGTTGTTTTGTTATTTTGTGCTGTAAATTTCAGTTTTATTGTAAAATAAGTTCTTATAAGAACTATCGTTATCGATTATTTTGTTATCGGTAAGTATTTATAAAAATTCATAAAGTTTTATTTCCTTCAATAATTCTGACCTAACAAAATATAGAAGAGCGAACTTGTAAGGTATCTATATTTCATTTATCATTTAGTGTGATTTCAGATAATGTCGGGAAAAACACTGAAATTGCAAGCCCAATAATTTGTGCTCAATGTTTATGAGTATTTCGAAATGGAAAAAAGGAATGGAGGACCTCCTTTAGAGCCTTTTTTAACCATTCAAGAGGTAAAGAATTTTGCATTATCATATCGTAATATTTTTTAGAGTGTTGCAACATTAAAAATATCAAGGGACATAATCCAGTTATTTCTTCTCCTGGAATAAGCAGACCTTTCGCAAAGAACAAAACAAAAGACTTACCCGAAGGAAGTAATATGGAAGTTAGAAATACCTTGTACAATATGTTTTTATAATTATATATGTTTGTAATAAATGTGTAATGTAACTGTTTAAAAACGTATTTTCCACAGCTTGGTAACATTTTTATCATATAAAAATGGGTCTCAACAACAATGTTTATAGAGTAGATAAAATAATGATTTTGATAAATAATAAAATAATTTCATTCATTGTTTTCACCAACAACAAAACAATTTCATTCATTGGCTACTTTCCTAAAACTTCGTGATAACTTAAAATTGCCGGCAGAATTTTAATCTGAGAGAAAACAGACAATTCTCCGTTCAATCTATGAAATAAAATTTTACAATTTCATGACACACACCTGAAATTTTACGTTAAAATATGGATTTATAACAGGACGTTTTATAATTTCATGTTATAAATATATACAAATAAACGTATCATGGATTGAAATCATAAACATAAATGTCCGTCTTTCGAGCCACCAGCCATATATATGTTATATATATATATATATATATATATATATATATATATATATATATATATATATATATATATATATATATATAATATATATAATATATATATATATATATATATATAATATAATATTATATAATATATAATACCAGATATCCTAGTGGAGGAAGTAACAAATGCTATAGAAATGATGAAGAACGGCAAGGCTCCAGGAAAGGATAGTGTAACTGTCGAACTCAAATACTCAAAATGCCTCAAAGAACAAAAAGTACCTGACTTATGGAAAAATGCAGAAGTGATCCTTTTACATAAAAAAGGAGCACAGGAAGATTTAAAGAACTACCGTCCAATAAGCCTCCTATCAGTGATGTACAAAGTTTTTACTAAGATAATTTCTAAAAGAATATTAAAAAAACTGAATGACGCACAACCAAGAGAACAAGCAGGATTCAGAAGTGGATTCAGTACAATGGATCACATCCAGGTTGTACAGCAGGTCATAGAAAGGCACAACGAATACACCATGCCACTGTGCTTGGCTTTTATCGACTACGAAAAAGCATTTGATTCCATCTCAAAGCATGCGATAATGGATGCACTGCTTAGCCAAGGTGTAGAGAGAGCCTATCTAAACCTATTAGAATCGATATATGATGGAGCTACAGCCACAATTCACCTTGATGATCTTGAAGTGGGAATTAATATAGAACGAGGTGTACGGCAGGGTGACGCAATATCGCCTATTCTTTTCTCGGCTGGCCTTGAAGAAGTATTCCGTAAACTGGATTGGGAACAGGATGGGGTAAAGATCAATGGTGCAAACTTAAACCATCTTAGATTTGCAGATGATATTATTCTCATTTCACAAGACCCAGAGGAGCTGCAAAGACGCATACAAGAACTGCAAAGGGCTGGCGAACCATTTGGCTTGAAAATAAACCTGAAAAAGAGTCAGGTTATGTTCAATAACTTCGCTCAGGACAGAAGAATTTCAGTTTTAGGAAGGGATTTAGAGATTGTGGACAGCTTTGTATATCTTGGGCAGAGGATTTCCATGGAGGGGAATACCGCCCGGGAGGTGGAACGGCGTGTTAAATGTGGCTGGCAGGCATTTGGTAGGCTCAACATAGTGTTTAAGAGCAGACTCCCACTTTGCCTGAAACGAAAAGTATTCGATCAGTGCGTTCTACCCGTTATGACATACGGAAGTGAAACCTGGACACTCACATCGCAATCAATTCAAAAACTTCGGGTGGC
This sequence comes from Cosmopolites sordidus, assembly GCA_031761425.1. Lineage (NCBI taxonomy): Eukaryota > Metazoa > Arthropoda > Insecta > Coleoptera > Curculionidae > Cosmopolites > Cosmopolites sordidus. The sequence goes on from JARFXV010001398.1 coordinate 294,185, forward strand.
ACAGAGGGGAATGGAAAGATGTATGCTTGGCATTACAAGACGAGACAGAAAGTCCTGCGCATGGATCAGGGAACAAACAAAAGTCTGTGACATCATTGGAAGAGTAAAACAGTTGAAATGGAGATGGGCAGGCCATATAGCGAGGCGATGGGACGACAGATGGACCAAGGCAATCCTGGAGTGGATACCGCTTGATCGCAAACGTCCGCGAAGAAGACCGAAAGCACGATGGACTGATGACATCGTTAAGTATATTGGACCCGAGTGGCAGAGGAAAGCCCAGGACCGTGAAGGTTGGAAGCATGCTGAAGAGGCCTTCATCCTGCAGTGGATCGATACGGGCTGATGATGATGATGATGATGATGATGATGATGATGATGATGATGATGATATATATATATATATATATATATATATATATATATATATATATATATATATATATATATATATATATTGTCTTTGAGAAAGCCCTAGACAAAAGTCGAAGAGGGTTAGATTGTATAATCTTGAAGGCCACTGAATATCACCATTTCGAAAAATGACGCGGTCAGGAAAATATGTCCGTAACAAATCCCAAAGTTTCTCTGGTCGTGTGACACGTGGCGCCATCTTGTTGAAATAATATACTGTTAAGATCAATTCTTTTATTGCAACCTTCGGTGTGAAACACTAAACTCGAAGAGATTTACCGCTAAACACCAAATCATTTTATTAAACTTATCGACGCACGTTTCGTTAACCATGTTAGAATAATTAGGAGATGATTCAATCTACTTTATACTGTTCAATACTGTTAAGGTGTATATAATCCAATTGGGGTAAAATAGTTCGTTAGCATAAAAAGTTTCTTAACATATTGCGCTAATGCGGTCTAATCCACAATTCACACCACAGTTCAGTTGTTATCGATCACTCGAGGATTTAGTCTTCCCCAAATCCTGCAATTTTGCTTGTTTACAGAACCTGTGCGGTGGAAATGAGCTTCGTCGGCCAACATAATTTTATTGCAAAATTCTGCATTATTTCTAACTTCATCAAAGATAAAATTATATAACGCACGGTGATGCCGGTTGTCTGGGGTTTTAACACTTGAGTTGATGGAATTTTAAAAGTGTGCAAGGCCAGATCTTTGTTCAAAATTCGATTCAGAAAGCTTTTCGTTATGTTCAACTATTAAGATCGACGACGAACTGAGGTTCTGGGATTTTCGCCAACATTTTCACGTACCCTAGCGATATTTGCATTGGATTGAGCACTACGTGGGTGGCACTGGCACCTTTACATCAACAACCAATCCGGAAAACTCAAATTTTCAAATAAGATTGTGAATTGCGTGAACGAAACGTCCAAAAATTAAACGAAAAGGTGTGAGTGTTTTTTTTTTAGTTGTATAGATATTACTTTAGGCTCTTTCAACTTTTCAGGTATTAATCGCGCCCAACTAGCATTCAAGGCGGTATATTATCGAGCCAGCGCTTTAGGAGCGTGCCAACGCAGCCGATATATTTTTAAAAGGTTGATCGCGTAGTTTTTGGCCTAACAATGAAAAAGCAGGTTTTATTTTTCAAAGCTACTAATATTTTTTAATATAGTATCCTGTTACTCTAATATACTGTGTCTAACCCTTCTCTAATAATTATATCCCTTCTCTGAACCAGATTTTTTAAAAGGCATATAAAAACATAGTCGTTCTACTTGCGGTGGGTACAACTGAGGAACTTTTTTATGTTTGGGAAGAACAAAATGGAAGTCAAAAAAGAATAAATCTGGTCAATACGGTGGCTGTCTCAACAACTGGTTGACAACTTTGATTAATGCAATTTACCAAAAATATCTTCGGTGATTTAGGTAATTCTTTCCTGATGAAAAATGATCTTTTTCGGGATTTTTTATATTCAGTTTATCCAAAAGTTTTCCATCGAATTTTCATTAGCTATTAATTACTTGACTGCTGTGTCGGTTTTTGTGTTTAGTGATAGATCCATGTCTAATCTAGTTACTAATCTAGTTATTCATATAATTAGTTTTATTCTGATTAAAATGGTGCAAACATTGTGGAAAAAATTTCTCCTTATATACACTATGCCTTATACAACACAGATTTTTCATAGAAATTCCTTATATAAAATTTCAAAAGTGGATCGTTATGATATTCGTACATAGTCAATTATCACGTAGTTTTAATTGTCTGTTCTCAAAACCATAAACATTAAAGTGATATCTTGGGGTTGTGACCCTGTTTGGGCATTCTTTATGTGCTTCAGCTTTGATGCTTATATGACCATTTACAAACAACTTTTTTAGTGTTGCACAAGGAGTAACAACCCTAACAAATTTACCTTGTCGGAATGCATTTTTGAGATACCCCTTTTTCTATATAAATACTCGATGAGAGCATGGATTTATTTATTTTTCCATTAAAAAAATTCTACATTAAAATTCTACTTGAATTGATAAAATACAAATGTCATACGTTATTATAAGAATAATGAAATATTCTAGTACATATCAGGCTAGAAACTTTTTGATCAGGATACATATACGAGAGTTTGAAACTGACAGCAATAGACTACATTGAATTCCAGATAATCTTTCCCGAAATTTATTACGCGATGATGAATAATGCATGTAATACTTTATGTCATAAATCATTATTTCACTATTAGAATTTTATTAAGAAATAACAAAGCATACAGTTTATTCAACGTTTTTAGATGAGTTAGAAGGTATTAAAGAAATCACATGACTTCAAATATGAATAATTTTATTGATATGTTAATACAGAACATATGTTGTTACAGAACTTTCAATAGAAATCTTATTAGTCACCATAAAATTTTCTTTTTTTAATATTGTAAATATTATTATTGTAAATATTAAAAATGTATTCATAGATAGATAAAAATATATGATCAATTTAAATCTAGAATTTGTACATTTACTTTTGGAAAAAATGCACGCAATGCAGTATATACTATTGGGATGACTTTTATTTGTGTGCGTTTTTTACAAAAGCTTCTATTGAACATTTTACAACTAAAAAAGATTCTAATGACCGGATAAGTGCCTAGGTAGTATGCTGAATGCTATAAAAGTCTTCAGGTAGGTATAGTCCGTTTCAAGATATTTCGTTGCCCTTCAGCAAAATGTTAATTGCCCCAATAAATTTTAATCCAATACTCCTAGTTTTTCAAAAGGCGCCAGAGCCGGAGTAGTTTAACTTTTGAATAATTTTCGGAAAAATAAAATATTGTTAAATTATTATTATTATTATCATCGACTTGGTGTCCCTCTCTGAGCTCAAAGAACTGGAAGTCATAAACCGATTCCTCCCTCGCGATGTTGGAGTTCGGCTCGGAGCCTGGGGATACATTTCATTATAACCCAATATTCCGTTGGCATATTATGATTATTATTATTATTATTATTATTATATATGACTGAAATATTGTTTATTGGTTTGTGTATTTTGAATTTAATAGTACAATAAAAATTACAACTTAAATTTAATTATATATTTAATTCGGTTTCGCTCTCACAGTCACTTTGATCTACATTGATAATAAGTGGTTCTATATTATTAGTAAATTATATATAGGAATCTTCTATTTTAATGTCAATAAACATGGTAAATCGAATTTACCCAACTTTCTTTGGGAATACTATCTACAACCTAATTAATGTTGCGGCACTTGCACTTTGAGTCGGAGAAATGTTTTCTGCTCTAACATTGGATTAAAAATACAGTAATACGGGGGAAGATGTAAAACCGTATGTCTAATATCGGCATCAATGGTATCACATACATATTCCTTTTTAATATTAAATGTCATAAATATTTTAAGATCATATTTTTTATATACAGAATAGATATCCAATTTGCATTAGGATCTTTGGTGGTTATGATAATGTTATTGTCCATTACAATTACGCTTTCCCTAGGCACATTGGGCAAAAGTTTATTTATATACCAATCTCCAAAAAGTTCTGCTGTGGTGTCGTCATGGTAGTCTAAAGATGAATGTTTAATATTTTTAGAGGACAACCGTAAAACAATTTGGAACCCATCTATCCTCGGAACCGGCATGTAAAATTGTAATTCTATTTCGCTTGTTCGGTAGGGCTTTGGTTTGGTATTTTCTTGATGTATCTATCCATCCTCTTGCTGGTGTCTCATGTGTATCGAACCATGTTTCATTAAGGTAGATAATGGGATGATTTTCTAATCTGTATTTTTTTATAGAATTTAAGTAGTCAAACCGCCATCGTCGCAATCGTTGTGATTCCATTAATATTTGTCTTTTATTAATGGTCCGATATGCAAAACCCATTTGAGATAATATTCTCTGGAGGCTAGTTCTGCTGCAAAGAACGTTGGTTTCATCTCTCCTTAGTCGCTGTCGCAATGAATGCAATGTAGGTACCGTGTGCTCTTCATACATAACATACATTTTACTTCGAATTAACTCTTTGTCGCTTTCGTCAATACATAAGCTCTTACCAGAATTACTACGGACTTTTTTGGCTTTAACTGGCTTCGTCACAATATCTTTAACTGTAGACAACGGAGTTTTCGTTAATGAAGACGTTTTTGCTGCGGTTGAATTTACATTAAACCCTTTATTCAATAAAGAAACATACACAATTTTAACAATTTGCTTAGCATTGGGCGATAAATGTTTTCTTTTAAAATTAGCAATACCAGAGGCACAAGATCATTATCTTGCCAAGAACTCAACATTTTTAGTACGTTTGGAATAACAAAAAATACGATCGAAATTATAGAACTGAACTGTTTAAGAAAATAATGCGAACTAAACTAAAATACTTCGAAACTATTAAACCAGGTATAAAATTAATTTTATCTTTTTACCTGTTATTTTATTAGGCCCGGTCATGTTTACGTGTTTTGCAACTTTGCCGGGTTTCGTTACGGCAGGGGTTGTTGAAAGTTTATTGCAGCCAATCGGTCAACGATATATCTTGAACCGCATTATACAGTTAGTAAAAATGAAATTCGTACACTTAAATAAATTTAAAATGTTGTGCTATTTATTAGGACCACCTGCTTTAATCCTAATGTATTTCTACGTAACGCTGCAATATAAATTTTCATGGTGAAAAATTGTATACAAATATATGTAGATGTGTAAAAATCATTCATAAGTGATTTATTTTTATTGGCAAACATGAAACTCGTACACAAGCGCTATTTTAGAAGAATTATTGTTTCTTTGAACTTCGTGGCACACATGATTTTGAAAAATTAATTAAGTTTATATTTATCCATTATATCGCGTTACAACGTTTTTTGTCGAAATTTGTGGCGCCGACAGGGTCAACTGAAGCAGAAAGAAGACTAATTATACACCATTTTCAAAAGGGAAAACCTTATCGCCAAATTGGAAAAATTGTTAACCGGCCTCACACTACGGTTCAAAGTGCTGATCGCTTTAAGAATGAAAATATTAAATAAGAAAAGGAAAGGAAAAACGTTGGATTATACACAAACTTAAACAGTATTCTAAAATGGCTGCGCTCACTTTTCCAAATAAATTGAAAAGTACCGCCCAAATTGTTCGATATGACCTAAAATCCATCTTCCATCTTCATAGCAGAGATGGCTGCTTTATCACTGTCATTGAAAATCTATGGAGTACTTTAAAAGTTGAAATAAGAAAACACGAGATCAGGAATAAAGAATAACTAAAGATTGTACTTCAGGAAGAATGGTCAAAAATATCCAAGGATTACTGTGAAAAACTACTGCGTTCAGTGCCGGATCGTTTAAATTATGTTATAGAAAACAAAGGTTTACCTACCAAGTACTAAATGCAATTTTGAATATTTTTACTTCTTGAAATTCATTAAAACTTTGCACGCCTACCAGTTTCATTTATGCGCGACAATTTTATAAAATGGCTTAAATAATTATTTTCATTATCATCCATCATATATTTCATATTCATTATCGACAAATATCATTTAAAGACTTTTATTACAAGTCTATGGGCTATGTAGATATTACTGTGTTTATACATTTATACATTTAGGTTCGGTGTTGTTTTGGTTCACGGTTTCACAAGTTTTACTTAATGTGCCCTATTTTCCCCAATATGCTCAATTTAACCGCGTTGACACCATGATAACATATTAACATGATAACCATGATAACAAATGTAAGTTTTCAAAATTATTTTGTAATTTTAGGATACAATATAGAATCTTCTTCTTCTTCTTCCTGTGGTATTGCAGACCGTCAGTGAGGCTTGACCTACTTTAACCTTCGTCTCCAACCGGATCGATCTCCAGCAGTCCCTTGCCAGTTTTAGATAGCATCTCTTCATACATTGTCTTGACATAGCGTCTTTGGTCTACCTCTTCCGTTTTTAAAATAGAGTGGGTTATAGAAATTATGAATATATTAAATTTTTATATTTATTGAAATTGTATATACATATACAGTATCAAGAAGTTATGGAAAAGTGGGATGATTTAGCATTTAGCAACAGTAGAAAATGTGTAAATAAAATGTAACGTAAATATGAAAGGAAGAATCAGAAATAAATATTACGTCTAAAAGGGTTCCTTGTCGGTTAGATTTTTAATCGACAGTTAATAAGAAATATTGCTTTTCTGGTAAAAATAGAATTCTTAAAATTTGCTAAAAATGCTTGCGTTGAAAATCAAGTTACTGGAAAAAGTAACTACTTTCGGATAAAAGTAAATTTAATCATATAATATAAAGATATATTTATAATATATTAGAAATATTTTATAGTTAAGGCCATCTGGTATTAAAATTATAATTTTTTTAAAGCATATTTGTACGTTTTAGGGAGTATACAGCAATGCATACTCATATATAACACACATATTAAACAGTAATGATAATTATTTTAGGTAAAAATAGAAAGAACAGGAATAAAAAATTGTCTGCAAAATAATAATTGGTTACATTTTGATCACTATTTTACATCTAACATGTTTATCTTTTGTAACATATATACTAACTATTAAGTTAATTTGAACTCCGAGATACATATTTCCGAATTTGGTATGTAGGTGTATTTGTATTTGTTGTAGCTTGATTACTGTGGTTGATCTTTCATGTTTGGCATATTTATACGTAATTCAAATAAAACAGCTTCTTTTCAAATAAAACTTTAAAATTAATCGACATCGATAGAAAATGGAATGCATTTGAACTAAATTAAACTAATTTTGATTTCTAATTGTATTCATCCTTTGTCAAGTAGATTTTTAAGGGCATATGCAAGATTTTGTCATTGCAGTGTCCAATAAAGAGACAAATGCTAGGTTCATAAATATCAGTCCAAAGTGAAGAAAACGTCCAAAAAATAACCGACATTTTTCAAAACGATCCTTGCTCATTCTCATTTCTAACATATCATCTTCTTTTTAACATATTATTTGAAAGGAAATTTTTTTAAATTGGATGCACCGGTGCAAGCCATTTATTGGCTAAAAATAATCATAGATCGCCCCTCATTTTCGCTCTGTGCGCCATTATAAATAAATAACATCTCGTATTTCAGTTTGCATCATGTTGCATACTATATAGGTGCATATGTGTGTATATATGCATATGTGTGTATATGTATATATGTGCAAATGTATATATGTATATATGTATATTACTTACTTACTATATATTACTTAACTTTGCGACCGTGCATTTTAACTATTCATAGTTGCCTTGACGGCCCCTTGAAAATAATTTCATTTTTAAGGGTCTCGATGTAGTTGTCACCACGAAACGGCCAACACGCCCAATATTCTATTAAATATAATGACCTAAAACAAAGTTAAAGTACTTTCTTTCACACTGTTAAAACAACCTTTTGAAAATTAAAAATCAACAATTTATCAGCCAAAAAATGAAAGTGGCAACGCAGTATTGACTAATTGAGATCTCCGTGCGTGGCCGATAAAATTTATTTAGGTGTTTTTAATTTTTGCCTTTAAAGCCGCAATTGTATTGTGTACGCGAATATGATGAGATTCTTCTTTACGGAGAAGCAGACATACATCCGGTATAACCTATACAGGGGGCAAGGGAAATCACTTTCATAAATTTAATAATTCTTTACATAATGTTGAACAAAAAGTTTCCTTAAAACATGCATCCAAAATGTAACCATTTTCGATGTACTAATTGTTAAGTTAATTTGACTCGCTTCGAGATACATGTTTCCGAATTTGGTATATATGGGAATATATGTACAGCTTGATTATTGTGGTTAATCTTTCATGTTTGGCATATTTACACATAATTCAGATAAAACAGCATCTTTTCAAATAAAACTTTGAAATTAATCAACATCGATAGAAAATGGATGCATTTTGAACTAAATTAAACTAATTTTGATTTCTAATTGTATTCATCCATTGTCAAGTACATTTTTAAGTCATTTGCAAGATTTTGTCATTGCAGAGTCGAGTAAAGAGACAAATACTAGGTTCATAAATATCAGTCCGAAGTGAAGAAAACGTCCAAAACAACCTTTGAAAATTAAAAATCAGCAATTCATCAGCCAAAAAATGAAAATGGCACCGCAGTATTGACTAATTGGGAAGATCCCCGTGTGTGGCCGATAAAATTTATTTCAGTGTTTTTAAACTTTTGCCTTTAAAGCCAAAAATGTATTCTGTACGCGAATATGATGAGGTTCTTCTTTACGGAGAAGCAGACATACATCCGGTATAACCTATACAGGGTGAAAGAGAAATCACTTTCATACATTTAATAATTCTTTACATAATGTTGAACAAAAAGTTTCCTTAAAACATGTATCCAAAATGCAACCATTTTCGCAAATAACATTATTTTATTTTGCTAACAATTGGCAAAGTCGTTAATTCTCTTAAGGTATTATTTCAAAATAAAATTAAATATTTCTATAATCATTTATTTCATACGTTTCAGCATACATACAATGTTTGGCAAATAAAGTTATAATAGCATACGTCATTAGTATAATAACTGTATTATATAGATACATAACAAAAAAGGGAAAGCATAATATCAAACTTAGTTTAAAAAAATTCTGTAAACCTAATATTTAACAAAAATTTACAAAAAAGAACATGAAAATGAGTTCATAAAAATAAAGCCAACCAAGAACCAAGCACAAATACATACTATTTAACAGTTAATAAAAGTACTAAATAATACTATTAAATTTTTTTGAATATCTAATACATAGTTTTATGACCTTGGTGTTTTATTATTTCAGCGCATCTTTTGAGTATAGAGTTTACAAGTCTTTGACACACTTCTAATGGTATAGCTTCCCATTCTTTTTTTATCACCTCCCAAAGTTCAAGCTTGTTACTTGTTTTATGTTTACTCACGGCGTTCTTGAAGTAAGTCCACAAGATTTCAATGGGATTGAGCTCCTGCGATTGGGAAGGCCACGTAGTAAATCCACTTTATTGACACTAAGAAATTGTTTCGTTTTCCTAGCAGTAAGTTTCGGATCTTTATCCTGTTGATATTTCGATACCAGCGGTATATTTTCTTCTGCAAAAGGCAGCATGACTCCCTGAAGAATGTGGATGTAGTCATTTTGGTCCATGTTTTTTTTTTAATCCAGTAAATTTCTCTTATACCATACCATGAAAAAGCTGCCCATATATCCTTCTTTGCCAACAATCCAAAGAAGCTACAGTGTAGCGAAACGCGTTATGTTATAGAAAAAAAATATAAGTGAAAATTAGACAACTTAGTTTTATTTATACAAATTATTGGTTGGATGGTCTTCTAACATATCGCCTACTATCAGAACCTATTAAATTTATTTTTGTTTCATCGCTCCATAAAATATTGCACTATTTCTTGATTCCCTGTTCACCATCCCAATTTAAATGATCTTGGGCAAACTTTAAACCATGTTTTACATTCTTGGTGTATAACAACGGGATTTTTCTGGCTGCCATACCGTGTAAGTTACTTGCCTAAAGCCCACTTCGAATTGTCCTTGAACTTATTTCTAACCCCCAGTTCACTTTTAATTTCGGTAGACGATTTAAATGAGTCGTTTTTTGAAATTCAGACAATCTGCATGACAGTATGAGGTGTCGTTTTTCTTCTAGCTCCATGGTTTTCGTAAACTGGTTGTTTTTACAGCTTTTCCACCATTTTTTTTGGAACGACCAACAATCCTTGCAATTTCCGTAACTAGTTATTTCCGCCATGTTAAAATCTGCACTCTTTCAGTAGTTGTACAATGGACGCTACGACCTATTTCTAACAATGAATATTCAACAAAATGAATATTCGGCCTAGTTTGTTTTTGTTTATTTTTTTAATTTCAACTCTTGAAATAAACAAAACGTATCGATAAATTAACAGCAAAACGTGAAGAAACAATATTTACTGCTTCTTAAATTTTATGGCTGTAATTTTATGACCATATTTTCGCGTTCTTTTTTCTATATTTTTTTTTGTTAAATATTATGTTTACAGTATTTTTTAAAACTAAATTTGATATTATGTTTTCTCTTTTTATATATGCTATTAGAACTTTATTTTCTAAACACTGTCTTATATAATAACGGCTCTATTTCTCTGACCACTACTTATATTAATGCCGTTTAAAATTAAACTTGAAATTACTACCACTAATTTTTCACACCATAACAGGTTTAAAACGATTCACGTCACATTCAAAAACACATGATTAATTGTTTTGTTAAATTAAATGTTCAAAATGTCCACAATCCAACTTGACACCGTTTTTCTTCTCTGGTTGCTACTTCTCCATAAATAAAAAAGCACATCGTGATATCCGCGTGCAGAACACAATTTTGGCTATAAATAGAATGTAAATACATACACTGAAATAATTTTTGTCGCCAATACATAGGGATCATCTCAATCAGTCAATACGAACGTCACTTTGTCACTTTAATTTTTTGGCTGCTGTATGGCTGATTCTTAATTTTTAAAAACTGTTTTAACAATGTTCATTAGTTTGTAGTTTATTCGCTAAATAATAAGCAAGTATTATTTGCTAAACATGCTTTTACACATATCTGGTTAAAATGGCGATTCCTATCATCGCTTTTCGATTGGCGATTGCAATGTTTTTCGCCGAAAAAAGAAAAAAAAAGGTTTTTGACCCTTGTTGTAAGGAACTTTTGTTTTTCAAATGATGTGAAGAATCGTTGGTTAAATTTACGAACGTTATTTGCATTATTATGAAAATTGCATTTATATTACATTTTTCGCGCCTCCTTTTGCATAAGTCCGCACCACTTAAAGAGGCGTATCTCCAAATGGGCAATTTTTGCGTGGAGCACGGATGAATTATCCTTGTTTTTGAATATATTTAATTATTTGATAATGCTCACATGGCTTGTGACGTACGTTGACCGCAAACGAGATTTGCTGTTTTGCGGAAAATCAATAATATTAATCACAAAAATACTAGAAGTTTAAATATCATTCAATATTCTAAATTAAATTACATTAAAACTGCAAAAAAACTTACAAGTTCCTATTACCAATACCAAATACCAATTTTAAAAATATTAATAAAATAAAATTATCCGCTAGGTATTGTGGTTAGAGAAAAAATGAATTATGAACTGTGAAAGATATCGGAAGAAGCTGTAAGGGAGGATCATAAAAAGAAAATGTAGGGAAGAGAATAGGATCATAGGATCAAAGACTGATTTTGAAATGCAAATGGAATGTTTATGCAAGATTTTTTTTGAAGAAAAAAAAATGTTAACTGGACAATACCTACAAGCCTTTTGGATAAGCTAAATGAACAAAATTGCGAAAAAAGCTCAGTTTAAAGAATAAAAAGATAATTTTTCATGAAAACAATAAACGATATTTCTAAAACCTTTCTTTTGTGTTTCATCTGGGTTAAGTTAATGTATTTTAATAAAGTCTACTACTATCCTTTCTTTTATTTCTCCTTTCGTTATAAAGCCTTCAGATTTCTTTTCATAGATTCTCATATTCATGTTCCACATTAATATACGTAGTGGTATCATAAATTCTATCCTTAACTGCGAAGGCGCGTTAGAATGTTTTCAAGTACCCTTCATGCGTTTATTTTTTAACAAGGCCGACTAAATTTCTAAATTACTATAAATAAATCATTTCGTCCTAATATGTCAAGCAGTAAATATAGAGTGAGGTAACAAAGAAGATATTATCGCTATTATAGCGCTATTTGTAGCGCTATATAAGTGCAACAAATCTTCAGCGTGGATGTTCAACTTCTTCAAACCATTATAAATAACGAAAAAATCTATGGTGCTATGTGACAATGCGAGATCTCTGTTGTAAACGAGATCAAGCCTCCGCAGTTGTCGACGTGATAGATAAAAGAATTCGGAAAAATCCTTCGAAAATAGAAAAAGTAGGAGATGGCCAGCATGAAAATATCACCAAGGATCATGTCATTATCGAAGATCTAGTTCTATGTAATAGAACAGCTACGAAAGCGAACGTGATACTTGGGCGGCATGTGAACGGAGCACATAGGAAATTCCATCTATGAAAAATAGTTGGAAATATTCATTGTTGAAGAGAAATTTAACCGGCAAAGAGTTTATGCTTATAGCTCTCGGGAGACTGTTGCAAAAATTGGGAAAGTGGAAAGAGGTCATCATTCGGTTTCAATAAAGGCTTGCTACGTTTTTGCGAGCAACAGGTCAAAACGCATGCAATCAGTTACCAAGCCTATGTTTTGGAGAATCTCAACATTTGAGATTTGCCGACGAACTAGTCTTAATAGCCGACCGTCTCATCTTCAGAGATTAAGAGAAAGCATTTAACCCAGTGGACCAGTACACAATGTTAATAGTTCTATCAGATTGCAGAATTAACTACCACTACGCTGCACTCATCAAACATTTATGAAAACTAGTCCTAATAGCCGACCGTCTGGATGATGCTATTGCGATGATAAAAGATCTCAACGAAATCTCTAAGAAAGTGAGACAAAAACTCAAATTATGACAAACCTGGTAGTTGGCGGGGGCAACTACATCGATAACATGAGAGTAGAGGAAACTACATCTTTTAAGTACTTGGGACATGAGATTAGTATCAGTAGAGATAATCAGACTCGTGAAATCTCAAGAAGTATCGGACTTGCCTGGGCTCCTTTCGGAAATCTGTGATATATCTTAAAGTCAGAGTTGCCAGCTTGTTTGAGGACAAAAATTTTAAACCAGTTTTAAGAAATCAAAAAAAAAAATTTAACCAACCGAACCAAACCAGTGTGTCCTTCCAGTTCTTACATATGTTGCACAGACTTCAACAATCACAAAACAGACAATTAGAAAGATACGGGTGACACAACTAGCTATGGAACGGACAATGATGGGACCTACCCTGAGAGATCAAATGCTAAATACAGAAATACGTAAATGAACAAAAGTGATTGATGTCGTAGAAAGAATAGCAATGTTGAAATGGAACTGGGCGGGTGATGTTGCAAGAGCGATTAATGATAGATGGACAAAACGAATCCTCGAATGAAGACCAAGATCGAAAGCCTTCAGAAATAGATGTACCGATGACCTAAAACACATCGAAACAAACTGAATGTAGGGGGAGCAGAACCGAACAAAGTGGAAGCGCTCTTAAGAGAGGCCTACGTCCAGCAGTAGATTTCAATAGGCTGATGATGGATGGATGGATGGAGTAAATCCGCAATAACACCTTATTTGCAGAAAAACATGTATCTTCCAACAATATTCAGCGCCAAGTAAGAAGTTACAGATCCGCACCGCATTGGCAGGTCAATTTGCTAGCGTTAATCGTCGCTAAAGATTGACCTTCAGGAGGTTCAAACCTCAATCTACTGGTCTATCGGCTGTGGAACGTTTTAGATGTGAAGACCTTATTTGCAGAAAAACATGTATCTTCCAACAAGATTCAGAGGTAAGAAGGTACCGATACGCACCACATTGGCAGGAGGTTAATTTGCCGGCGTTAATCGTCGCTAAAGATTAACCCTCAGGAAATTCAGACCTACCTACTGCTCTATCGGCTGTGGAACGTTTTAGATGTGCAGACCTGCTCTAGACCTCAATGTAAAAGCAAGACCTTAAAAGTGGATGTTCTGAAAATAGGGAGGTTCAATACCCTTGGAAGCGGTGTGTGCGGCGATAGATGAATGCCCAAACCATTTAAAAAGGGTATGAAAGCAAAGAGTAGATAAGTTTTATATTTTTCAATTGAATTCGAATAAAATAAAAAATATAATAAATTAACGTAAACTTAATTCTATAAACTAAACACCTATGTAAAATACACATCATTTACGGCATAACTATGTACGTATAGGGTGCTATTTATGTATCCGGAATAATAAATAGAAATAAATATGTATCATTGAAAATGGTTTTATTGTTTTTCAAAATAATCCCTGCGATGATCGATACACTTTTGTATAAATTTGAACCAATTTCCTAGCACTTTTTCCATTCTGACTGTGATATCTCTAAAACATGCATTTTGAATGCATCAACAGCTTTTTCTGGCGTCGAAAATCGTTGATCATGTAGAATATTTTTCACGGACGTAAACAAAAAGAAATTATTGGGTACCAAATCAGGACTATATGGCAGAAGATGTTTTTAGCGGTCAAATATTGAATTGTTCGGTCCGATGTGTGAGAGCTCATTGTCATGGTGAAGAATTACCCTATGTCGCAGGTTGTTTTCTCTTATTTCTTCAAAAGCTTCGGGCAAAGAAATCGTTCTGTACCATTCAGAATTGACCGTTCTACGATTCCCTAGTCTCACTGCACTCATATGCCCATTTATACCAAAAAAAACAGGTGACCATTTGCTTCGAAGTGTTTCCTGCCCGAACAACTTTTGTTGAGTTTGGTTCATTTTGAAAGACCCATACAGTCGACTGCCGTTAACTTTCGGGTTTATACGCATAGTTTTTGACCCACCATGATTGTATTTTTTGAGCATTTCATTGAGTATCGACACGAGCCTTTTTTTGAGCGGTTGTCATATTATGTGGAATCCAACGCGCACAATTCTTTTTCAATATGCCTCAATCTCTCGGTATGTCACATGACGATTTTGCTTTATCAGTTCGCGCACAGTATCGATGTTGTGTACAGAACGACGGCCACGATTGAAGTCACTAAGCCAGTGATATACAGTGATTTTATAGTCTATTTATTGAAGAAAGAAACTAAACCCAAACATATTCACGCATATTGCACGTGATCGTTACAGGACCGCACTCAGAACTGTCCTCTTTTTGGGCGGGGTATAGCTAATATCGACAACTTCGTCAGACATTCCGTTCGTATCAGATATTTTATGGAAACAAAATATAATTATTAATAAATCGAATACAATTCAATAAATGAAAAAACTCAGGGCAGTCTATGAGTTACTGCCGCCAACCCTGTGTTTCTGTCGAACGGCAACCTGTCTATCATCTGGGTTTTCATTGGTGGTTTAAATCGGCTCGACCGATTCCCGCCAGTAGCAGGGGCGCTCAACGTTTCTGGCTAAAATCTCACCTGCTGATCATGAATTAGTCATTGTTTATGCCGACTGTCTTTCTTCGGTAAATAGACTTTAGATGGTGCTTCATCGCCAAAAGTCGAAGTGAGTTGATGCAATGCACTGTTGAGATAACTTACGTCGAATGTCTTAGTAAATTATCGCAAGAAAACTCTCACGAGTTAATTCCATTTTTTGACTAAGATTAAATTTTCAAGTCGCTAAACAACATAAACAGCGTCCGTATGACAAAGCGTTCTAAGTACATATACCGTCAACAATGTCAAACTTTATGATGTACATGTCAGATGGCGTCTAGTAACACCATTGTTGCCAATTCCAGATACATAAATAGCAACCCTCGTAAAAAAAGATTATTTTTATTCAACAAACGGAACCAAAAGATCGCACACAATATAAAAAACATAATATTAATTCTCGCTCTTTTTTTATCCAATTTCGATAAGATAATTGGATTCTTCCATTTTGCGTTTAGACGTTTTCATAACGGCCAGATCGATCGAATACGTGACCGATTCGAGCTACGAATATTTTTTATAGTTCGATTCGTAACGCCAGCGACACCGATGGTCATGGAGTTTAGTCCACGCTAAATTCAAAACTCAATTTCGAGTAGACTGCTCGTTTCTTATGTGATTGTCCTTGGCTTCCGCGTCTCTCCCGGGTAAAAGCGTTTTTTTTTGAAAGGCTAAATTATTGGGACCATGGTCTTTCATATTGTTTCCCATTGGACTGAACGTTTGTAGTTTAACCGGTTTTTAGCTGAATGTACAATAAGTTTTAGAGACATTAATTATTAACTGAGGTTTATATGAATTTCGATATCGGTAAACAAAATAACGTTTTTATTAAATAATAATTTATTACTTTTAGAAGATAAACTAAATGTTTGGAATTTGAAAGATTGTATTTTAACAACTTCAAGAGAATACAGTATATTTGACCCATAATGCATTTAATAAACAAATAATTTCTTAATTATAGATATATTCAATAATTAATAACTAGTTATATCCAAGGTATACATCAAAGAAACTTACATACATCTAAATATAATATACAACAACCTAATCACTCTTTGCTTCTGAAGCTTCTACCTTCACTTAACAATATAATTCACTTTTTTAAAGTTTTCCAATAAGAGCGTCAGAAATTTGAAACGTAATAACGGAAAAACTGTTGGAAATGTAAATTCACACTGACGATTCACTATGTGTTAATACACAATTCAATTGAGCTATCTCCTCTCTCAGTAGGAAGACGATCCCCACTTTGCGGAAAAATAATCTTTTCCGTCGAAACGCACTTCCTGCTTAATGGGTTTGTGAACAAACATAACTGCAGAATTTGGCCTGATCAAAATCGTCAAGTGATTTAGGAGTTACTTCTTTATCCTCAAAAAGTCACTGTTTGGTGCAGTTTTTGGGCTGAATGAGTAATAGGACTTTATTTTATTGAAGACGATGATGGAAATCATGTTAATGTTAATAACCTTATAGGACTCTGGTGACAGAATATTTTGAACAAGACGGTGCGACATTTTGCAAGGGCGATTTATTGCAAGAAACGTTTCTTGAACGCGTTATTCCGCGAAATAGTAATGTAACCATAAAGTAAACTGACTACCAAGTTTATGCGATCTCACGCTACTAGATTATTTTTTGTGAGGTTATGCTAAATCTTTCATTTACAGAAATAACCCCCGACAATTTTGAGCTTAAACGATAGATTTAGGCCACTATTGAAAATATAACACGAAAATGTGCGAAAAAGTAATCGAAAATTGGGTTTCCAGAATGCCTGAAACTGAGGTTTATATTAATTTCCATATCGGCAAACAAAATAACGTTTTCATTAAATAATAATTTATTACTTCTAGAAGATAAACTAAATATTTGGAATTTGAAAGATCGTATTTTAATAACTTCAAGAGATTACAGTATAGCTGATCCATAAAATCTTTCACACGCATAATGCATATAATAAACAAATAATTTGTTAATTATTAATATATTCAATAATTAGCGCTAAATTAATATTCAATGCTAAATCTTTGATTTACAGAAATAAACCCCAGACAAGTCTTAACCTTAAACGAAACATTTAGGCCACTATGGAAAATATACCACGCGATATGGGTGAAAAAGTAATCGAAAATTGGGTTTCCAGAATGTCTTCCCCCAGACGAAGCCGAGGGGAACATTTGAAAGAGAATTATTTTCAAAACATAATGGCATTATATGGATAACCCTTTATTTGCACTGTTAAGCTAATTGTAAGATAAATCACAATCACCTTTCATTATGCACTTCATCATTGCAGAAGATGCTCTAGACGACCAAGAAGAACTTTAGACCGAGAGGATAGGGTACTGAGATTGCTTGTTCTTAGGGACTGACGAAGTATTGAGTTGATGCAAAAGTTCGTCTCGATTTTGGTGCTAGGTAGCATCGCAAAACCAAAAAAATATTTACATCACTCGTGTACAGTTTTAATGTTGATTGACACAAATAATTTCAACGAGTACTTACAAAAAAATTATGTTATTTGGTTGTTTTTTAATTCTGTTAAGCATTCAAACTGCCAAAAAATAAGGAGCACACAGGTAGACATGATTTTTGTAACATTGCTGAGAATGATCTTTTTGCGTAGTCATTAAACCCCTTTTTACATAAATGGAGTAGCACGTCCCATTTTTCCCAAGTACCTGCTTCTCCTTTATAACATAACGATATTGAAATTATTTGTACTTGACTTTGGACAGGACAATGTAGGCATTACCCCAGGACCGTAGAGGGGGTATTTGCACAGTATTCTACGAGCCTTTAAGTTACGATCAGTTTTATTGTTTTCTATAGTTCAGTTTATTTCTGTCCCGTTTACAGTATAGTCAAGTGTTTATGTCGATTTTATATAAAAAGGCATTCTAGTCATCTAGTTATCGATTTTGCAAAAATCCAGCGTATAAGTTTTGTTATATTTGTGGACGATTTAATTTAATGTCACAAGCTAGATCTATATCCGAAGAAAGCCTATCTTTTATATTTTAAGTGCCAAATTGGAGATCAAGATAAAAGTTGGTCTCCCTATGTTTGCTGTGTGAGTTGTCACGTAAATGTATCACTAAAACAGAAGGGATTTTAAAAAAGCAATTTTTTACACTTAGGCCATTTCATCAGAGCCAGGAACTACCGGTACCGATTGCGCCTTAAACCTGGACAACACGTTTCTCGGTGATTCTAATTCTTCATCAGGATCTGATCCACAATTTCCTGAGAACAGCAGTTGCGACCCTACATTTTTAATAACTACCAGTGAACCTCATTTAATAACTCATAATTAATTAAATAATTTGGTACGTGACCTAGGGGTTTCAAAATAAAAATCAGAACTTCTTGGTTCCAGACAGTGGAATCTGTTAAAAATGCAAGTGTTTCACTTTACTGAAAACGAAATGGAACATTCTCAAGTTTTTATAAAATGGATGGATCGCTATGGGTCTGTGGTAATATTGATGGGTTAATGAATGAGCTTAATTTGAAACATGTACCTTCCGAGTGACGTATTTTCATAGATTCGTCGAAATAAAACCTAAAAGCAGTCTTGCTTCATAATGGAAACAAAAACCCATCTATTCATTTATCTAATTTAGTGGCAATGAAAGAAACCTATGACAACTAATCATACTAAATCGCGTTAAAAATGAACAACATCAGTGGGATATTTGTGGCGATTTAAAAGTGATAACATGGATTTCAAGGGGGTTTTACAAAGTATTTGTGTTTTTTGACTATCGGACAGCAGGGCAACAAAAGAACATTGCAGTAAGAAAGATTGGCTTCATTCAAAGAAAGCCGTGGCCATCAAAGAACGCCATGGTCAAAGAATGGTTTCATGTACCTAAAAGAAATACTTCCTTAATAAAGTGATGCAAAAATAAAAGAAGGCATATTTATTAGACTTCAAATTAGGAAGCTTCTAGGTGATTTCCGTTTTCAGAAAAATTAATTGAAAAGAAACTGGCAGTTTCGAAATATTTTGTAAGTGTAGGGAAAGGATTTCTGGGTAACAAGTAAGATGAAAACTATAAAAACCTCATAGATTAACTTTTAAAAGCCTTTGAAATACTAGGGTGTTACGTGTCCTTAAAAAAGCATTTTTTTACACTACCATTTAGATTTTTTTCCGGAAAATTTAGGTGCAATAAGCGACTAACAAGGAGAAAGGTTTCACCAGGACATCAGAACGATGAAAGCAAGATACCAGGGACGCTGGAACCCATCTCTGTTGGTGCGACTACTGGTGGGTTTTAAAGAGATGATGCTACAGAACACAAGAGGAAAGTTTTTGTCGCTGTATGACATCTCATGTAATATATTTTTTATTTACATAATCCTCAGTAATGTCTTTGCATAGATTTACCTTCTTTTTACATGTTTATATTAAATAAATATTAGATTGTAAAAATATGTCGCCTCCTTTTTTTTCCACCATCGACCCCTCTGTAACAAAAAAAACTGTACGTGTTACAGTAATTAGACTATCATTTTTGGATTTAGGACTACCTAAAACACTTCATATACACCTATTTTCATCAATGTTACCTCAAGAAAGTTTAAATTTGTTGACTTGTGGCATTTTCGACATATATTATTTTATTAAAAATTATAAGCGATACATCACATTCTAAACAATTTCGGCTGATCGTTAGAACGTGGCTGATTAAAACGATATATTGGCGTTAATTGAAAGTGATCAGCACAAATCAACTCGAAAGATCGGAGACATTTTTGGAATCAACCAGTCAACACCGCCAAGGCGATTACATCAACTTGCACTAGTGAGCAAGGCCGTATATGAATGCCGAATTAGTAGTGAATCACTATTGAAGCGCAACGAAATCGACCTAATAAAGCGGATGGTTAGAATTAATAAAAAATTAATTGTGTATCATATTGTTAAACGTAAGAGATCACGGTGCAAGCGCGGAGATGTCTCTTAACCCTCAAGCGGTCGCACTTGATGCATTTTCGGTCATAAAATCTTACATCTACTTCACAAGTATTTCCCATCTTTAGTAGCTTCTTAAGCTTGATCTACACCAGTAAACTTTTGCGTGTGTGCTGAATTTATTGGAACAATTTATTTGAATTATCTGGTGGACAACAGATGGTTCGTGTGCGTGCTGTACGGCGACAATATTTGTGTGTGTCTGTATGCGTCAGAGCGTCTACATTGCCGCGCAGGCACACCACATACCACACATACAGCCCGTACAACGCAAATTTATATTGATGTGGACCCAGCTTTATAGGCTCACCACGTAGACAAAAGACTATATCCCCCCTACCTGCGCGCGGTCATTATAGTACAGATAGCATTTGTTTTAGTCGTAGGTCGTAGCGTAAACGCTGAATAGTTTACGCGCGCCCAAAATCTAAGGAATTGTGTGATTGTTAGGTTGTATATTGTATATAGTTTGAATTTTTCTATTTTTTATTATTAAAATTGGCTCGTAGGCGAAGACCAACTAGTGAAATTGGCAAAAACGTATTCGACGTCAAGAAAAAGAAATCTTTTGACGCTTTTTTCGTTTTCTAGATATTACAGAAATAAACGGCATGGTAATTTTGAGGACAAATAAAGTAGTTATAAAAAAGGCGAAATTATTTACGTCAATTGAGAATGCAGCTGATAAAAGAGAGTGTAGAGAGAAGAACTACGATGGTCACAATAGCTAAAATGGACCTTCCGAGAAAACTCAAAAGAAAAATTATGGACCATTTAAGTGACGGAAACTCATGAAACTCATGTAACAGGCATACGTTCCAGTGCATGCAGAGGAGCTTGCAAAATATATCCTGCTAAAAAGAAGAGACAATCCAAGACACAATCTGCAGCTTGTCTGAGGAATATTTGCCGAGACTCACTACATTCATTTCCAATGAATGTTACCGTGATAAAGAGACTGATGATGAAGAAAACTAAACCTAAGATAACGAATTAACTACGTGTAGATAATAAAAATTTGTGTTACTGTTTCATTGATTTCATTATCAAACTTGTTAATTTTATAAATTTGATTTTAGTTTACGTTTAAGTAAAAGTTACGCTGCTAAAATGTTTCCTAATCAAATAATTAAACTTAAAAGATAAATACAGCTAAATAATAAAAATTGCTGTATTTTTGATTACTTGATCTCGCCAAAGTGTAATTTTATTATATTTAAATTAAATTTCTGTTCCCAAATTGTTTTCTAATTTAAAGTGAATGTGTCTAAATAAATAAAATGTGATAGATAAACAAGTTTTTTAAAAAATTGTCTTCTAAATCCCAAAAATATTTAATAGGTCCACGAGAGGTCATAAGTTACGCGCGACCGCTGCCGTAATAAATGACCGCGCGCCCGCTTGAAGCAGTTAAAGCAGATCAAAATCCTGTTTGTATCCGAAGGTTATGCTATGCATTTGGTGGGACTGGAAGGTAATTTTGTTACGACCTGTTATCTTAAAAACCAAACTATTAACTCGGAGCAATACAGTTCACAACTATGTGGATTAAAGCGAACAATCGACAAGGGACCTGAATTAGCCAACCGAAAGGGCAAGGTAATAACAACTTGACTGGGATATTTTGTTCTATCGACCGTATTATCTCGACCTTGCTCCCTTCAACTACTTAGCTTCAAAACAGCTTAGATGGTAAAAACTTTATTTCCTTGAAAGAGTTGAAAAATCACTCGGGTCAGTTATTTAGCCAGAACTTTGATAAGCGCGGGATTATACAGATACCGGAGAGATGAAAAAAGGTTATCGAACAAAGTGGCAGCACATATAAAAATTTCTTCAATTTTTCTCAAAAAATGGGACGATCTTTTGGATTAATCTAATATTATAAGGTTGGTGGAAAACGTCTTTTTGGCAATGATAGGCCAAATAATAATACTTTGTATATATTTTTCGTTCCGTTTGGGTTCATTTTCTATTGTTAAATTAATACTGTCTCTCCCTAATTGGCATAGTGCCCACACATTTAAAAAGTGTAATCTACGAGCCAATTAGGATGAAAAGTGAAAGGATCGTTTCTACTTATAAATCTGCGATAATCGTAGACGAGCCTGTAGACAATAAATTCTGTTTTGGAATGATAATAATTAAAACACTTGATATTTGTTTCACAATACATTCAAGATATTCTCTGACATGTTTCGGCCTCGCGACCATTCTCTAAGGGAGTTATGTAAAAACTTTTTTTTTATTTATACATATCTCTCTTTGAGAATAGTCGCGAGGCCAAAACATGTCAGAGAATTTCTTGAATATATCGTGAAACAAATACCAAGTTTTTTAAATATTATAATTGTTACTATGTTTCACCAAAAGCAAACCGCGCAATCGATCGAAACTTCTATTTTGGAGTTTGCTGTGGAACGGAGACATGGTTTATTCATGTATTCCCAGAACTTCTTCAACTTATATTTCCTTCTTCCCCTTTGAGCTATTGAAATGTCGACAGACTGGTACTGCTCCCTTTTAACACCTTTTCAACATCTACTTGAAGCCTTACAAGTTGCTAGAAATCTCCCTCAGAAGTCTATTAATCGTAGAGATAGATCATTAGAGCTTAAGCGGATTTTATCTATAAATAAAAAAAGGAAAATTTACAAATATTTATTCACAATATTGAAATCATAGCACAAATGTTATTGCATATGTTAGGAATTAACTTGTTGTTACTTGTTATAAAGTAAGTGCTTACCACAATCTCCAGAATGCTAAATTGTCTTTTACAAACATTTTAGTTATCTATGCATATTACATATAAATATTTTAAAATTATACAAAATATTCAAAGGTGTATAATACCTAGAGAATACCTTTCTTCATTTCCTAAACACATCAAATTCTTAACAAATCTGGAGCCTTGCCAGAACAAGGGGTCAATAGAACAATGACGATCGCAAGAAAGATGGTTGAATAACTGTTATCGCCGACGTGCAGAGTTTTTAGCAGAAAGATCCGACTGTCCACCTAATAGCAACCAAGTTTGGCAAGACGTCGTATCTTAGCATATTGCAAGTACCTCGTAATTCCAAAGGCCGTACCGGTATCATAAAGAAATCTCATTCCCAGAAAGTATAGGAGGGCATCATATCCACACAACTACAAACTTCTGAGTAAATAGTTTGCCTATACTACAAATATCGTTAATACGATTTTTAGATTGTAATTTCTCCCAAAATCATGGAAGCATTCCCTTATAACTGTCATTCCTAAACCCTAGCTCCCTTTCAAATAACAGGATGATTAACCTAAACAGTTTCCTTTCAGCAAGATAGACTATCTCAAATGAAAAGTTCAGGTTCCGAGTGAGACATTCCTTCAATAGGATTACCGACTAATTTTACTTCTTGATACAAATATTCTTAATATCAGGAAAGTATTTAAAGAAATATTACAAAAGTGGCTCATTGGCGACTTTCTGAAAGGTACATGCTTCTCAGTAAACATTAAAACGACTCTTTTCCAATGGAGGTCCACTCAGTCGGGAATTCCCATGGTCGCCTCCTTACATTGACCTTGTTTAACCTTCACATAAAAAAATACCGGAAGTCATGAGATAATAGTTTGGTAACACCCTACGTCAACTAAAATAATCCCCAACAAGGATATTTCAAGCAATAAAAATATAACATGCTTGTTACAGAAAATAAGTATAAATAATAATAATAATAACAGTATAATTATAAATGATAATAATAGCAGGACAATACATTCAAAGATAAAATTACTCACTAATCGACCAATAATTGACATTAGATATGAAGAGTTTTCTAATAAGACTGTCAGAACTTTGAAACGTAACAGCGGCAACACTTTGAAATGTAGATGTCACTTATAGATTGCTGTATTCAGTACATTGTGTTAATCATCCATAGGAAGATAAAGGATTCAACAGAGCACAGAAATTATTCGTATCTACCATCAAACTGGCGACCCCCACTTTGGCAAAAAAATAACATAAGTCAACAAATTTAAACTTTTTTGAGGTAACATTGATGAAAATAGATGTATATGAAGTATTTTACGTACAGTTTTTTTTGTTACAGGGAGTAGGTGGTGGAGAAAAAAATAGTTGATATGTTTTTACAATTTAATATTTATTTAATATAAACATGTAAAACGTGTTAAATCTATGTAAAGACATTATTGAAGATTATGTAAATAAAAAATATATTAAATGAGATTTAATGCTTTCATCGTCCTGATGTCCTGGTGAAACCTTTTCTTGTTCGTCGCTTACGACACTCAAATTTTTCGAAAAAATCCAAATGGGAGTGAAAAAATGCATTTTAAGGATATGCGACATCCTAGTATTTCATAGGCTTTCAAGAGTTCATCAATTAGGTTTTTATAGTTTTCATCAATCTTGTTGCCCAGAAATCCTTTCACTACACTTACAAAATACTTCCAAGCGGCCAATTCCTTTGCATTTTTCTTGAAAACGAAAATCACCCAGAAAATTTCTTATTTGAGGTGTAATAAATATGCTTTATTTTAGTTTTGCATCACTTAATTGAGAAAATATTTCTTATATGTGCTTGAAACCATTCTCTTCTTTGTCCATGGCTTTCTTTCTTGTCACAAAGTTTTTCATTAGTCCAAGCTTAATATGGAGAGGCGAAAGAAGCACCTTTTTTGGGTTAACAAGGTGGGCATATTTTATGTTTGAAGTATGAGGTTCAAAATAAGTTTTATGACGCCAATCTTTCTTACTGTAATGTTGTTTTGTTACCCTACTGTCCCATAGACACAAAAAATAACAGCAAACTTAGTAAAATCCCCTTGAAGCCTTAGCAATATACATATCACTTTTAAATCCCCCACAAACGTTCCTCTGATACTGTTCATATTTATCGCGATTTAGTATTCTTGTTAAGTTGTCGTAGGCTAATTTCATTGTCACTGAATGGGTTAAAGGAATAGATCCATTACGGAGCAAGTCTGGTTTTAGGTTATATTTCGACCTATCTATGAAAATACGCTATTCGGAAGGTACGTGTTCCATATTAAGCTCATTCATAGGACCATCAATGCCACAACACACACATAGCGATCCTTCCACTTTATAAAAACTTGAGAATGTAACATTCCGTTTTCAGTAAAGTGAAACACTTGCATTTTTATCTAACAGGTTCCACTGTCTGGAACCAAGAAGTTCCGATTTTTGTTTTGACAACCCCAGGTCAGGTACCAAATCATTTAATTTATTCTGAGTTATTAAGTAAGTTTAACTGGGTAGTTGGTCTTAGGTCACAACTGCTGTTCTCAGGAAGTTGTGGAGCAGATCCTGATAAAGAATTAGAATCACCGGGAAACATGTTATTCGGGTTTAAAGGCGCAATCAATACCGGTAGTTCCTGGCCATGAGGAACTGGCCTAAGTGCAGAAGGTAAATTTGGATACTGAATTTTGTCCCTCTGCTTTTTTGAAATCCTTTTAGTGTTAGTGATCCAAAGTGACAATCACTTACATGGTTAGTAGGTTCTCTCCACCCCATAGAAACAGCAAACTGCATAGAATTTTTCTTGCGATGCATCCACTGCACTAAATTTATGTGACAACTCACACAGCAAACATGAGGAGCCCAACTTTTATCCTTATCTTCAATTTGGCACTTAAAATATAAAAGGTAGGCTTTTTGACCTCCTCTGATATAGATCTAGCTTGTGACTAAAATAAATAGATTTTTGCAAAATTGACGACTAACCATTTTATATAAAATTGACTTAAACACTTGACTGTTCTGTAAACGAGGCAGAAACAAATGAAACTATAGAAACAATAAAAGTGCTCTTAAAGGTTCGCAGAATACTGTGAAAATACCCCCTCTACGGTCTTATGGTAGTTACTATATTGTCCAGTCCAAATCAGGTACAAATAATTTCAATGACCCATGATATAAAGGAGAAGCGTGGGCCGAGAACATTGTGCCGCATTTTAAAGTTCTGACACTCTTATTGGACAACCCTTTATAATAGAAAAATGGTGGTGTATTATGTTGGATTTTTAGAGTTATTTTGAATTTTAATCAGCTAAACCAATTTATCAGCAAACTTTGCTTGTCAAAAGATAAAGTAAGCAACAATGCCACGCCCCGTAAGTCTTTAACAGTTCGGAGATAATTTTTTATATTGTCAAATAAACAATACGAATTGTTAATACCACGCAAAATGTTGGTTTAATCATCCAAATAAATTTTGTCGCCTTCCAAATATTTGAAGCGATGACACTTATCCAGCGAATAATCCAGTCGTCAAAGACTTCTTATAGAGTTATTATAGACTCTCCGAGACTGAAAGCTTGATGTTCCACGAAGTAGAAATTTACGTCTGAGAAACAATAAAAATGACATGGAGCCATATCTATCGAGTACGGTATTACGTAACATTATCATTATGTGATACAATCATTATGTGATGTACAATTCACGAATTGTTCTTTCACAAATCTGGCCTTTTCTGGCGAACATTCCGCATGTGGACTTTGACGTATTTATTTCTTGCACCTTCAGAACAAGTCGTGTCGCGAAATCGTGGGCAACACACCATAAATTTGTAATAAACAATATTGTGTATTTGTAACAGCTGCAAAAAAACAAACTGATCCACTGATAGCATCAAACTCTATGTAACAATTAAGTATATTGGTATCAACTAATACGAGAGTTGCTATTTATGTATCCGGAATTGGCAATAATGATGTTGCTAGGCGCCATTTGACATATACACCGTAAAGTTTGTCATTGTTGATTGTATACGTACTGAGAACGATTTGTCATGTGGGTGCTATTTGTGTTGTTTAGTGGCTTGAAAATTTGATATCAGTCAAAAAATTTAATTAAATGATAAGAATTTTTGTACGTTGATTTAGTACGGCTTTCGACGTGGATTATCGCATCAACAGTGCATTGATCAACTCACTTCGACTTTCTGCGATGAAGTACCATCTCAAGTGCTCACTCACTGATGAATTTAAAGAAAGTCGTCCAAAATCGGTTGTTGTGCCAGTATACATCCATAATGTGTGCGAACTGATAAAGCAAGATTATCATGTGACATACCGTGAGATTGAGCCATCCCTAGGCATTAGTATGATAAGCATACACAAAATTTTTCATGAACATTTAGCCGTGAAAAAGATTTGTGCGCGTTGGATTCCGCATAATTTGACAATCGCTCAAAAAAAGGCTCGTGTGGATTTGTGCAAAGAAATGCTCAAAAAATACAATCGTGGTGCGTCAAAAGCCGTGTATAACATCTCCACAGATGACGAATATTGGATCTATGCGTATGAGCCCGAAAGTAAACAACAATCGACTGTATGGATCATTCAAAATGAGCCAAACCCGTCTGTTTTTTTTGGAATAAATAGGCATGTGGCTACAGTGCCACTAGAGAATCGTAGAACAGTCAATTCTGCATGGTACACAACCATTTGTTTGCCAGAAGTCTGAAAAAATAAGAAAAAACTCTCAGCGCCGCAAAAACTATTCACCATTTAAACAAGAAAATCAGTACGTGTGCCGCAAATGCTCTTTTACTCAAAAATCGACAAGTTTACCACACGAAAAAAATATGACGCTAACTCGAAATCGTTAGCGAGCTTTCACATATCGGACCAAACAACTCAATATTTGACCGGTCAAAATATCGAATTGATGGGTACACAGTGCAGTCCTGATTTAGCACCCAGTGATTTATTTTTGTTCTCGTCTGTGAAGAATAAACTACGTATGTGGTCAACGATTTTCGACGCCAGAAGAAGCGGTTGACACGTTCAAAATGTATGTTTTGGAGATATCACAATCGGAATGGAAAAAATGCTATGAAAAATTATTCAAACTTATGCAAAAGTGTATCGATCATGACGGAGAATATTTTGAAAAACAATAAACCCATTTTCAATGATAAATATTTGATTTTATTTATAATTCCGGATATATAAATGGCAACCCACGTAGTAACAATTGTTTATTCACATCTTTGGCGTGAGCTTTTTATATGAATTGGTTCTTCGCCGTCAAACCGGTTTTATGCCTTTACAAATGGGGCCTAGAGAAACTGTATAGATGATAAGAGGTTGTAATATAAAAAAACCAAACGAATTTATATCCCTCCCCTTTTAATATCATTTTGTTTTTTTTTATTTTATAACATTTTTAAGGCATCATTAATGATTACTAGACCTGGTTTAAAGATATTTTAGGTTGTATAGCTAAAGAAACTAAATAAGAAAATAAATTTAAATTTTAAATCAAAATTGGGAAATACCTAATATGTGGTTGGTATGCTTTTGAATATTTTCACACAATAGGCGTAGAGACAAAATTTGAAAAATAAACATATTTAATATATAAAGCAGAAGTAGGTCAACGAGAATATGAATTACTGTTCCGGATAAACTGGACTATAAGATAATAAGAAAATTTAGATGCAATTGTTTTCTATAAAGTTGTGTTCCGTTAAAATGATGAGAATTTTTAACCACGAATATCACATGTCGTTATCGCATTATTATTTTAAACAGGAGACTTAACTTTTTATTTCATTGTTCCTTCTTTGGAATAGTTCCAGCTTATTGTCACTATAATAATTTTGTATATCTGAATAAAATTATCGTTAAAAAGTCCTAAAATGTATATTGTTTTATACAAGGTTATAAGAAAGTTTCTATTTCATTGGCTCACTGCGCAAACCTAACAACTGTGAGAGGGCGCGGGGCACGTCAATCGATAGCCCCACATTTAGGAATTTAGTCGGTATAGGGCGTTTTTCGGGAGCAGACCGTGCATTGTGTGTGCGAGAATTTTACAAAAACAATGATTCGGCCACTGTAGCACAGAAAAAGTACTGAGTCGTCGTGGTTTGCGTCACATTAAAGAGTATGCCAAGTCTTCGCCTCTTCAGGAAATGGGTTAAGAAATTTGAAGAAACCGGTTCAATTATGGATAAACGTAAGTCTGGGCGACCAAGGTCATGATGAAGTGCGTAAGCGAGCGCATGCTTTAAATGGGCCTCGATCATCATTGCACCGCATTCTGCGCAAGGATTTAAAACTGTACCCATACAAAATTTAACTGGCGCAAGAGTTAAAGCCCCCAAGATGCCAATCAGAAGCTTCAATTCGTTAATCAGGTATCTGAGCGTTTTGCAACATTCAACAGATTGAGGCTCATTTTAATTTTCAGATGAGGCTCATTTTAATTTTAACGGTCATATAAATAAACAGAACTGTCGTTACTGCAGTGCAACGAACTCGAAACGCAGGCATCAAAAACCCCTACATTCGCCTCAAGTGTCTGTATGAGCTGCAATGTCAGCGCGAGGAATAATCGGCTAGTACTTTTTTGGAAAGCGGCAGGGGACAAGCGCAGTTAACGTCAATTCAAAGCGTTATGTGCAAAACTTTGCTGGTTATAATCTAAGAACATGGTTTCAGAAGGACGGAGCAACGTCACACACTTCCAACACGTATCTGCCTCCAAGTTCGTGAAATTTTCCCAAACAAATTGATCTCCAGGAGAGGTGACATAAATTGGCCTCCACGTAGTCCTGATTTGAACCCTATAGACTTTATCTTGTGGGGCTATTTCAAATCGAAAGTTTAATCAACCCGGTCAATAAACCAGGTTCTTTGGTGAAGTTAAAAGAAAACATCCGACATGAAATGGCAGTGATTCCAGACATTATGAGCCGAGCCGTCCTAAGGAATTTTGCTGTTCGTTTAAATGAGTGTTGTGAGCGTGAAGATTGACATTTAGATGACATTATCTTAAAATGTGTATTTCAATAATTAATAAAAGATTTTTTTATGGACGTCTCTCTTTTATTTATATCGCTATATCAAATAGAAATTTTCTTTTGGGACACCTTGTATTACAATGTTTATATTATTATATTGATCATAGTCTTTTGAAATATATATTACTGTTAATAATTTCAATCGCCACTTTAGTTTTCAGTAGAACAGTCCAGTGAAATCGCCCACATACTCATTATGGCATTATTGAATATGAAAATGCCGTCTAATAATTAACCCTCTTAAATTCACATTCAGAAGTTTCATTTAATAATAATCAGTCATTGCAGAAATATCCACATCAATTGGTTTGCCTCAAATGATTGATTGAAAATCTACCCCCAACAGCAGCCTAAAGTTGGCAATGAGGAAGGAGAATATATACAATATATTACGAATATATACATACAAATTGGTGCAATATTAGATGACAGGTTTGGATTAAATCAGATTCATGGATCTTAGAAAACCTACCCCTTTCGTCGGAAATTACTGCAAAAGGTTCTGTAAAGAATTAAAAGAAACATTCAGTCGCAGTCAAAATGTTAGACACGCTTGAACAATTATTTTTCAAGACTTTTCAAAATAACGTACTAATATGAAAACTGCTATAAAGTTAATTTTTACATCAAGCTTACAACACACCCTCAGATTTATAGGAAGGAGGAAAGTTAACAAGATAAAAATATAAACAAGCAACATTTTAATATTTGGTGGTCTTTCCATCGCCTTTTATTACATTTAAAATTCTGTTTGGTAATGAATTACATAACTGATTTATTGTTTGGTGTGGAATTTCTTCCCATGAAGCCTGAATAGCACTTTTCAAATCTTCCATATTTGTAAATTGTCTTGATCCACTCTAAACTAGTCTTGAAAGCATCCCCCGAGATATTTTCAATGATATTCACATGTGGAGAGACAGCAGGCTAGTCCAATTTTGAAATATTATTTTGCTAGCACTAACCCGTTACAATTTTTGCTGAAAGAATAGGGGCGTTATCTTGTTGAAACACCAACGAAGCTTCACGCACATCATTAAAAGACAACTTGTTCTAATAATTTTTTATATTATTTAGAGCTAATTTGAGGAGAAAGAAACATTAAGTTACCATTTCTTTTTGTAGCTAATAGTCCTCTAAACCATGACACTCCCTCTTCCCATTTGCCGTCTCGATAAAAGTTTGTCTTCCTTCCAGAGGTCATGAAAATGAAAGCAAAAACCATCAGGGCCATCCAATTTGAGGTCATTGGGTAAAATTTGTGGCGAGTATTTAATGCTGGTTTCCTTTTAAATTTTTCTCTTAGAATATTTTCAATTTTTTTTTAATAATCTTTGCCCATTCCTAACTCTTGTTTGCCTTTTAGCTTCCTCAACAATTGCTCTCTCGACGTTTTTTGACTATTTTTTTCTTCTTGAGGCGCCTTTAAATGATGAATCCTATATATCTCGTCAAATCGAATCAACTTGGCAACGGATGAAAAACTTCGATTCAATATAATTTAAACTCACCCCGTTTACATGTAACAAAAAATGAATCGCCATAATAAATTTTCGCCATTTTCCATAATAAATAACAAACTTTTAACTTTTTTTATACAAATGCACAAGATTAAACTGATGAATAACTGAACTAAACACAGCAACAAACCTCAAAAAATTTTACTAATTGTTTTTTTTTACTCTGATCCTTTTTCCTATTATTTTAACTTGTATTTGAAATAAATTAAAAAAAAAAGACTAAAACAGTACAATAAAACCAAATTATATTTAAATGTTTTCAAAATTTCTATGGCCTATGTAATAATTTGACACTGAGAATACATTAACAGATCCAATAACATCGAAATCATCAGAATTGTTCATTTACAGATTTTTGCTGAGAACCTCGTTGAGCATCGTTCACAGCCTTTTTACTTTTGTATCTAAATTTTATTCAGTCAATAAACCTACTGATCGACAAGACACCAATCTAGAAACTTCTCATTGGATTATGTTAATAGTGTTATTTCTTTATCAATTTTACAGACATAATTTCTTAGTACACCCCGCATCAAATATTCAAAGACTTGGCTTGCATCCAAAAAGGCAGCTATGAAGTAATTTTTCTGTTCAGAGCTTGGTAGATGGCATCGACTACTCTGTGTATCTGTTTAACAGTACTATGTTTATGTTTAAACCCAAACTGATGCTACGATGCTTACACAACATATGGTGTAATCCTTTTTAAAAGTAGCTTTTCTAAAAGTTTGCTTAGAATGGGAAGGGGGCTAATAGATCTGAAGGAGGTAATGTCGTTAGGAGATTTCACGGGTTTAGGGATGACGGTGACTTGGGTTACTTTCCATTGTGCTGGAAAGTAGCCGAGGCGGACTAGAGTAATTCAAATTTAATAAAACACATGGAGT
Source organism: Cosmopolites sordidus (assembly GCA_031761425.1). Classification (NCBI taxonomy): domain Eukaryota; kingdom Metazoa; phylum Arthropoda; class Insecta; order Coleoptera; family Curculionidae; genus Cosmopolites; species Cosmopolites sordidus. The sequence goes on from JARFXV010001398.1 coordinate 327,012, forward strand.
AAAATTTGATCTGGCGCCTCCACCAATGAATATATTCTATTGAATATTGAATCTATTCTTCATTTCAGTAGTCTAGTATATAAACTTAAAAATATTTAAATATTGTATTTGTTTGTTATTTTATGTAGAAAAAAATTGGTAAAACGAAAATTTTAATTCAAATTTTCCCTCAGGTTATTTGATCAAAAGGGAATATTAATTTTTAAGTTAAAATGTACATATGAAAGACTATATATATGTATGTATGTATATATATATATATATATATATATATATATATATATATATATATATATATATATATATATATATATATATATATATATATAAGAAACAATTAATTCATTTTGATTCCACAAAAGAAAATGATATAAGGCACACCTATACTGGTATTTTTTATCATAAACTGATTAGCAAACTGTCTTACACTACAATAAATTGATTAATTTGATAATAAATAATTATTAAGAAATAAATATTATTTTACAATGGGCAAATTCTGAATTGAATGAAACTTGATTTTCTGTTTTGGAGATTGTCAATAAGAATAAATAGTGTGATCAAATTAGTGAAATAAAAAACAGGTTAAAATAGATTAACCCAATAATAATTAACCAACCTAACCAAAAGATTAATTGATAAAATTGATTAATTTGATAAATAATTATTAAGAAATAGATATTATTTTACAATAATGGTTTATCCAAATATCAAATTCTAAACTGAATGAAACTAACTTGAATTTTCTGTTTTGAAGATTGTTAATTAGAACAAATAGTAAGATCAAATTAGTGAAATATTAAATAGGTTGAAATAGATTAACTAAAAAAACCAAAAGATGAACATGCATCTTATTTTTATGTCCTAAATATTTTAGCTATATTTCTTTAGAGATTTATTCACAGAAATAGTTTCACTCGTATGATTCCATTATAAATATCTTAAAGATAAGGTCAAACAAACATATCCTTGGAAAAAGTAACATATTGTAATAAATAACTATATTATTGATCTTTGGTATTGACCAATTCTCAAATCCTACAATCTGAGTCAGTTTTGATCCTAATTAAAACATTATATAATTTAATCATAATCCAACATCAGTTAAAACAAACGCTATATTTATTAACTAACAACATATAATGTTTTGTTTTAAATTCAAATTTGTAGTAGTAAAAAATAATTTATTCATGTCACACGATAAAAATATTTGAGGCATGGTGAGGAGAGTAATTGATATTGATATAAAACATAAATAATCATGGATTCACATTTAAAAATCTAATTATTAATGCAAAAATAAAAACAAGTTTCGCCTGTTCCTAAAATATTTTAGTAGGTAATATAAAAAATTGCCAATGTATTTAGTGAAATACGTCGGAAATATTACAATATGTTTTGATGATGTCAGGTTATGACAATATAACGTAAACACAGGTTAAATTTAAATTCCAAATCATTAAAATGTTAGCATTACAAATTATCTCGTTTCGCGACTGAAAATATAAGTTCTTTCATATAGATACCATTAAATACATTAGAGTTTGTAATATTTGATTTTTAATGGTTTAATTCCGAAATCATCTATATAGTAAATGTTGAATTATTACAGTCGTTATAATTATTTATTAATAATAAATAATCAGATATAATATAAAATCCTGTTATATTTATAGCAATAAGAATATACTGAATAGCATGTCACTTGCTTTTATAACACATCAAATAGGTTTTGTATTGTAATAAATTTTATGCAAAACTAGAGTAATGTTGTATTATAAATATTAATTAAAGCTTCCCTACCTCATTGAAGGCCATATCGCTGAAGGTAGTTCGATGGCCTATGAGAGTTCACCTGTAAGGAGATGATAACAAACTTCTTGCAGTTCCAGGAATGTCTGGCTTAGATGCAACTATGTTTCAAAACCGTTGACACTTAATTTACCAAGATGCACTGTCGCAATTTAATGACAAAGTGAGTTATTTAATTCGAAAACATAGCAAACATCTGAAAATTTAAAAAATTGAAATAAAAACTCTTGTGTCCACGTTAAAATTGAAACACCGAAATTTCTCCGCACGAGTGGAAAGTGTTCGTCACTATTTCAAAGGAAAAATAACGCACTATTCGCAATACAGAATTAACCAAAAAATTTGCTTTTAGTAATCACAATATTTTTCCTGACATCTGATACCTTTCTCAAGTAGCGGACGCCATATTATATTTACTGTCAGAGAAGTGACGACGGAAGACGAGATGAGCCGAATGGAGACGAGCCTTAAATTAAAGAAAATCACACACGTTAGACTACTTTTAATTATTAAGTTTTAAATATGCAAAATAGTTTTTATTGGGAAGTTATCAGAAAGGATATATAGACATATAATTAACGAATTTTTCGGAAAATTATTTATGTGCATCAAAATTAACGACATGTTATAGATATTTTCTACGTGAAAATATAAAATATACTTTAAATTTGTATAAAATAAATGTAGTGTTATGGGTACACCTTTAATATACAAATGGATGATATTTTCTAATTCTTGTGGTATTTTTAGGTGTGATACAAATTTAATATTACCATTATTATATTCAATATTAAATCATATAATATAATTATAGCTTGACTATTGCTGAAAACAGAGATAGATTTGCTGTTGTCACTGAAAGCTAAGCAAGTGAATGTAGTTCCTAGTTGTTTGGTAATATATTAACAACTTTCAAATTATTTTGTTATATAGTGACTAAGCTTATGAAAAGATTTGTCCTTTATTAGGTCTTATAATTAGAAATACGAGATATTTTTAGGAAAAATACCTGATTCCTAAAACATTTAGGTGGTTTTTAAATATTAAACCAAATAATTTTTTCGAACTTGTTTTATGCAGAAATATATCCATCTATTCATTTAATAACTGTTTATTAACAGTATGCATGTTTAAAATGCGTCCGTAAATATTTTTTCTTTTTTTGTATTATTTTATATCTTCTTTTATAATAGGTGTTTGGGTTAATATTGTTGTTTTTTTCCGCAAAATTTGAGCACTTATTTCCATAACAAAATAAATTACCTTAATAATCAAAGTATTGGCCATCGTTAGTTATTACTTTTTCCCATCTTTTTGTAAAATAATGGATTCCGCGCCAAAAGAAGTGTTGGTTTTTTGAGGTCAACCATCCATCAAGTCAAATTTTCACTTGTTCGTAGAAAGTAAGTGTTGTTCTGAAAGTCCGTGCTGCATCGATTAAAAAAGTGGTTTTCCGAAGGGGCTAAGTCCGGTGAATGCGGCGGGTGCGGTAGGACGTTTTCCAAATAGTTTTGTACACATTTTGCAACACAATCGCTTGTACACAATCGCTAGTAATCGTTGCACCAGGTTTCAGCACTTTGTAATCACAGCTCCCCTACTGCAGCCTACCAAGTATACAGTAAAGCCTTCTTTCCATGTATATTGCGTACTGGTTGTGGTGTTGAAGGCTGGCCTGGGTCTATCCATGATAATTTGCGCTTTGGGTTGTGAAAATAGATCCACTTTTCATTACCTGTCACAACTTGATGCAGAAATCGTTTTCTTTTCTGTCTGGTTAGCAAAATTTCACAAGTGGTGGAGGAGCCTTTCAATGTCCCTCTCCTTCAATTCATATGGACCACCCCATTTTTCTTCTTTCTGGATCATTCGTAATGCGTGTAAACATTTGGAAATGATGGCTTGGGTAACATTCAATGCTTCTGGCAATTGTTCCAGCGTATGAGTTGAGTTTTCATCCAATAATGCTTGCAAATCTGCATCTTCAAACTTTTTCGGCTGCCCTGGACGCTCCTTGTCTTAGATCAAAAGTATAACTTTTAAAGCGTTTAAACCATCGTTCACAATTTTTTTTTGATTGGAGAATGTTTACCATACGCTTCAATCAACAATCGATAATTTTCAGTAGCCCATTTCAGTAGTATACACCAACAAATGTATTAGTAACGCCATCTCTTAGCAAAATCGACATTATTAACCGAAACACCTTTTATATATATATATATATATATATATATATATATATATATATATATATATATATATATATATATATATATATATATATATATATATATATAATTCTCCGCTTCTACGTTTTCGAATCACAATTTTTTCCCGTCGTATACTTATTTTAAAATGCCATCGTTCAGCTTCAAGACGAGGTATAATATATACGAGCTCTGTCTTAGCATATTGCCATTGCCAGTGAGCACATCTGAGGCACTGAGCATATTTTCGCCTTTGAACTGAAAACAACGTTTTGAGCTTTAAATTTTGATCTGAAGTCCAGAACAGCCAAAAAAGTGGATGATGAAGTATTGGAAGCACTGCTAGCAGAAAATCCCTGTCGTGCACACTAGTAACACCTCTAATCATTTTTAAACGTTAATACAAGCTAGGGAAAATTCAAAAGGAGAGTCGAAGGATCTCTTATGAACTCACAGCTGAGAATGACAGTAGACGGTTTGATGTTGTTGTGTCATTACATTCCAGATTCAAGAAAAAGAACTTCCTGAATAAGATTATAATCTCTGACAAAAAGTGGATCCTCTATGATAATCCAATGAGATGAAAATCATGGATTAATCCTGGTGAGCCATCAATCAATACCTCAAAACCAAATATTCGCGCTTAAAAAGTCTTGATGTGTAACACATCACTCAATAAGTTTGTAGGATGACATATAGATGGCGCCACTATTGACAAATCCATATGATTTTTAGGAAGTATTAACCTTCAAATGATACGTGTCAAAATTTCATGAAAATCTGAGATTTACTTCACAAGTTACAGTGGTTTTAGTGACACTACTCTTGTAATTTTGAAAACAATGGAATTATCTGAGTTTCGTTAGTTAATAAAGCATTGCTTTTTAGTGGGAAAAAATACCGTTCAAGCAAAGCAATGACTTGACAAGTGTTATTCGGACTCTGCTCCTTCGAGACAAATGGCAGATAAGTGGTTTGCTGATTTTAAATGCGGCCAATGACGCTGAATGCTCTAGTCGCCAAATTCGGCAGTTATTTCACAAAATATAAAAACAGTCCACAAAATAATGTTGGCCGATTGTAAATTGAAGTTACGTGAGATAGCTGACCCTTTAAAGATATCAAAAGGCAGTGTATTCACCATTTTGCTTGAACATTTGTCCATGAGAAAGCTCTGTTCGAAGTGGATAGCGCGTTTGCTCACAGTTGATCAAAAATAGCAACGCTTTGACGATTAAGTGCGCTGTTTGGAGCTGTTTCAGCGGAATAAAAAGGATTTTTTCATGCCACAATGGATGAAACATGGACCCATCACTGCACTCCACAGTCAAATCCGTAGTCAGCTGAGTGGCGAAACCCGCCCAAAGGGAACACAAACGCAAATGTCAGCTGGCAAGATTTTGGCATCCGTATTTTGGGATGCGCAAGATATTTTATTCATTGATTACCTTGACAAAGGAAGAACCATCAATAGCGAACATTATATGACATTATTGGTGTGGTTGAAGAAAGAAATTGCGAAAAACCGACCTCAAATGAAGAAGAAAAAAGTTTCATCAAGATAATGTACCGTGTCACAAGTTGCTCGCAACAATGACAAAATTGTATGAATTGCACTTTAAATTGCCTCCCCACCACCGTATTCTCCGTATCCACCGTACTCTCCGGATCTGTCTCCCAACGACTACTACCTGTTTGCATACCTAAAAAGAAAGCTCCAGGGCTCCAAAGAAGAAGTGATTACCGAAACTGAAGCCTATTATGAGGTCAAAGATAAATCGTTCTACAAAAAAGCATCGAAATGTTAAAGAAACGTTGGAATCAATCTATTACTCTTGAAGGAGACTATGTACATGAATGAATAAAGTCAAATTTTGAGCGATGTGCTATATAGAGGAATCAGCTTGGCGTCGTGAATTATTGTTGCCGATGCAGAGTTGCTCTAATCTGATCAAACGGTCACTGCTGAGCGTTATCAGCACGAACTGATTCGTGTTAGTAAAACTCTGGAAGTAAAAAGGTCTTATAATGGGAAGGGAGGAAGGGAAGTCATTTTGCTTCATGACGACGTACGGTTGCATAGAGCAAAAATGACTCTGGAAAATATCACCGAGTTGGGCTGGCAGATTTTATCACATACGATGCATTCTCCAGATTTCGCCCCTTTGAATTTTAATATCCCTAACATTACCTTGTTAATAACAGATTCTCATTTCTTGAGGAAATCTGGGTTTCGACATTTGCATGAAAGATAACGAAGGTGCATACAAAGCGAGGGAGATTACTTTGAAGATTAAGTTGGTTTTAGCTTTTTCGTAAATAAATATCAAAGGTAGTCAAAGAAAGGTCGACAATTAAGTTGAGAACCTAATCTAACAGAACTTTCCTGCTCTGACGCGGCAATTGTCAGAGGCCTGTTTTGCCAGTCACGTCTTATGTTATTTTATGACTATATAACTTATGATATTATTATATAACTTATGTTATTATATAACTTATATTATTATATAACTTATGTTATTATATAACAAATAATAATTTCTTTTTATTAATTGAAGATACGAGTGGATGAACGTGCTATGTAACATTTTTTTAAAAATATATTTTTTTCTTGGGTGAAGGTGTATATATTATATACCCAGTTTTTACTTGGTACCCTTAAATCACCGATATTTTAACAGCAGAGCTAATTTAACAATGAATGAAGGGGGTATGTTATGTTATTTCTCAATATTTATTATGGATGAATGTGTTATGGGCACATAACACATTCATACATAATAAATATAATGTTTGTTTAACTGGTTGCGTGAATGAAGATGTTATGTAGCGCATATCCTCCTTCATCCATTTAAACTACGTCATTGTTTACCTATCAGGTTTGAAGTTACATGCCGGCTGGTGTTTTAATTTAAGCAATTTATTATAGTATTTTGTGAGTATTTAGGAAAGTTACAACTTAGAACATGGTTTTTTTTCTGTATTTAAAATATGGTTTTTTTTCTGTATTAAAAGCAGTCAATTCTGACTTGTCAGATAGCAATGGAGACGCTGAATACGTGTCCAACAATGAATACCTAAGCAGTTCTTCATATATTAATGATACAGAGGGTAAAGTTGAAAGAATAGCCAAACAAAAAAAAATGTCTGTTAAAAATACAGCTATTGATAATTCAAGAAGCACCAAAGAAAACAACATGAAAATAACTGTTTATAACTCAGTTATTGATATTTATATCAAAGGAACAATTTGGAAGAAACTGGAATTGAAAGGAAACAAAAAATCTTTCGCCCCAAGGAAAGCATTTCCAAAAAACCAAAACACGATTCAAATACATGGAAAAAATACATGGCATCATTAGGTAGAGCGCGCGGGGAGGAATACGTATCTTACAAAAATACACTTGTTTCAAAAAAGGAACATAAAAAGGAATTATCTGTAGGGAAATTGTAGGTTTTCATATAACACTTGCTTCCCAGAAGAAGATAGACATTTACTTCTTAAGACATTTTACAAACTTGGCATTAATGCCAAAAAGTTTTATTATTTAAATCCAGTGTTGAGGGAAAGAAAGGGTGCCGTAAAACATAAAACAGCGTCCTGTACATACAGCGTCACAGAAAAATGGAAGTAATGAAATAGTATGTAAAGAAGCTCTGTGTGCTTTTAGGCAAAAAAAACGATATTATACAGAGTCGATTAAAAGGCGAATATTTACCCCTCCTCTGAATAATAGAGGAAGGTATTTCAACAGGTCACACAAAATAGGCCAAGAAATTAAGGACTTTGTTATGATACACATAAAGAGGTTTCCAGTGGACGAGTCCCTCTACTCTAGAAATAGAAACCCACATAAAAATATCTTTCTCCTCTTCTTAATCTAAGTAAAATGTACGAGTTATATTTAGAGGAATGTAATCAGCAAAAACTTCCCGAGACGTTTAAAATTAAGAAATGTTCCTATTTTAAAAATTTTGTGACATAGTTAAATTTATCATTTGAAAACGGCAATTAGCTTTATCAGCATAAAGAAAATTACACTTCAGGATAAAATAAAGCGCTCAAAGCGGACAAAGAAAAAGCAAAAGTTATAGACAACACAGTTTACATTACAATTGACATGCAGCAAACAATGCCACTTCATAAACTAATGACTTCAAAGGCATGTTACCTTCGCCAGTTGTGGTTTTACAATTTTGGGATACATATTGTTGAAAAAAACACAGAAAAAACCTCTTTTTATAGCTGGACTGAGGATATAGCAAACAGAGAAAGTGTGGAAATATAGAGGTCTCTACTGAAATATATTGAAGTAGATGTAGTATCGTGAGAAAAGATCACTTGATCATCTGGTCGGATGTGCTGGTCAAAATAAAAATTTTCACTTGGTTTGCCAACATCTTATCATGAAGAAATACTTTCGTTGTAGTGATCACAAATTTCCAGAAGTTGGTCACACCTACTTGCAATCCGATAGAGATTTTCGGAGAATTGGAAAGGTACTACTAAAACACAATACTGTACTTATATCGGATAAGTACCGAGAAATAATTTCAAAGGCGAGCGGAAAAAATCAGGTTATTGATATGGCTCAATATTTTAGAAAGATTAGTGATTCACAACAAAAACTTCGCCTGATTAATAGAAATGATGAACTTAATGAACAAGCGTGATTTAGGGATGGTATAAACTGGATAAGAGTCGAAGAGTATAGTTCTTACTTATATAAAAATCATATGAGGAAACACTTAACAGAAATGTTAATATCCTTCAAAACAAGAATGGAACATCAGCACCTGACAATATTGAAATTTCCAGGAATTACTAAACTTTGTAAAAGAAGAGTATCGGTATTTTTATAAACCTATATTAAAAAAATCATAATATTTCATATACATGGTAATAAAGTTTTATATTTAACCTTTGATTTGTTAATCTAGAATTAAGATTTTGTTAAATACATGTCTTTTGTATAAATCAGATTTTTTTTGTAACATTTTACATTGCATGAAGGTGTTATATTTTTTCTTCAGTTTTGCGAATACGTCAAATTTTTTTAAGTAGAATTTTTAACTCATTTAACTTTAAACGCATTTAAAAAACATTTATGCTTCTTAGCAATAACCTAAACAGGATGTCATTTGTGTCAAACAAACGTAAACAAATTTACATTAAAAAACTTTGACCTTAATTTATTCAAAAGTTTAATTTTGTCACATAACACTTTCATCCTCTAGTGTCTTCAATTGTCCTTGATCGTTTGTCATATTTTGTACACGTTTCAGTTACATAAATTGACCTCTGTCATAATTTAATCTTCACAATGAAATTTCAGTTAATTTCAGAAAATTTAAATGAAAATTTCCTCATCTTACCATGTAACGCTGTCATTTTAATTGTAAAAAATAACTTTTGATAAAAATAAGATTTTTTTCTATATTTTAATTTCGTTTTTCAATTTAGCGTTAGTTTTTTTTTAAAAATTATTTTAATCAAATTTCTTAATAAAAAATAATCAGCAATGCAACTTTGCGCCCTTTTTAACACATTTTCCATAATTTTTGTCATGATTGATTCTGATTTCAGCACGGTTGTTGCCCTTGAATTGCTGTATGGTTTGGCGTTTATTTATATAAACATTTTTCTTTAAAAATTCCCATAAAAATAATCTGGAGCTGTCAAATCAGTAGATCTGATGGCATTATAGTATTCTATTCGCTTATTATTATCTGTAGGCAACACGTCTTGAACAATTTGTATCTTATAGGAAAACATGTGCAAGTCACTTCTTAAAATTCGGCGTAAACTGTATGAAGAAAATCCCAGTTGCTTACCACGCCGTCGAAGCAACGTTTCTGGAGACGAGACTACTCCACAATTTGTTCAACACGTGCGATATTCAGAGCTTCACACTCTTCTCGAACCTCTGATGTGGGGCCCCAATCCCAACAGTTACGAATTTTTGGAATAAACAATAAATTATTAAACTCGAAGAGATTCAGCACTACACACCATATCACTTTTTAAACTTCTCGACGCACGTTTCGTTAACCATGTTAGCATCATCAACATATAAAAACCGAAAAAAAAAAGAAATAGAACGCGTGTCAAGAAGTTTAAAAAAGTTTGGTGTTTGGAGGTGAATCTCTTCGAGTTTAGTGTTTTACACTTAATGTTCCAGTTCCAATTGTTGAACGATAAATTGTCGTTTTTTGTGAGGTGTAGGGTGCGATCTGGACATTTTCGTTTAAATTCACGGTGAGTGGCAATATTTTTTTTATTTTTGCATATAATTTTTTTGTAATGTAAATTATAAGAATTTCACTGCGTTCTTTTAGCGTGTATTTATTCCATAATAAAATTCTGCACGTCTGCATTACGCAACACCCTTTATAATAATCCTAGCGAAAATTTTGACTAAATATATCTCATATATTAACTATTATAATATTGAGGTATCTCATACATTAAGTCTCATACTTTCCAGTCTTAGAGCCATACTGATTACTCAAGTAAGTTCAAAGGACCAAAACCGTTTCAATTTTCCTGCCAGTATCTATATTTTCTAAACTAGTCGCCGAGTACGCGCTCTAAACGAACATATGCTTGCGGGTCGGATTTGGCCCGCGTGCCCTAATTTGGCGACCTTTTGTTTAGATCATTTCTCAACCTGGGGGGTCGCGTTCAGGAATATGGGGTGTTGCAATGTGTTCAAAAAATAAGACCCGTACATAAAACATCTTTTTATTAAAGAATTTTTCATTTAAAAACAAATATTAGAAAATTAAATATTATCCAGAAAAAACAACATAATAAAAACATAAAATAACAAACATATAAAATATAAACATAACATAAAATAATAAACTTAAATAAAGTAATAGCCAAAGTTGTTTGAAATAAATAATTTAATGCGACGGTTGATTTTGTTTTTCACTTAAAAGTTTATCTATGCGTGGATCATCATTGCAAACACACATAAGCAAATTATTTTCCCATAATAATAGACGATTTCTATATTTAGTTTTTAAAGTCACCATAGACGAGAAGCTTTTTTTCGCATAAGTAAGAAGTAGCGAAGGGGATCAATGTTTTCAAAGCTTCCGTTACTAGGCTCCCGTATTCATATCATCGTGCAAGCCAAAATTTATCTGAATCTTGAGTTAAAAATTCTAGTTGTAGTGTTTTGTCAGCCGATATTTCAATAAGTTGGTTGGGAATCTCAATAGGTAATTCAGCAGCTTCAACAACATTTTCATCAAATGGATTGAGAAGCCATCTTTTTGACAAATCGTTGCTATCAGAAAAATATTCCAGTAATTGAATCTTCAATTAGCGTAAATGCGTTTTCATGCTCTCGAACAGGTGATCAATAACAGAATTCTATATTCATATTTTTGGTAATATAATCGGAAGTTAAAGCGAATACATCCAAATTGAGTTTTTCAAGGCGTGTATTCCAAATACCAAGTTTCTTGATGAAGGCATTGACTGTGTCATTAGTAAAATGTTTTTATTACGGCCTTGTAAACTCGTATTCAAGTCATTCAAATGTGAAAATATATTACTCAAGTAAGCCACTGACAAGTAACAGTAATAAAGTTTCTCCATCTTCCAAAAACTTTGAAAATTATATTTTTTTCTGTCAAAAAGATTTTCATTTCATCTCGCAATTCAAAAAGCCTCAAAATAACTTTTCCTTACGATAACCACCTGAGCCCAGTATGGAAAAGCAGTAAATCGTATTTGGCACCCATTTCTTTGCACAATTTGGAAAACAATCTAGTCTGCAACGGTCAGCTTCTAAAATATTTTTACGGCTTCTGACAGAGCATTTTGTAAATTATCTGGAATCTTTTTTTAGCAAGGGCATTTCTGTGAAGAAAGCAGCTCGTTAGTTCTATATGTGGCATAATGTCTTTTAATTTTACTATCTCACCATTGTTCTTCCCCGTAATCGCTTTCGCACTATCACTACATACCGCAATGCATTTATTAAAGTCCAAGTTTTCGTCAGTGGCACGACCAGGGATTGATTTGCAAAATAGCATATTTCTTTAATTCACCCCTCACATTCGTATTGGATAAAACACAAACATTGCGCTAAGTTGGACAAAAAATTAATTTGATTTCACTTTTTCAATTATTTGACCGTGAACATCATTGGCCATTGCGTTAATACGTCTCGATATTGTGTCTTTTGAAAATGGTATTGTTTTGAACTTTTTTGTTTCCTCCGGACTTATCATCACATTGACGATATCAATGGCAGTGGGTAAAAGAGCTTTTCCGCAATCGTGGTTTAGATGGTCATTCTTGTGTTGTGGTCTCATTACGGCTTGATTTGTTGATAACAATTTGTTGATTGTTCAAGACGAGTAATTTACGCTCAAAAAATTCTAATGGTTTGTTTTGTAAAGACGGATGTTTTATTTCCAGATGCCAGATTAATTTTGAAGGCTTCATGCTTTCCGCGGACAGAACTTTATAACAAATAACACATTGCGGCGTTTCCTCCAAGGCAATGATCTATATTTTAAATATGTTGCATTGTACAATCTGGCTTTTTTCTTTACTGTTTCACGAGATGTAGGTAGTGCATTTCGTTTTGTCACAAATATGTCATTTTTATTTAATATTATTAATTTATTTTATTACCACACTGTTATTAATTAATTTAACACTGAGTGAGAGAAGAAATCGTAGTAGTTGTTTTCGTAAAAATGTAATTTTTAAGAAGCGCATATCTTGTAGGGACCTACCTAAGCGCGCTTAGGATGAATGATTCGTGTCGCATACGCCGGCGGGTGGCGCGAAGCGCGCGAGCGGCTTATTTAAGTGTGTGCAATGCAATGCATACAATGCATTTTAAGTGTATGCAAGTGCAGGGCACAGGTTCAAACTGGTATATAAGAATAAGGGATTACAGGATTTATAAGGCATTAAAACGATTCTTCTTTAATCACGATACTGAAAAAAGGACGAATCATCGCCGTGTTAACCGGCCGTTGTAAAACTTAAATTAAGATATATTGTAGCAAGGGGGTCGCAACATTTTTTACATAACTTTTTGGTTATTTATTGGGTCGCGACACTAAAAAGATTGAGAAACGATGGTCTAGATAATGTAAATGCATTATAATTGTATCGAATTAATTGGACATTTTAGAAAGCTTTACCACTCACACTTAATGTTTTGAAATTATTCGACAAACATTTCGCTAACCCAGTTAACATGATTAGTCGGGGATTATCCCCAAACCTTAATCTATTTTGTTTAAAATTTATGTCTGAACCTAGTGCGATGAAGAGTATCTAATTTGCTAAAGCGTAAAAAATTACTCATCCGTGAATAAAGTAAACAAAGGACTGTATAACTTTGGCCCCAGGTAGAAGTTTTGGTATCATTTGAAGGAAGATCATTGCTTCCAACTGTACCTATTCCACAAGTCTTGATTCCACAATATTTGAAAAAAATTCTACAGTTGCATGGCACGGAACCAAAAATCGTTAATGAATACATTCGTCCTACTGAAATTTGTGTTAAGCATTGTTTGAAGAAACTGTGTGCAGTTTAAAACCATTGTTTTCAATTTAACAAAGTTGTTTTCGATTTTTGGACAACAAGAAGGTACGGTAATGGATTTGTTGCGCTAGACTTTTATTATTTTAAGTTCACGTATGAATTTAAAAAAAATAGCGTTTTGAAATGAGGATAGTAGGCTGACATTTTATATTCAGAAAAAACGACTCATTCAGAAGAAGTCAAAGATCCCTTTCTAATGATTCATACAATTGTAAACAACATAATATGGCAAATTTTTAGTTTACTGTCTACAATATATTATATATAGTACACTACTATACTGCACTACATAACTGTCATGTGTATGTCATGTGTCATGTGTGTCATAAATATACAGAAAATTACTGGCACCAAAACAAAATGGTATCGTAATACTTGCCCCACCCTTTATATTTTTTTTTGCTCAAATCTCTGTATTGTAAGCAGTAAAATAAAATGTTGCCATATTATGTTATTTCTTATCGTCTTTATAAATATTTGAAACAAAAAATAATCGCAAGTTTACATAAATTCGAGAATGTCTTTTTAAAAATATTGTGGTCAAAAAAATAAAAGTGTTCCAGTATATTGATAACTTTGGTTTTTATTGTTTGATTTGCGTTGTTGTTAGTGTAAGTTGTCTGTGTATACAAACAGTACTGACGAAATACGTCGAACAGACAAAATCTTGAAAATATTGTCAAAGATAGTCAAACTTTGAAAATATCTTGTTGCGTTGTTTGAAAAGTATTAAAAGAAAAAAACATGGAACAAAAACCAGAGTTGCGAGACCGGAAACGAAAAACTTCTAGTCGGGAAGATCATGAAATTCGCTCGTTTAATTCGTGAAGTGTGTAAAACTCCTTTTTTGACTTCGACGGTTGTCAAACAGAATTACAGTTACCAATCACACCGCCAAAATGTGAAAATTTGGTTGGATACCCACAATATGGTTTGTTTACCTTGGTCATCTCAGTCATCGGACATGAATCATATAGAAAATTTTGAAGACGCGTGTAACTTTAAGGAAAACATCAAATACGAAAAAAATATGGCAGGCTGTTCAATAAATCTGGTATTCCAATACGGTTGAAGTTTGCTGCAATCTTATAGACACCTTAATAAAGGCTATCCAACAAAATACTAACTAATAAGTTGATTTTGACTAGTTTGTCCTTGTTATACTCTTATTTTTGTGACCGAGTACTTATTTGAATAGCACTTATGAAATTTAGTTTACATTATTTTTGTATTTATATTTATTTGACATGTCAGTCGATAACTTCATTTGGTGTATATATAAACTATTCTGTTCTAGTTTACGTTGATACAAAATAAACTTATGATTTCTAAATAGTTCTCTTATTTTTTGGATATAACTGTATATGGTCGATGCTAAGTGATGAGGGGGTGATACAAGAGGTCATTTGAACTGCATTAAGCCAAATACGCCTTAGTATAAAGTCTTACGGTTTTCGAGTTATTTGCGATTTTATATTTTTCTTGAAAATTACCAAATTTTCATAATTAGACTCTACTAATTCACAAATGGAGAGTTCTTTTTTTCTTCAAAGTTCTTTATTATTCTATTTTTTATTCTTGAAATATGTATCTGCTTTGTTAATGACATTAACAGACATATTCAGTGACATAAAAGGCGTCAATCTAGCTAGTATATCGGCATAGGCCAAAGATTTAACATAATCGTAAAAATATCCTAGTGGAGGAAGTGACAAAGTCTATAGACTCGATGAAAAGAGGCAAGGCTCCAGGAAAGGATAGTATAACTGTTGAAATGCTAAAATCTGATGGTCGGAGTTTACATAAAACACTGGTAAAATTATAGTCAAAATGCCTGAAGAAACAAGAAGTACCCAACTTATGGAAATATGCAGAAATCATTCTTTTACATTAATAAATTATAGTTTAAACTATAATTTATTAATATTATATAATTTATTAATATTATAATTAAACTATAAATAATTAAAACTAAAAAACACGTTTTAATGGTAAACCGAAGCAAAAAGGTAAAAAATAATTTTCAATATAAGAATAAAGTGATATTCGAGAAACTTAATGTGTCTTTGTGAAAATAGGGTGCTCGATGTCAGTTGATATAGATACCCCATTAGTACCGTTTCTATAAGTAGAGTTAGTATGAAAATATGATACAAAACACCCCACGCTTTTTTATAATGACATTAATTTTTTCGTTCATCACTTTATTCTTATACTAAAAATTATTATTTGCTTTTTAGTTCAGTTTATCATTAAAGCGTGTTTTTTAGTTTTTTTTAAACTATAATTTATTTTTCATTTTTTAGTTCGATCTGGTATAAAAGCGTGTTTTTTTAAACTTTTATTTATTTTTCGTCACTACCTACCCGTGGCGGGAGTGGGTAATTACCCACTGCGCGCCTACTGCCTTTTTTGGGCGTTGTATGTGGCCTCCGAGTTTCAGGCCTTCTCTTCGAAAGCAAATCCTTGATCCTGATACTCCTGTTCAGGATAATGGGACGAACTGATTAAGTGATAAGTTGTGCAAAGTTTCAATTTAATTTGACGTTTTGAAGTGGGTGAAAAGGGCGTTTAAATATTTCGTTACATAGATAGATTCAGGTGAAGCTAATAAAAGCATGAAGTAACACATGAAGCAACGCATGAAGCAACACATGAAGATTTTTAAGAACTACCGTCCCATAGGCCTCCTATTAGTGCTGTACCAAGATAATATCTGAAAGATTATTAAGAAAACTAAATGATGCATAACCAGGAGAGCAAGTAGGATTCAGAACCAGTGGCGGTTCGAGAGTTTGAAATATGAAGGTTCTGCATAGCAGCGGACGATTTATAAAATACATTTAACAAACCAAACTTGAAAATAAGAGATATAAACTTACCAGATTTAGAAGCAAGTAAAAAATCTCTACAATTAAATGTCACGAAATATATGTCATTTTATATAATTTTTTAGGGAGCCTGCAGGGGTCTGCAGCTCTGCAGCTCTTGTATACTAGCCGCCACTGTTCAGAACTGTATTCAGTTCAATGGATTACATTTAGATTGTACCGCAGGCCATAGAAAGACACAACGAATACACTATATTACTATGCTTGGCTTTTATCGATTATGAAAAACCATTAGATTCAATTTTAAAGTAGGCCATGGTCGATATTTATTGATGGTGGAGGTGCTCCTTTGTTTTATAATGGTGAAGGTGCTATTTGATGACGATAGAGGTGTTTTTTGTTCTTGACGACGGTGGATTTGCTGATTTTCTTAATGGTTCTTCGATAGATCATGTGGTGGTGTTGAACATTAATTTCGATATGTCATTCGATGTTATTCGATATGTCATTCGATTTTTGCCCGACTTTGTGTTCGCTGCAGCAACGTTTACCTGATGCATATCTCATGCCACTTTGTCATTTCAAATCTGGTGAGTTTCCATTATTAGATAACTCACAAGCTGCAGAAAGATGGCAAAAGGCCATTGATATAAAATTGATATTTTGCCTATTAATATATTTTTGTTTGTAAAAAGATTGAATTTTGAAAAGATTGAAAAAGATTGAAAATATTGAATAACTAACATATTTCTTTCCTGTTGCTTTTTTGACTCTGCGAAAGGTTTTTCTGAACCATTTTCTTGTAGATTTTGATCATACATTCTGATGAACGATTGTGTGAATTAAATTCAACTCCTCTCCTATTATTATGATCGTCTTCGTGCCCAAGCCTGAAAACGAAACTTTATAGCGCACCGTTGCTCGAAATAGTTGCCAATCATTTTTAAAACGCACTAGAAAAATCCGGTATACAAAAAGAATTACAACTGACCACCAAGTCACTCTAGGAAGTTCAGACTCGTACTGAAGAAGCATCAGCTGTTGGTCCATCTCTCTTCGAAAGGGTAGGCCAACGGTATTGCCAGATTGAACGCTACGCCAACAGTCTCATTACTTTATTTACATACATTGTAAGTTTGGCGTTGACGAACAGAAAGTGATTACTTTAATTACAAGATAACATCAAATCGCAAACTGTTAAACAAGTAAAGGAAATTTAATTATAGTAAATAGTTAGTCAACTACATCCAAAACATAATCTATACTGTGCACAATCAGATTTTCAACATTTTGCCTATATTGGAATGTATCTTAGGTGGATGGAGTTTCAATAATTAAAACTAGTTCAAAATAGGATCACGCGGGTTTTTATATTTTATTAATAAAAATTCGCACCATTTTGAATAAAACAATTTACCGATAGATGTTTTCAGACAATATAAATAAATGGTCTTTAATTTGGAAACTAATCTTTTAAAGCTGGAAGTATTTTTTTATTCAATTTATGAACCACCCTAACCTAATCACATAAGTTCATTAAATACATAAAGAAAAGTCGCGGGTAACTATAGATAACCATGTCAGTGTTATATTGAAGTATTTGTTAATTTAATTTTTCGTTTCAAATATAATTACGAACCGTCCAAGGTATCCTTAGGCGTGTACAGGCTAAAACTCGGACGTGACATGGTAGCGTCCAGGCTGGGCAGAATTCTTCAAAAATACCTCGTTACTCCAAAGTTATTTCGAGATTTCATAAATAATAGGAAAATCGGATTTTATAAAGAAACAAAATTATACAGAGCCTTCATTTAATCCAAAAACCTACGGATATGAACAACCAATATGACAAATTGGTAACGATTAACATGAAATCACTAATTTTCTTAAGCTTTAAAGCTTAAACTTTTTTTCTTTAAATTATATACACAATTTAGCACTAATAACGAAAATAAATATAACATTTAACATAATATTTGATTGATTTTGAAGTTTTTAATTTTGATTTAATTTAATTAGAAACTAGTAAAAATCACTGTGAATAAATATTGATGACCGATCTAGGGAAAATTTTAATAACATTTTAGGTTACAAATGATACCACCTTTAAATCATTCAACATAAAAATGAAATTTTCTAAATTTAAATAAGTCACATGGGTTACATGAATAAATAAATGCTCTCTAAAAAATCAAGTATATTAAATACTATCTTCAGACTGTAATATTTATGGAGCTCACGATAAAGGCCAATCAGCTTCATCAGTTCTCTTTCCAAGAAAGCGGAAAGAGGGATGCATCATCTGAGGTCCGATCGGCACACCCATTCGTTCATTAGGCTGTGAAATTCATTGGGTTGTCCTGAAAAAGCAGTATTTCAATGCAGTTTCCCTCAATCTCACGAAATCCTGCCATAAATCATGGAAGGCAGATCCTTCCAAGTTTAAATTATTAAAACATTAAGGTCGATCCATTCCAAAAGGAAGCCCATTGAATCAAGAGGCCTTCAGAATTTCTATCTTAAATCGGTCTTATTCAATTTCCACATAGTCTATATCCTGAGGTTGCTGTAAAATTCGCTTTTTTTCTTGAATGAGACATCTTTTTTTTCGTGTCGCGTAAATTGTGTGCGATTTGTAAAAAAATCTTTCTATTTAAATAACTTTAGAAATCAATATCTCAAAATCAATCAATAATCTTTAGATCTGTAGATCAAGAAAATTTTCCACCTCTTTCGAAAAGTTTCATGCAAAAAATATTGTGAATGGGTTATTGACCAATTTATAATTTTGTTAACCGGCGAAGCTTCTTTAATTAGGAGTGGTACGGTGGATATGAATAATTAATTTAATAAAACGATTAATCGTGTGTTTCTTAATGTGACGTGAATCGTTTAAAACGTGCTATGGTGTGAAAATTAGTGCTAATAATTTCAAGTTTGACATTAAACGATAATAACGAGTAAGTTTTTCTTTTTTCCTAACAAATCAAACTATAAAAAAAAACTATAAAATATTATATTCAATTTTCAAATAATACCTTAAGAGGCCAATTCAATAAACATTGAATTCCGACAGATCGAAATAACCAAGACAAAAATAGACAATGCCATTGTTAAGTAAATGAAACCTGTTTTCTGACCTATCTAACGCGGAAATGGTTGCATTTTGAATATATGTTTTAAGAAAACTTTTTGTACCAAAACTAAAGAACCGTTGGTTAAATTTACGAAAGAACTTTTCCATACATCCTTCATAAAAAAACATTTATTGAAGAAATATATAAAGTAAATTAATAATTTTCAAAATATGACCTTCATGCATCAGTACACCGCTGACAGTGGTTTTTCCAGTCTTCATGCGCCCCATGGAAGTCCGCAACTGCAAGGCTATTCGAGCACTTCGTGGACGCCTTTTCGACTGCCTCAATGTCATTTCAGGCTCCTCTTGATCCGAAGGAACAAAAAAAGTCTGGGGGAGTCACATCTGGACTACAAAGTGGTTGGGGCAGCGTTGCCACGTTGTTTGTGGCCAGTGTCCCCCTCACAATTAGCGACGTCTGACTGGGCATGACGTCTTTGGTGCTCAAAGCACTTTTGCGTAAAATTTGTCCATCACTGTTTGATCATCGGGCACAAACTCCTTGTGGACCACATCTTTTACATCAAAGACGACAATGAGCATGGATTTCACTCATGACTTGATCATGCGAGCTTTTTTGGTCCAGGAGATGCATTTGTGGGCCACTCAGAACTTTGCCTTTTGGTCTCCGAATCGTACTCGAAGATCCAAGTTTCGTCACCGGTTATCACTTTGTTCAGAACAATTGAATCGGTCTCCAAACGTTCCAACAGTTCACGGTAAGTCGTCACACGATGTTCCTTCTACTCGTCTGACAAAACCTTCGGCACCAATTTCGAGCACACTTTTCGCATTTGCAAACCATCGGTTACAATTGAATGCACAGTTGATTTCTGTAAATTCAACTCTTGTGCCATCAAACGAACACTTAACCGACAATGAGAGTTCAGAAATTCTCGCACTTTGGCCACATTTTCATCAGTTCGGGCCGAGATCGGACGTCCAGCGCGTTGTTCGTCTTCAGAGTTTTCCAGGCGCTCTTTGAATCTTTTAAGTTATTCAAAGATACGTGTTCTGGACATGGCTTCATCCCTGCAAGCCACACGGATCATGTGAAAGGTCTCCCTAGCAATTTTGTTGCTTGACTCTCGACGCGAATAAGTAAATTATAAATGAATACACACGTTTACTTCTTGCACAATCTACTCACTCTAAAGTTTCGTAGACAATTGAGCCAGATTTCCTAGGTTACCTGACATCAGCCAACTAGGATTTTGCTTATGAAAACCACCGTCCACCCCTTCCCCTTGGCAGGAATAAATCAGTCCCGATATTTATTGGACTAACCCTGAATATGACGAGTGCACCAACACTTTTTTAGGCGTAATCGGTTTATATTTTTAATTTAGTTAAGTTCAGACAAGTTACTACAAGCTCAAAGGAATGCAAATGCTACAATTCAAATGAAAATATTGTAAATCAAACTAAAATTGTTTTCGACAACCCTTTTATCTTATTCGGGATTTTTTTACACTTTGAAATAAAAGCAATGTTTTAAATTAGGGAAGAAGCATGTAACATGTGGGCATACAGTCATGATCAGTATAATAAAGAGCAGATGGCCCCTCAGATTCAACCGATTCAACATGGCAACTGATGAAAAAATTCGTTTTAATAGGCGTCCAATGTCCCTACAACTCCTCCCGTCTGCGAGTAACGAAAACATTGCCCAGTATATTGTAAATTTGAGAGATCCCAACTTAGAAGCTGGTTACTCTAACTTAGTAACTCGGTGGAATGATGATTTCGTACTGACTGAAATGATAAACACATGTATTGTTTCACTTCTTATGGCAGCTATGGGTTCTAAATATTATGAAGAAGTCTAAATACAACCAAATATAATCTTTTGTAATTCATCAAAGTAGTATATACATAGATAAGGTGAATTTTTGTAATAATGGTAATGCAAATTTTATAATTAGAATAAGGGATAAAAAATAATTTTAGCTTCTGCTTACAACTACGAAGGTTGTTATTTGTGTATCCGGAATTGACAACAATGGTGTTGCTAGGCGTCATCTGACATATACATCATAAAGTTTGACGTTGTTGACGGTATACATACTCAGAATGTTTTGTATACGGACGCTATTTGTGTTGTTTAATGTCTTGAAAATTTTATCTCGGTCGGAAAATGGACTTAACTTGGAAACTGGACTACATAATTTTTGTGAGATGATTTACCACGACATTCGAAGTCGGTTTGACTTTTGGCGATGTAGCACCATCTAAAACTACTGTATATCAGTGGTCAATCAAGTGGTATTCAGTGAATTCAATCGTGGCTGTCGTTCGCTCACCGACGAATTTAAAGAAGGTCGTCCCAAATCGGTTGTTATGTCATCGTGTGCGTGAACTGATAAAACAAGATCGTCATGTGACATTCCGTGAGATTGATGCTTCCCTGGGCATTAGTATGACAAACATATACAAGATGTTACATGAACATTTAGCCGTGAAAAAGATTTGTGGGCGTTTTATTTCGCATAATTTGACCATCGCTCAAAAAAAAGACTTTTGTCGATTTGTGAAAGGAAATGCCCAAAAAATATAATCGTGGTGCGTCAAAGGCCGTGTATAACATCTACGCAGGTGACGAATCTTGAATAGATGCTTATGAGCCTTAAAGTAAATAGCAATCGAATGTATGGGTTTTTCAAAATGATCCAAACCAAATTAAAGTTGTAAATTTGAAGAAGCACTTTGAAACAAATGGTCGCTTGTTGTTTTAGGATAAATGTGCATGTGGTTACAGTGCCACTAGAGAATCGTAGAACGGCCAATTCTGAATGATACACACCCATTTGTTTCTCAGAAGTTTCTTTGAAAAAAAAAAAATAAATAATCAGCGACGCAAGATCATTCTTCACCATGACAACGCGGGCTCCTCTCACACATCGGACTGAAAAACTTAATATTTGACCGGTAAAAATACCGAATTGACGGGTCATCTGTCGTACAGTCGCTGATTTGGCGTCAAATCATTTCTTTTTGTTTGCGTCCGTGAAGAATAAACTACGTGGCCAACGATTTTTGATGCCAAAGGAAGCCGTTAATGTGTTCAAAATTCATGTTTTGGAGATATCTCAACCGGAAGGGAAAAAAGTGCTAGGAAAATTAGTTCAAACGTTTTCAAAAATCTATTGATAATTGCGGAGAATATTTTGAAAAACAATAAAACCATTTTCAATGATAAATATTTGTTTTTATTTATTATTTCGGATACATAAATAGCAACCCTCGTATGATCAACTAGATTGTAAACAGCTGGGGAGAGTGTGTTATTTGTGACTATTTAATAAAACTGATAAATATTGAATGGAGAGACGAGCTTCGTAAGACAAAATGTCGACAAAAAGACTGTATGTCGCCTAAATTATTCAGCATTGTCTGGAAAACAAAAATTGTCTTCTAAAATATAAATCGGGCATCAATATGGATGATAAATATATAATTCAACTGAAATATGCGGATGGTATCGTCTTAAAGGTTCAAAAATATGACAAACATAATCACAACACAAAATGTTAATCCCATAAAAATAAACGATGCTCTCGGCACTGAAATTCCACTTCCAAATAGCTCTCGGCTACATCAAAAATTACTCAGTATCAAAATGTTAAACAAACTTGCATATTATAATCTAAGATTTTTTAAAACACACATATTAATATGAAAACTGCGGTAAAATTAATTTTTACTCAATTTAAGTTGAAATAAAGACCTTTTTCAAAATGTTCAAAATGGATTTTGGATGCGATAGTTTAGAAAAAAAACCTGTTAAATAAATAAATAAAACTTTTTTATTGTTTGTTGTATATTGTCCATATTTGTAAATTTTCTTGATTTACTACAAATTTATCTTTAAAGCATGCTCCCAGACAGGCCAGTTCAATTTTGATTATTATTTTTCTCGAACCAATTATTAATTTTCTCGAATCAGTTATTATTTTTCTCAAATCAATCCGTTCTAATTTTTGCCGAATTAATGAAGGCGTTATCTTGTTCACTAAATCACCAATTTCACTCATATTTCACACTATCACTACAAGATAACTTTTGTTCTAATAATTTTTTATAATCTTGTGAGTTAACTCGATGAGACAGGAACACTAAGTTACCTTGTAACGTGTTTTTTATATCAATGTGTGACTAATGTTACAGCGGCGGCAGCTGCTTGCTGTAGGCATTTGAGTCCTAGGTCACGGATGGGTTGCTTAGGCACGTTAATAGGTCGCCACGCAGTTCTTCAGAATTGCTAAAGATAAAAATAAACCCTAAAACTGGAAAAAGGTTTATTTCTGTCAAAAAGAGTCAATAACAGTAGTAGATATTTAATAAGCACAAGCACAATTTTAGAGAACAATATACAGAACAAAATTCAAAAATTAAGCAGTTATAACATACAAAAAGGAGTTTAGCGGTAGTTTCCACGACTACCCTACTAATTTAAGGATGTAAAGAGAAAGGTTTGATCTAACATACATTCTTATCATATAAGAGCTCTTGTCTAACTTTCAAGGGAATTCAAATTAGATTATCTTAAACCAACTTAACTTAAACTAAACTAAATCAAATTCAAGTAAATTAAATTAAATTGTCTAACGTTATTAAATGGTAATAGTAAGATAGTGATTGAGTAAAATCAATGTTGAATATTCGTGAAAATACTAATAAAATAATAAGATAATAAAATCTATGCTAAAGTCTATGCAAAAACAGAACAGAGAGTAATTACAATCATGGAGAGAAAAACCTCTACATGGGAGACATTTGAATGAGGTCATCCAGGAACAAGTTGACATATTAGAGTCGGATTACTGTCTGGACAGATATTTCCGGAGACAGAGGGTTTCCTACTGGCAATTCATGACCAAGTTATACCTGGAAGAAATTACCTCAAATACATAGTTCGGGATGGAAATGTGGTGGATTATCGATGTAGATATGAATGCCGGGTCTCCGTAGCAATCCAACATATAACAGGGGGAAGCATTTGTAATCATAGAATATAAATAATATACAAAAAGGCACGACGCAGTGGCGAAGATCATTCATCAAGAATTGGCAATAAAACTACAGCTACAGGAATCAGAAAAAGTCCCATACTACAATTAGAATCCGCAATCAGTTCTGGAGAACAACAGTTACAGAATGTATTGGGAACGAACAGTGCTTATCGAGCAGAAATTAAGTAACAACATGCCCGATATTGTATTGAAAAATATCATTTATAGAAATAGCTAACAAACAACAATAATTTAACTGCAAAACATACCGAAAAAATTGTGAAGTATAAAGAGCTTCAAGAACAGAAGAAAAGACAATGGGATGTGAAGTGCGTCGAAACAATACCGATCATATTGTCGTCAACTGGAATTATCCCAAAAAACCTGGTAGGGAATATTAAAACATTTGGCCTTAACTCTCACCTATTTAGACTCATGCAGAAGGCTGTATTGCTTGGAACAGCTCGAACCGTTCGAAAGTTTTTGGATAACAATAGGCAACCAAAGACATCCACCGTCACCACAACAACCGTGTAGCCTGATAACATAGAAAGGGCCCCCACAGAGCTTATTCCTTCTGATAGTTAAGATATCTGGGATAGGTCAATGTTCCCCTTAGAGGGAGTAAATCAAGATAATAATACCTTTTGTGGTGCTGTTCGGTTATCCAACCACTGTTTTCTTACACAGGCTATTACAAAAAACGATTACAAAACTTAAACGAATCCAAATTTTTGTTCAATATTGTATCAACCGACAAAACTTCTTTCACTAGGAATGATGGACATTTCGAAAAATTAATTTAATAAAAAAATATTATTTGTTTCTTAATGTGACATAAGTATTTTAAAGGTGTGAAAAATTAGTGCTAGTAACTTCCATTTTAACATTAAACGATAATAAGGTGTAAGTTTTCCTGTATTTTTGTAACAAAAACTAAATTTATGTTTAAACGTATGAAATGAAGGACTAAAAAAATATTAAATTTTTTTTGCAGATAATATCTTAAGAGACCAATGAAATAAAAAATTGAATTTTGACAGGTCAAAATAATTAAGACAATAAGATGTTGCCAGTTGTTAAGAAAATAAAAGTTCTGACCCGCATTCCGCGGAAACGGTTGAATTTTAGATTCATGTTTTAAGGAAATCTTTTGAACAAAATGCTGTGAAGAATCATTGGTTAATATTACGAAAGTACATTCCCTTACGCGCCGACCGCCGTGGTCTGGTGGGTTAGGCGTCCGCTTGGCAATTCAATGGTAGCTGGTTCGATTTGAGCGCTCGAATGGTTGTTTTTCTTTAATTCTTTTGTTCGTCTTATTTTCTACCCCACACACCACATATATACACTTATATATACACACACGTACACGTATATTCACATCTAAATGTTTGTGATTGTTTCTAGGTAAGAGTGTAAAACCCGACAACGAATTACCGCTCAGTCACGCCAGGTAAAGGCTGGGTAAGGCCGGATGCCTTTTGAGAAGTGTTCTACGTTGGTCACTCGCCAGTCGGTAGGCTTCCTGATAGATTTATGGGTAGGCACATAACCAAGGGTCGATAGCTGATTACCGTGGTTCGGAACCCACATTAAGCTGTAGGTGCAGTCGTTAAATAGCATTAGATGCTGATGCGCCTCTAATCGTAAATCGTTTCCTTTTTTCTCCTTACGCCCTGTATTTTCAGTGCGTTTTAGTAAACACATCTGATAAAAAATATTTATATATATTCGGCCATTAATGGGTTAATAAAAAATCAAAGTAACTATTTATTGCTTAAAAATAAAAAAAAAACACTTTTATCAATTTTTCAAAATTAAATTAATATACAATTATACAAACTATACAAAATAAATAAAAAATTGCATTACCAAATGCTCAATGATTTCTGAAGTTTTATCAATTATCCCTATTTATATAAAAAATAATCGAATATTATCAAGACGACGATTTGATAGTTAAATATGTATAATATATATTAGGAATTTTTTCACATCAGTGCTTCTATTACTAATAAAAAAATTAGTCATCTAAAAATTACTTGTGTATTCTAAATGTATGGTTTATTTAGTTCACAATATATGCATATTGCTTTATCTGCATCATGGAAAGCAAGAAATGATGTTGCTTTTTCTATGAACTTCTTGTAACATATATTGAAGACTTTTGCAATATTCTTTTTTAAATTTCCTTTATTTTTTTTCTGGCCATTGATTTTGACAGTAGCTTTCCTTACATTGCGAATGTTACCTAAAATAATATTCAAACTATTAACACTAGTCTATTAGTAAATTACTAGTAAATTACGATAAATATTCTTACCAGAAATTATACTTTTGTCTTTTGAGATAGCGTATTCGTTATTGTATATTAGACGATTTGTTCTTAAGCCTGGAGTCCATAGATCCAGACACCATAAGTAATATGTAGAGGCATCTTCCAAACGGATTATTCTCTTTCTATCCAAAACTGGACTTGACTCTCTAGATATAGTCGATCTCTTCTGACGTATATTTAATCTAGAATCTACTGATGTAACTTCACTTAAAGATGTTGGTTCCTATAAAAGCCAAAATATATCCAGATATATCATCAAATATATCATGATGAAGTTGACTTTGATTACTGAAATACTTTATTGATAATTAAATTAGTGACTATTTTCGTATATAAGTAAGATTTCAATATTAATAAATAAACATTTACACTTACCATTATATTAATCGGATCGATATTTTAAAAATAAACAGAACAACTATTTTTAACCAACGAAACTTTGGTTTTCTCTGCACTGAAAAATATTCTAATCGTTATGGCGCCTTCAGTACTTAAACGAAGGTAATTTGTACACTGAACTCCGAGTATCCAAACCCGCTGCTTTTATTGGGAATGCCCATAGTTTAAATATCGTTAAGGGTTTTTTTGCTTTCGAAAATAATTTAGCATTGCAAAAAGTTCAGGTACCTTCAATAATATAATTCATTATGGACTATAAAGGTTTATTATTATGTTTGTCTGCGACAATTTATCATCTGCCTGTGCCCAATTACAGCTAGTAGGTAACAATGAATTTAGTAATCTAAGAGATATTCCATTATTTTCATTTTCTTCGAAACTGATATTACTACCGTCTTGATATTAATAAACATAAATTGATTATTAAATATCAAACCTAATTTTCACCATTTTCAGTTATTCAAATTATTTAATAGAATAATCAAAATATATTTTTTTCTTTTTTTGGGTTTTTCGCCACGATCTAAAACTCAAAATATATCAAAAATATCTGTTTTTATGTAACTTTACTGGGTAAAAACAAAAAACCAAACGGAGACAAATTTCTCAGTGATTATTTTCTGTAATAAATTTGCCTAACGAACAAAATTTTAAAAATATAACAATGTTCTAAAATAAATAAAAACATTTAACGTTAACGTTAAAAAAACGAATCCAAAAAATAAATTATATTCATTTATATATATATATATATATATATATATATATATATATATATATATATATATATATATATATATATATATATATACATATAAATATATATATATATATATATATATATATATATATATATATATATATATATATATATATATATATATATATATATATATATATATATATATAAGCAAAAATAGGAAGTAAATATATTTATACATTGACAATAATAGTTTTTAGTGACAGTGACAGACTACCAAAAAATATATATAAGTAAGGTTTAATGTGTGATTGTTTATTGTACTGATTGTGTATTGAAATATTTAAATGTTTTTAATTGTATTCTTTAGAATCGGGAACCACATTGAATTTAAATCTACCGAAGGCATAGCAATACAAATATCTTTATGGAGGAACTCAAGAATGACATATTAAGTAAATCTCTTATAAAGCCAATAATATGGCTTTTTATATATTGGCCAATTTTCCTTTTTTTCTACAAAAGTCGGATTGCGCGGAAAATAAATACTCTGTTTTTAGAAGCAATCCTTTCACCCATCCATTTCCAAACTTCTGCACATAAACAATAATTAGTGTTATATCCAGTGTACCCAAGTATGGGAAATAGGCTGAGTGTGGAAGGACATCCCATTCCAGTTCCATCAGTGCTTCCTTCACAGGTTCACAGAACAATGTTACCCATGGCATGTAAACGTTTGGGTAATACCAATGGTAATATTTAATATAATTCTTCGAATATTGAGCTGAACTTTTGCTCAATAGTAGTTGTAATTCACTGTTCTAAAACGTTTTTTATTATCTACACCTTCATTCTTTTACCTTCCACACTGAAATTGCCACGTATATTATATTTTTAAAGCAAAACTTCTTATTCGGCGATTCGATAATCGATAATTGGACGAGAATTGAGAGTGAAATTTCAAGGACGCGTCACGTTTAGGTACATTTCGTTACATGAAAGAGAAGAAAGATATAACGTAGAGCGAAGGAGAAAGAGCTATACATTCGGACGCCACGGGAGTGGAGCAAAAGACAGCGACATATACACAACGATCCGAAGCGATAAAATAAGATAGTGTCGCGTATGCGCGCTTTGTAGATGTATGCGTCTGACGCTGTATATGAATTTGAGAAGTTTCACATGTACGGTTCTATCACATGTACGGCTGTGAAATGCAGAAATGGCAGTCGGAAACAGATATGAAAATAAGGAACATTTTCCAAACAATGGTAGCGTCTATTTTCGCTTAGTTTATAGTTCCAGCGTGAAACCCCTTTTCGGCAGATTTTGTCCATTTTTTTGTCAAATTAAGAATAACATTTGCTAATACATCCTGAAGTTTAAAATTTTTTGACTGTTTAGAACGCTAGATATTTATTAACAAAGTTTGCAATGTTGAAGCATGTCAAACTTCCTTTACACCCAACTATTTTCTACTGTATTAAAAAAATATCTCAATACAACATAATTTAATTTTTTTGATAATTTTTTTTCTTTTATAAATTGTTCTTTATGGCGTTATTGCTTTGGCATTTTTTACATTGAGATTAACAATTTTAATAAATAACGCGATCACATGAGTATACTAGCAGTGATATAGATGTGCTTAGAACAATGTTGCCAGATCATCATAACCAAAATATTTGTTTGTATGCGTGGATATCTGGTTGCCGAGGCTTCGCATTTCTGACAATAGTAAATGCTCGGATTTTATTATACTACGCTGGAACTGCCTTAAGGTATTATTAGAAAATAAATTATAATATTTGTTTAGTCATTTATTCCATACATTTCCGCATACATTTGGTTTGTTTTGTTACAAAAAAAAAACGAAAACTTACACATTATTCTCCTTTAGTGATAAAGTAGAAATTACTTCTTTACATCTTAATCTTCTTTATTGAAAATACTTCTTTCACATCTTTAATTAAATCTTTCACTTCACTTTTTAAACGATTCACATCAAACTGAGAAGTACATGATTAATTGTTTTATTAAATTAACTCTTCAAAATATTCACCATCTCATTCCTCGAGAAAGAAGCATCATTGGTTAATCACCGAGTAAGAGTACTTGTATCCTTTGTACATGATAAGGGTATAGTAATTGCTCTTTTAGTGATCTATGTACAATCCAATGGTAAACTTCAACTTGTAAGCAACACTTCGAGTACTTCTGGCAGAATGCTCTTCAACAGGATTCTCCGACTTTAGGACTGAGGAAAACATATCCAAAAAGCCTTTGAGGAATTTGGAAAAATGTCTGCTAATCTGGAAGCGTCCTTCAGGGGTATCGTAGCCCGTAAATACCTTTAATTTTGGAGAGGTTTTCCCCTTTTAAAAAAAAAGTTGGCACGTGGAGACAATTTTTAGGTTATTATTATTCTATTATTACTATATTATTATATTGAGTTCGATATTATCTTCTTCCTCTGGTTCTTCGAGATGAATGCTTGCAAATTTATTGCTTTTAGGTGATGGCGGGTAATTGTCATGAGTGATAGCAATTCCTATTGGTGATCTTCTTCGCGCTCGACATTTGCAAAAATATAAAGTATTACGAGAGCAACGATGACAAGGGTAACAAAGGTAACGGGACAATGAGTTGTAAAGATCGTGAACCAGCTTTGATGTCTCTTTACAAATGGTTGATTTATTAAATTATCCAATTAGTTTGAATATTGATTTAGTTTGTGATTTGCAATATTCAAATCTTCGAAATCAATTTTATTTATTTTTAATGGTTTTAATTCGGGGATTTCGATTTTCTCTGAGATGTTTATAATAGTCATATGGGACTTTTATTTATATTATTAGATTAGATTTATATTGTATGTAATATTTTCATAAACATCAATATCTCTTTGTCCCTGTATTCTTGTACTTCCGACAAAGGCGTTACATTCTATTTGCAGTTTCAATAAAGTATTGGTTTCTAGCATTTTGGTTACAATGTCTCTGTTTCCACATTTTGTCGTTATTGGTAATATGTCAGATATCATGATGAGCCATATATTTAAGCTTACTTTGTTGATATTATAATCGGTTGCCATATCGATTGAATTTTGACAAGTGCATGGAAGACGTTCTTGGTGTTTCAAAAATTGGGCTTCGCATATTGCGTCACTGTCAATTGACAGTACCAATACATTCCCATATACATTCCCATCAACATTCCCATATACATACCCATATACATCCCCATATCTAATTGGACATGGGAATGTATTTGGGCACATTCTTGTTCTCCTGCCGGATGTTTTGCATTTTTCTGGATTCTCAATAATGTCATAAAACAATGAATCATCACTTCGCGCGATAAATTTTGTAGTTACTGTTAGAATATGATGTAAATGTGTTTGATTGTATAATATTGGAATTGGATAAAGAGTGTTGGATAAAGAGAGGATAAAGAGAGAAGAAGATTCTTCAGGTTCAATTAAAGGAATATTCAATACAAATTTAACTTTGGTTATTGATGCTGTGGAAATTTGTAACGGAAGATTATTTCTTTTTAGAGATTGTGAAATATTAATTAATCAATTATAGCTTAATAAATCAATTAGATCAAGAGGGGCTATAATCTAAACTATATAATATTTGTAATCGGGCGAAAGTTATAGAATTAATAATATCGTTGATTATATTTTCGATGAAAGTGTAGCCTTCCATTAATAATTCACATATGTTAAGAATTAGCGTTGAATATTAATTCAATTGGTTAAAGATATCCATTATTGATTCCCGGATTTCTTAATATCGTTATTGAATGTTTCTTCGTCAACTTGTAATTTTTTAAGTTTAGGATTAAAGTTTTTAATAATCGATGTTGTTACAGTTATTTGGTTTTTTAACAAATTCTCAATTTGATATTCATCATGAATAACTTTATCTATGCAATGGTTAAATTATTCCCCATCTGATGCGTCTACATTGCCTGTTATTGATTTCCATATGGTGCCCATACCATTAAATATTCCGCATTTTTCACTAAAGATATATTTCTTAGAGTTGCTAGTTATTTCAATATATTTCAAGTTAATTGATTTTGAAATTTGAGATAATAGGTTAATATGAGTTTGTACTTCTGATTTAAAAGCCACCATTCGAGGTGTATCTTCCTCCATGTTATTTATCTATTAGGTTTTCTATTATTTTATCATTCTTAATTATAGTATATTGGCTGAGTTAAATGACTTTGTAGACAAGTAATGTTCATTTATCATTTGAAAGTTGATTAATTCATCTTCGTGGAGATAGATTCCGACAGTATTGTTGCTGTGT
Source organism: Cosmopolites sordidus (assembly GCA_031761425.1). Classification (NCBI taxonomy): domain Eukaryota; kingdom Metazoa; phylum Arthropoda; class Insecta; order Coleoptera; family Curculionidae; genus Cosmopolites; species Cosmopolites sordidus. Next base: position 359,368 of record JARFXV010001398.1, read on the forward strand.
GTAATTAGCTATTGAGGTCGGATAATGGAGAGGACTCCGAATAGTCTGAAAACAAATTATGCGTGATATGATTTAAGTCTATCAAAATTTACTTTTGATTGATGTTGTGTTTCAGGGTTTAACAATACTGCTGAATTTTGAAAAAAATTCTTTAATTTCGAAAGGGCTATTAAATTTTTGTGCTTTATTTTTGATTTGTGATTCCTTAACATATTCTTTATCTCTAATTTTAAACTCGTAAATGTTTCCTGGTATGTTTTTATCAAAACATAATTTTGCTTTTTCTTTTTTCCATTGGGTTTTTTCACGAGCCGTTTTGTAATAATTCGATTGTTTTAATCCCTAATATATTTCGAAAGTAAATTCTTTTCATCATATAAAGTTTCAAGGGGTCTCATTGAAGTGTTTCCAAATAATAATTCGAAAGGATTGAATTCATGTGTTTTGTTTTCTGTGTTATTGTAGCAAATGACTGTATAGGGAAGGACATTGAAAGGATGTTCATCAGGATGTTCTTGTTCATGAGCTCTGATCATTTCAGCTAGAGTTGCGTGAGATCTTTCTAATGATCCATTCGATTGAGGGTGGCTTACACTAGAGAACGTCAGTTTGATGTAAAGTTCACAGAGATATTTTATAAGGGTGTTGTGCAATTGGCGTTTTTGGTCGAAGTGAATCCTTAATGGCGTTCCATAATGTTGGAAAAATACCAATAATTTGTTAACGATCCTTTTTGGCGGTTTTGTCTTCAATTGGATAGGCTTGCGTAAATTTAGTAAGTTCATCCCTTATGGTTAGAGCATAATTTTTGGTCGGAAATTCGAAGATATCAATGTTAATTCTTTGCTCTTTTGGAGTTTTTGGTGTCTCCGTAATTACTAGGGGTCTATTTAGATTTTTCCGAATAATTTTGTCTTTTTGACATGTTTCATATTTTTTAATAAAATTTTCAACGCCTTTTGTTAAGTCTTGCCAATTATATTTTTCTTTAATACGACATATAGTTTCGTTGATCCCTTTATGAAGATTCGTCTTTTCATTGTGATATTGGTCAAGAATGATAGGTATTTTGTCTTGTTCCGGGATTTTAACTATATTTTGACAGACTGTTAGTTGTACATCTCTACCCGCAAAGATGTAGGAGAATATCTCTAAAACTGGGATTTCTAGTTGATTTTCAACATGATAAGTTTCGTGTGATTTGAATTCGTTTTGGTATATATATATAGGATGTAGAATAAAAGTAGTGTAACTGAAGTTGGATCAAAAGGAAGTGGAATTATAAAATAGCTCCGATTTTTGAAAGATTTACTATCGAGAATATTTAGTTTATTAGGCCTTAAATCTGTGTTTTCGTCAAGTATGTAATCAATTATATTATGATGAAATTCTTCTAATTTGTTTTGTCAAAAGAATGTAATAATATTTTTGTATGATTTATCTACAAAGCTGATTATTAGAAATTTTAATTTTGGAATAATCGATTAATGATCGATTGTCAGAAAGTTCAATAAATGTGTCGTATTCTTCCAAGATTTCCTTATTACCAATTTCATTTTGGTCGTTTTCACTATCAGATGTCTCATTGTATGAAAATATTGGCAATTTAAATTGGTTTGAACTTTTGAGCATTATTTAAAATTATTTATCTTGATTCGGAATAATACATCTGCATTTTTGTTTATTTTTCCAGATTTATGAATAATTTTGTAGTCGTATTCTTTAAGCTTTAATCGCCAGCGAGGCAATTTGCTTCCAGGGTCTTTAATTGAAAATAGCCAAGAAGTGGGCGATGGTCAGTTTCAAGTGTATATTTTCTGCAAAATAAGTAAGGTCTGGCGTGCTTTACTGCCCATACTATAGTAAGTAATTCACGTTCAATTGTAGAACATTTTGTTCCGGCATTGCAAAGAGTTCGGGATGCAAAGGCTATTATCAAGTCTTTTCCAATGCGGTCTTGTAATAAGACTACTCCAATTGCAAATGCACTGGCATCAGTTGTTAACACGAAGGGTTCTTTGACATATGGGTATATGAGAATCGGATCTGACATTAGAGCATTTTTTAATTCGTCAAATGATTGTTTACAACTTTAGTAAAAATTAAATGTTATGTCTTTTTGAAGTAGTCTCGTCAAGGGCTTAGAGATTTTCGCAAAATTTGGTATGAAACGACGATAGTAGGCTACTAAACCTAGGAATGATTTTATTTCTTTATGCGTTCCCAGTTGTAGAACATTTTTAATGCATTCGATTTTGACTGGATTGGGTTTTCTCAAATTTCTTCTTCTTTTTTCAGAAATTCACATTCATCGGGTTGAATCTTGAGGTATGCATTTCTTATAATGCTCATGAATTGTGGGGGAGTAAATAATAATATCATCCATATACACTAAACATCGAAGTAATGTCTGAATGATTGTGCCGTGTTCATATATTTTTTTTCCTTTATTTGGGTTTTTCGCCACTATCTAAAACTCAAAAAATATCAAAAATACCTGTTCTTATTTAAAGAAAGAATCACTGGATAAAAACAAAAAAAAAACGGAGACAAATTTCTCAGTGATTCTTTTTTGTAATAAATTTGCCTAACGAACAACATTTTAAAGATATAAAAATGTTATACAAAATTTTACAAACTTTTAACGTTAATGTTTTGGAGGGTACTCTCCCCCGTTTTCAAAACTGAACTATAAAATAAATTATATTAATTTGTAATATATAAAGTAACGAGTGAAAGTAAATATATTTTCTGTGTATGTCAACGATACTTACATTGACAACAATAGAATTTCATGACAGTGACATACTACCAAAAAATAAATATAGGTAATGTTTACCGTGTGATTGTTTATTGTACTGATTGTGTATTCAAATATTTAAATGTGTTTAATTGTATTCTTTAGAATCGGGAACCATATTGAATTTAAATCTACCGAAGGCATAGCAATACAGTTATTTTTATTTAAATTAATTATAGCGGTTTCTTTTAATCTTCTTTATTTTGTTACCGATTCTTTTAATACCGTTTTGAAATTATTCCAATTAATGTTATGACCCGATTTCCATGCATGTTGACAAATTCTAGATTTATTAAAATAGTTCTTCTTTTACTCTAACATCTAACAGTCTAGATGTCTCACCTATATAGAATTTGCCACATTCGCAGGGAATTTTATAAACCACATTTTTGGTATTTTGTTGTATATTGTTTGGTTTAGTCTTTGTTAATAGAGATCTAAGAGTATTTTTTGTTTTAAATGTCGTTCTTATGTTGTATTTATTTTCTACTCTTTTAATAGTGTCAGAAATACAGCGGATATAAGGAATTGTGAGATTAATTGTTTGAGAGTTATTATTATTGTTATTAATAACTTGTCTGTTATGTGTAGTATCAAAATTTTTAAACGATTTATCTATAAAATTTTTTGGGTAATTGTTTTTTATTAAAATGTCTTTTATGTGATTTGTTTCTTTTTGTAGTGTATCACTGTCGGTATAAACAAGTTTTGCTCTGTCATATAAACTTTTAATTACTCCTATTTTGACTGATTTTGAGTGATTTGAAAAGAAATTGAGATACCTATCTGTGTTTATCGGTTTTCTGTAAACTGTAGTTTTTAATGTGTTGTTTTGTTTTAATATTAAAGTGTCGAGGAATGGCCATATAGCAAAAATATCATCAAAATATCTAAGCCATATTAATGGCCTTTTAAGAGATTTATTTAAACTTCCTCCATAAAGATATTACTCATCAAAGGAGAAAGAGAAGAACCCATTGCCATTCCGAAATTTTGTTGATAATAATCATTTTCTAATTGAAAATATGTGGTGTTTAAGCACATAGTTAATAATTCCAAAATTGTATTTATGTTTAGTTTAGTGCGGTCTTTTAATGTTGTGTCATGTTCTAATCTCTTTCTAACTATTAAAAGTGATTTATCAACTGGTACATTAGTAAATAAACTCGTCACGTCAGAACTAATCATTAAATTTTGGTTTGTAATTTTAATGTTCGAAATTTTGTCTAAAAAATCTGAAGTATTTATAATATATGTATATGTATTTATAATATATGAATGTTTTTTAAAAATTTTGCTAGATTATAACATGGGGAATCTATACTACTAACTATAGGGCGAAGTGGTATATTAGTTTTGTGAATTTTTGGTAGACCATAGAAATGAGGTGGATTTTTCTAGATCTGTAAATTCACGTTTGTGTTTATATAATGTATTGTAAATTTGTCTCTTTATTTTTAATGTTGGATCTGTAGGTATTTTAGTGTACTTTCCCTCATCAATTAAAGTTTTAATTTTGTTATTATATTTTATAGTGTCCAGAATAACTGTGGCGTTACCTTTGTCTGATGGCAATATTTTATAAAGATGTGTCTTTTTTTAATTTATCTATAGCTAACCTTTCCTCATTGTATAAATTTGATTTGATTTTAAATTGTTTTTTTAAGATAAGTTTTAACCTAATTCTGTATTCATTTGCACTTTCCAAAGGTAATTTTCGAGCAACAGATTCTACTGTCGAAATAAGGTCTAATTTGGGAACATATTTCGATGTAACACTAAAATTTAGTCATTTAAGGTTAACTACCGTTTTATTAATGAAATTTTTGTCTATATGTGTATTAATGTGTTTTGAATGTGTTCCATGTTTTTCAATAATTAAATTATTAAATTTCTTAATGTGAGTATAACTGGAATAGACGCTATTATAAATGTTAAAATATTAATTAAATTAAATTAATATTAAATATTAAAATCTACTTCAGTTACTTTTTCGTATATTTGCTGTAATGTATTATCAATGTCAGTCTTTAATTCTTGTTTAGTGTATATGTGATGTTGGATTCAATCTTTTAAAAGTGCTAAACTAGCCCTATGTAAAATATATATGCTTCTGTTTGTGTTATAAGGTATACGTAAACGTAAACCTTTTGCTATTAAGTCATAATCTTTACATTTGTAAAGAAATGTTTAGCTGTTTTCAGAATGTTGTAGTTTAATATATTTACTTTCTAAATATCTAAATAAAAAACATATCTCTTTTGATTTGAACATTCTCCTTTGATGAGTAATATCTTTATAGAGGAACTCGAGAATGACATATTAAATAAATCTCTTAAAAAACCATTAATATGGCTTAGATATGTTGATGATATATTTGCTATATGGCAACATGGCATTGACGATCTAAATATTATTTTACAAGATATAAATTCTCAAGAGCCTACGATGAAGTTTATTTTAGAGATGGAGAAGGATAATAAATTGCCATTCCTCAACACTTTAATAATAAAACAAAACAACACATAAAAAACTACAGTTTACAGAAAACCGACAAACACAGATAGGTATCTCAATTTCTTTTCAAATCACTCAAAATCAGTCAAAATAGGAGTAATTAAAAGTTTATATGACAGAGCACCGGTAGTACCGACAGTGATACAAAAAAGAAACAAATCACATAAAAGACATTTTAATAAAAAGCAATTACCCAAAAAATGTTATAGATAAATCGTTTAAAAATTTTGATACTAGATAAAACAGACAAGTTATTAATAACAATAATAATAACTCTCAAACAATTAACCTCACAATTCCTTATATCCGCGGTATTTCTGACACAATTAAAAGAGTCGGAAATAAATTCAACATAAGAACGACATTTAAAACAAAAAATACTCTTAGATCTCTATTAACAAAGACTAAACCAAACAATATACAACAAAATACCAAAAATGTGGTTTATAAAATTCCCTGCGAATGTGGCAAATTCTATATAGGTGAGACATCTAGACCGTTAGATGTTAGAGTAAAAGAGCATAAAAACCTTCTTAGACCTTCTATTTTAATAAATCTAGAATTTGTCAACACGCATCGGAATCGGGTCATAAAATCAATTGGAATAATTTTAAAGCGGTATTACAAGAATCGGTAACAAAATACAGAAGATTAAAAAAAACCGCTATAAATAATTGAAATAAAAATAACTGTATTGCTATGCCTTCGGTAGATTTAAATTCAATATGGTTCCCGATTCTAAAGAATACAATTAAACACATTTAAATATTTGAATACACAATCAGTACAATAAACAATCACACAGTAAACATTACTTATATATATTTTTTGGTAGTATGTCACTGTCACGAAAATTTATCTTTTTTTATAACATTTTTATATCTTTAAAATTTTGTTTGTTTGGCAAATTTATTACAAAAAAATAATCACTGAGAAATTTGTCTCCGTTTGGTTTTTTATTTTTACACAGTGATTCTTTCTTTAAATAAGAACAGGTATTTTTGATATTTTTTGAGATTTAGATAGTGGCGAAAAACCCAAATAAAGGAAAAAAAAACACTAAACATCGGCCATTTTGAATCCCTAATAAAATATTGTCCATGACGCGTTGAAATGTCGAAGGGGCATTTTTAAAAAGGGCATTCGAACGAACTCATAGTGTCCGTTTTCTACTGAAAAGCCTGTTTTGGGAATGTCCGAAGATTTAATTTCAATTTGATGAAATCCCGATGCGAGATCTAAGGTTACAAAATATTGGCATTTACCTAGCTGATCGGGGTATATTATTGATAAGGGATATTCGTCATCAATTGTGAGTTCATTTAATTTCTTATAATCAATGACGATTCGCCATTTTTGTTTTCCGGATGAATCAAGTTTTTTAGGAATGACCCTAACTGAGGATGACCATGGTGAAATAGAAGGACGTATTATTCCATGTTGTAGCATGTCGTTAATTTGATTTTTAACTTCCTCCTTATGTATGTGTGGATATCCTTATGATTTTGTAAAGACTGATTTCGCGTTGTTGGTATCTATTAAGTGTTTAATTTCATTGGTAAAAGTTAATTCATCACCTTCCATATAAAGAATGTCTTGAAAATTTAAACATAAATTTGTTATAAGTTTTGTTTCTTCTTCATTAACATGGTCTGTGCGAAGTTGGTTTTTTATTTCTTGAACTCTGTCGATCTGTTTTAGATTTTAAGAATTGGTTAGATTAAAATTTTTGGTTTCGAATGGTTTTATTTGGATGTCGGAAAATTCAGTTGATTTTGGAATTGTATTTACGTTTACTATCGATGTTAAAAATTATCCTTGATTGTTGTACTAGGGCATTTGGGATATGGACTTTTTCTTGTTTAAATAATATTGCATCTGTGTTATTAAGATTGCATTTTAATTTAAATACTTGTTCGGTCCTATCATGTATTTGAATTTTATTTTGATTAGAATTTTCAGTATCTCCTTCTTTAAAAGGAGGTATTGTTTTAAAGTTAGTTATTAGCAGTGTGTTTTATAAATCAATCATCCATTAATAATGCTCAAAAAAGTCTAACATTAATAATGTTCAAAAAAATCTAGTCCTAGAAGCCCGTCGAAGTGTATATCTAAATTGTAAATAAACAATTTGTGCGGATCTTTTGTAAATGGTACAAGGGTTGATTGCGTGATTAATAATTTTTCGTCGGTTATGCCTTGAATTGTTAAATTTTCCGGAATACAATTTTTGTAATTTTTGACTGTGTTTTCTTTAAAAATTGAGATTCCTGCTCCCCTATCTATTAAAATTTTGAAAGTGTTAGTAGCATCTTTAATGTAATAAAGATTATTTGAGTCTACGGTAAACATAGGATCTACAAAAACTTTTGTACTAGAAAGTTGAGGGTTGGTTTCATATTAATTGAATTAAGTGTTTGTATATATTCTTTGTTGACTGAAGATTCTATCGGGGGATGGTTTTGATCTGTAGCTATAGGAAAATTTTGGGTGTTATAGACTTGATCGTAGTATTCGGGTTGTAATTCGAATTCTTGAGAAAATTGTTGCCGGAGATTGTTTGTAAAGGCTTCGTTCTGTTGGAAAATTCTTCGTGATATAATTCTGGTTGCGAATAATAGTATTGTTGGTTGTAATTGTCAAATTGGTTGTCATTGTACACCTCTTGATTAATAAGATGGGCTCTTTGATTATTCGTATTGAAATGATTGTAATTAGGATTCTTTTGGATTACTGAAGGGCGTTGTTGGAAATTTGAATTTTGTGGTTGGGTGTTTTGAATATTTGGTCTTTGTTGAAATTGTGGTAGTTGATTTTGAAATTGTGATTGTTGATTTTAAAATGATGGTCTGTTTGGACAATTTCGTGTCGTTTGTTGGAAGTTCGAATTTGGAGGTCCTTGATTAGTTTTTAATAGACAGTTGTTGGTAAAATGACCTAAACGTCCTCAATTTAAGCATTTAGGGGCTTGTAAGTTTGGCTTTTTGATTTGTTGATTTTGATGTAGTGTTAATGGTGTCCATCTGTATGTGTTTGTTTTGTTGGTTAAATTTTTGATTCTCGAAATAGGACAATTGTAGTTTGCGCCTGATTCGATTTTTTTTTGCTTGAAATAGATCTGATGGGTTGCTTGCACGAATTATATGGCCCAGTTTTGGTTCTAGTCCGGTAAATAATGTGTTTAGTACAATTCGAATCAATAAGTACCGTTTGCGCATTCTTTTCACCGTTTGAAAGATTCGAATTGTGAATTGCGGATTTTACTTCAAGTCGGTTCAAGAACATTAACGGAGATTAGTTAGGTAGTTGTTCTAGTCGTTGCAAATCTTAGATTAATGAGGATATATCTCGGGTATCTCCAAAATGAGTGTTTAATAAGCTTTTGACCTCATGGTAAGATGTTGGATTGTCAATTTGTGCTGCTTTACCACGTAATTTATTTTTTATGTGGATGATTAATGACATTTTTTGATTGCCTGTTACCATACTTTTAGTACAATAACAAGCGCTCACCAATGTATGCAAAAACATTTGTTCACCATCAAATTCAGGGACTATTGAAAAAAATTCAGGTAGCTTGTACGGTTCAATTTCAATTTCACTTTGACTCATTTTGATTGATAAGATTGGATGGATTAACTAATAATAGTTAATATTTTTGACGGCTGGACGATGGTCCTCGTTCTTATTATATTCAGGCGTGTTGACTTAGCATCTGGGCCTTGTGGAGACAGGTGCCCATGGGAAACTGCGCCGTTGTAGGATTCTGGTGATGCTGCAACCTTGATAACCTATTTGTTCTGGTCTGCTTCTTTACTGGAACCGCGGAAAACGACGTAGAGGAGCGATTCGGTTGACGTGGTTTTAACCTTGGCATGTTCATGCTACTGAGTATATGTGGGTTGAAATGCTGACATTACTTTTATAATATAATATATAATTATAACTGGAAAACAGCATATACAGGGATTGAAATATAAATATATATATATATATATATATATATATATATATATATATATATATATATATATATATATATATATATATATATATATATATATATATATATATATATTTATTTATTTATTTATTTATTTTATATGGTTATATGTTTATTTCCGTCAGCCTATTATTCCGGCGTCCGTATATTGACATTTTCCACTCAATAGAGCGTCTCAGTAATAGGGCGTCCGTATATGAACCTCAGTTGAACATGCAGTCGAAATTTCAGGTGGACGTTTGGTTTACTTTTTTTGAAAGTTTTCACGAAAATTGTATCTAAATCTGTATATTGTTAGTTCCTTTAATATATCGCTGCTGTTTACTAATATACATATACTTTGAGTCTGTTACTTTCATTTGATCCCGTAATCCAGATAATAATTTTATTTCGAAGAATTCTAACCTCAAACTAGTAATGTCGGAATTTTTGATGGTGAATATGTAAGAATGTTATTGCTGTTTATTGAAATGACTTAATTGCTTAATTATTGATAAAAAAGAAAGCTAGTCAACATTAATATGTCTAAGAATATAAAACGTATTGTAACCCGAAAGAGCAGAAAGTAGACAAATAAGTTTTCAAATATATCTAAGGTTTCTTTTTTGTTTTTCCTAATATAAGGAATGTAGTGTATTGAAATCAAACCCTTTAATATGCATTCATTTATTACTGCATTTTATAGAGGAAAACCTAGGAATATTATCAAAAACCCTATAATAAATTTCTCGATTTTCATCAAATTAAATTCAACGACTGGTGATAGTAAAAATTAAAAAAAATAATGAAATAATATTGTGTATTTAATCCAACTGTATTTTAAGAACTTTTTTGAGTATGATACTTAAACCCGATTGTTTCAGTATTTCTTTAACTTATTTGTTATGTTACTATGATCAAAAAGTAAGATGGGTCTTTAAATAAAACAAAAAGGATTTATTTATTTACCTAAATTTATTTTGTCTCATTTAAGGTCTCTCACCGCAATACACTTATACCTGAATTTTTTTTCCAATCTTCAAAACAGTTTTCATATTTTACTTCTTGTATTTCCTTCAATGTCGACAGCAAACTCTCTTGAATGTCTTTCATTTACTCAAAAGAACGTCCACTAAGTGGTTTTTTTCAATACGGGGAACAGAATCGATCACATCGTGTCATATTATAATAAGATACTTGTTTGGTTTTTAACGAAAAATTGACGAATAATTATTGCGGTGTTCGATGGTGTGGCACAGTGCGGTGTAAAATCCATGAATTGTTTTGTCACTAATCTGGACGTTTGTTTCGATTGCTCATGGAAATAGTGCATAACGTTTAAATTATATACTTTGTTTACTGTTTCGCCAGTTGGAAGAAACTCTTTGAGGACAACAATATGGTAATCCAACAAAGTAGTGACATGACATAGGCATTAAAACATGACTTTTATTTCTTACCGGCTTTGAAGCGATTTTTTCGGCTTTGGTTAATCTTTAGTACTATACTCGCTTGATTATTGAGCTGTTTCAGGGTCATAAGTATATAGTCATATCTCATCACCGGTAATTGTGGATTTTAGAAAATCATCATTCAAAGAAAGCAACTCTTCAGCACTGCAACACGACCTTTTTCCCAAATTCAACGTTTTCGGAACAAGCCTAAATTGTTCGTCAGAATCCATTCCATCTAAATGTTATTTCAGTAATATCTACAATGTTTCTAATACGTAATCGGCGATTACTCAGAACAAGATCCTTGATTTTGGTCAATGTGGAAGTTTTTCCTGAACGAAGTTCATCTTTAACTGCTTTTCTACCTTACTAAAAACATTATAACACTTAACAATACTTTTTAAGATGTTTAATGCATCAGTACAAGAAATTTCGGTTTTTAAATAAAATTGAATGCAAATAATTTGCTCGAAAAATTAAAAAAAAATCGCCTACAAAAATTACAAAATACGCTATAAATTCTAACTTGACGAACGAAATGATATAAAGCTTTAGACAGATCTCAAATACAGTCATATTAATTACAAACAAATTGTTATTTGTTTTCACACAACATTCACAACTGAACAACTTTCCCCGTATATACGATAAATACAAGTTTAGACCCACAATGTATATGGTGTATTGGAAAAACGCACCATCAGAGAAAATAAACACCCGCATTTTAGAGAAGCATAATAAAAGTACATACCTACAATACGAATTTCCCACAATTTGGCATAAAGTGAATTTGAAAGAAATCCATAGTTGATGGATACTAAAGAAATAAGGCCCCCAGGCGATTTTTGGCCATATGATATATCATTTGAATTGTAAGAGTACAAGTAAGAGTAGAACAGTCCGGCCCTGTTCTGTATTACCTACGACGACTGACTACTCGGATTACAGTGATGTAGAAAACAATATTTGAACGTGTAGTGGCATCATATCGTGATCGATCCTGATTCTGTTTAGGTGGACGTGTCAGACCGGTGACGTGGAATTTGATATTCAATAGCATGTATATCGTGAAGTAAGTGCTATGGCATGGGGTTCTACTGTTTATGGAAGTTACCTTTAGAATTCATTAGGTGAAATTGCTTGAGAAGTTATTCTGCAAATCAATTGTTGCAGCATAATAAAAAAAGCAATGGTTAAAGTTCGAATGCAAAAATCAGATCTTAAAATCCGTTAATAAATATTTAAGTTAATTTAAAATTGTGAGTGTTTCATAGAACGAGACCAGTCTAAAAGGCTAAAAAAGATGCATCGATAAGTACCTTTGGAACTAGGTATATTAAGGTTTATAGAAAACCATATTTTATTAATGTAGTTTTTTGAAAATTGATGACGGAATTATATAGGTTATTAATCCAAACTGAAAAAGAATGACCCATTTTATTAAAATCGTCATTGATGCTTTATAACCAAATATTGTCGATACTCTTTGCCACCAAAATTATTGCGTCATCTGTCAAACGAAAATTACTATTTCAAGTCACCCTGATATTCAGTAAAAATTAGGACATTTCTCAAACAATATATTTTCTTTAAAATTGAAAAAAAGTGTATGTCAGTATTATGGCGGAAACTGCTGAAGTGACCTAAGAGCAATGACTGAATTTCTTCAAGCACATTGGATATTCGAAATTAGCAATCAGATGGATCAAGGCAATCCTGGAGTGGCTATCTGCTTGATAGCAAGCGATCAAGAAGACCGAAAAGAGAAGACCGAAGGACCGCGAAGAAGACCGAAAGCACGATGAATTGATGACATCGTTAAGTATATTGGGACCAGAGTAGCAAAGAAAGGCCCAGAACTGTGAAAGTTCGAAACATGCTGAAGAGACCTTCAACCTACAGCGGATTGGCACGGGCTGATGATATATATATATATATATATATATATATATATATATATTATATTATATATATATATATATATATATGTATATGATTATATAATATATATATATATAATATAGTATAGATAATATATATATATATAATATATATATATCATCATGTGCGTGTGCGTGTGCGTGTGCGTGTGCGTGTGCGTGTTGCGTGTGCGTGTGGCTGTGCGTGTGCGTGTGCTTGCGTGTGCGTGTCTGTGCGTGTTGCGTGTGCGTGTGCGTTGTGCGTGTGCGTGTCGTGCGGTGTGCGTGTGCGTGTGGTGCGTGTGTGTGCGTGTGCTGTGCGTGTGCGTGTGCGTGTGCCGTGTTGCGTGGTGGCGTGTGTGTGTGTGTGTGTGGTGTGTGTGTGTGTGTGTGCAATGTTAGATTTCTTTGGACAGCGTTTTAGTGAGGACAACAGGGTTCCACAATCTCATGTGCGTCATAAGCCGTGAATGGTATTTACATAGGTGATGAATCTTGAATCTATGCGTATGAGCCCCGAAAGTAAACAGCAGTCGATTGTGGGTCTTTCAAAATGAGCCAAACCCAACTAAAGTTGTTTGCGCAAGAAAGCACTTCGTTGGGCCTCTTTTTTTGAATAAATGGATATGTGGCTACAGTGCCACTAGAGAATCGTAAAACGGTTAATTTCTAAATGGCACACAACTATTTGTTTATCAGAAATTTTTTGAAGAACGAATAAAAAACAACAAGCGAGCCAGGATCATTCTTCACTATGACAACGCGAGCTCTCACACATCGGACAGAAGAACTCAATATTTGACCGATCAAAGATATCGAATTAATGGGCCATTCGCGGTACAGTCTAGATTTCGCACCCAATGCTTTGTTTTTGTTCCCGTCCCGTGAAGAACAACGATCACACAACTAGGTGATCAACGATTTTCGATGTTCAAAATACATGTTTTGGAGATACCTACGAAAATTGATTTAAACGTATTGAAAAACGGAGAATATTTTGAAAAACCATAAAACCACTTTGAATGATAAATATATGTTAATATTTATTATTCCGGATACATAAATAGCAACTCTCGTGCTATACTTATTTACAAATAATATTACTATCAAAATAATTAATTTTTCGGGTGTAATGAATTTACTATCAAAACTGTTTGATCTAGTGATTTTCATTTAGAAATGTTTAATACTTGTCCTACAAAAGGAATATTAGAATAAATGAAAGATTTGTTGAATAAATTATAAAGTGTCTTAAAAGAATATCGATTTTTTCTTGATATGATTTGTATAGTATGTGTTTAACAATTTTTTTTTTTAACAAATTCAAGTTTCTTGTAAGTGACATGAACTCAAAGAATAATGGAATAAAATACATTTTTTTGCTACAATTCAAATGCCGTAATTAATTGGACTGGTCCTGTCATCTATGGACGAAAAGCGCCAATAGATACCTAGTGTAGGTGGACTACACTGAAGACCGCATAGGCAACTAGTAATGTTTTTCTGTCGTTAATCTATGAATGGCAATTGGATCAGTTCGATGACGATTCGATTGAGGGGCGCGACACCAATGTAACATCGCGTACCAGTCTGAATTATTTTTTTTGTTTGTTAACTTTGGCTGACGAATTGTTCAATCAGAGTGTATTTATTACTGCAGACCTAACAATAAACCAGAAATTTAACATAATCCAACAAAAATCAATCACAGTGCCTTAGATCGCATGATCTTGATGGCCAGTTAACATTACCGTTTCGCGAAATATCGCGCCTAGGAAACTTTTTCTTGCAATAAATCTATTACCTGAAGAGATGTGTAATAAGTTGTACCGTCTTGAAAGAAAACATTATTTAAATTAACAATTATCGGTTCAGGGCCATATATTTTCTATTAGCATATTCTTATAGCGTTCGCCATTAACAGTAATATAATTTCCGTCATCGTCTCTTCAAAAAAGTAAGGTCCTATCACTCTTTCAGGCGTAACTTTTGATTCACTTGAGGATGTGATCAGTATTTGTCTCACAGACCCGAAATCCTGTAGTTATGTTTTGTTTAGAAATACATTAAGCTAGAAACGTCGAATAAGATTATTTTTGCTCCAAAGTGGAGGTGGGGCTTCCAACTACTTTTGGGCCCAATTCGAGACTGTTCACTCCAATGATCATCAGCTGGCTCTAGTTGTTGGGTTCATTAAACTTCATAAACCTTACAAAGAAGATCATATGAAAAATTCTTCACGTAGTCGTTTGAGAAAGGGTTGAGTTTCCTGAAAACAACGTTGAATAGATAAACTCGGATTTTCTCTTACACTTCGTTCTTAATACAGCTATGTTTTTCCAATGATCGGGCGGTTTGGACGACACACAACTACTGTGTTGTGTGTTTACTATCGAAAACATCGATATTGTGCACGAAATG